>CM052891.1:43092683-43155601 GCA_028534135.1 Potos flavus
CCAGCCATGTTCTGTCTCGCTCCTCCTCCTTCCCTTTGCTCTTTGCTTGCTTTGGCGTCCCCTTTAGACTTAGGGAAACCCTGGGCCAGTGGTGGCTTCTGGGAGCTCGGGCAGCCGAGGCTGGACTGTGCGCCCGACCCTGATCTAGCCACCTGGGGGGGCCTGTGGTACTCTGATTGGGCCTGCGCCTGGCCACCTCCCCCGTGGAACACCAAGAATCTTTCTGAGACAAGGGGATATGGATGTTGCCTAGGCAGAGACAGCAGATTCCGTTTCCGGGACAGAAATAAAATATTTCTTCGGCTTAAAGAATCTTTTCTAGTACTGGGGCCTAACTGTAGAGAAATGAGCGTTTCCTTCTATACTGAAGAGACTGGCTTTTGATGCGGAATCTCCAGACCTCCCGAGGGTCTTTTGGAAGGGCTGACAGAAATGTGCATTGCCCATGGTGAGACTCCCCCAGGCCAGTCGAAATATTCAGTTTCGTTGCCGTTTTTTGAATTTTGTCAACTCAGTGAGGTTAGTGGTGGTTATCACGTGCATCAGGAGCCTTGATTCTTAATAAAATGAATGATTAATACCATTTCAGAACACGGTCTTCAGGCTGGGGCTGGAGAGGGCGGGGGTGTGGTGGGGGGCCCCTGGTCATCCCATCCGCGGAACTAAATGGATGTCCTCCAGCCCCTGTGCAGAAGAATGTGTTTGCTTTGAGTAGAAATTCTAACTTGTCTCCATTCAGAAAATATTTAAAGTTGTAACAGAATTGTACAAACTTTATCACTTATGATGAATTAGTTCTACATAATATCTGATGACAGAACTAAATTTCTTTTATTTTTTAATTTTTAAAATATCTTATTAGCTAAATTTCTTTTTATTTTTTAATTTTTAAAATATCTTATTAGAGCGAGCATGGGTGAATGGGGGGAGGGAGGTGTGGAGAGAGAGAATCTAAAGCAGGCTCCATGCCCAGTGCAGAGCCCCATGTGGGGCAAGATCTCATGACCCTGAAATCAGGAGTTGGATGCTTAACCCTACTGAGCCACCCAGGTGCCCCGATAGAACTTCCATTTCTTAAGGCATTTCTAGTTACTGATGTTCTGATGGCATTTGTCCCAAGTTGTTGGTATGTAATTTATGAAAATGAGCCCCTCCCTTTTTTTTCTTTCTTTTTTGCTATCTTTTGCTAACCTTTTTTTTGTTTGTTTTTTTAAAGATTTTATTTATGTATTTGACAGAGAGAATGACAGCGAGAGAGGGAACACAAGCAGGGGGAGTGGGAGAGGGAGAAGCAGGCTTCCCACTGAGCAGGGACCCCAATTCGGGGCTTGATCCCAGGACCCTGGGATCATGACCCAAGCCGAAGGCAGACGCTTAACCGACTGAACCACCCAGGTGCCCCTTGGTCTTAAACCTTTAACGAAGTTTATTTTTCTCCTCTCGTTTTGGCAGCCCCCACCACCTTCCTCATATCTGAACGGAAGCTCCTTCTAAATGATTGGGTGTCTGGGAGCTGACCACAGCGTCCCCGGCTGGAGTGAGGAGCCCAGGAGGGGACACGTGGTCCTGTGCTGGTTAGTTCAGGCTCAGCTGGAAAGGGAAGAAAGCTGGCAGATTGAGTGGGAAAGTTCGGAAGGCAGAGCACGCACACCGTTCAGAAAAGCAAGAACAAAACAAAACTTAGGTTCTGGAAATAGCACAGGGTGGATGCTCGAGGATGGAGTGTGGTCAGCCTGACTTTTGGGAGGGCGTGCCTGGCAGATGTTTTCTGGGAGAGGAGACGTTTAGGTGTTGACAGCCCAGTCCTGAGGTTGGGGGGGGCGGGGAGAGAAGTTTTAAAATGGGAAGAGCAAGGTCTGAGGTCCACATGGACAAGTGCGACACAGCTGCCCACGTCCCCGTCTTCAGTTGGGGCCGCCTGGGAGAGCTTCGAGCACACGCAGCCGGGGCTGTGGTCCTGCCGCCCGCTCCCGTGTCGCCAGCTTCTCAGTGAGGTGCATCGCCTGGTTGCCTTGAAAATAGTTTCGCGAAGGCGCCTTTGGTGTCCTTTCTTCCTGTCGGGAATTTCTTCTCCCCACATCTCCCCATTCTCACTGTGTGCCCATCCTGAAAGCCGCTCTCGTCTATAGCTTTTGGAAAATGGCAGGCAGTCTCCAATTATATAGGCTTTATATATTTTTCTGACTGTAAGAAACGTTTATTACCTTTTTTCTTCTTCTTAAGGCCTGAATATTTCAAAGAGAGTGCTAACAAATGTCTTTGCAAGTTGAGCCTGTTAGAGAAAACCCCTGCGCCGGGTTCTGTTGGGAATTCTTTCGCAGCCTCTGTCTGGCAGGGCAGAGGGCACTCTGGCCCTTGATCAGAGGAATTGGTGCCTTTTCTTTGCCACCAGAGGCCCAGGAGGCTGGTGGGTGCCCTGGCTGGGCCTCATGGCCTCTCCCTGACCTCTCCCAAGGAGGACACTAGGCCCAAGGTGGCTGGACTAGAAGGGCAGCAGAGCCTGGGGCATCGTTTCTCCCTCGGGAAATTTTTTTTTTCATTATCGTTCTAACCATTTGAGGCCTTTCACCAGGAGGACCATGTGCTGCTTCCTGACCTGGAGGAGGGTGGCCGAGGACCTCTACAGCGGCGGATCCCAGCTCCTCCTGCTTCCCGGAGGGTGGGACCGCCGTACCTGCCGCACACCAGATGGAGGGACAAATGGAAGTGCCTGGTGGCCCCTGGGCATTAAGCACACCTGAATGTGACTCCTGATTTTGATGAGTATTCGCGCTGTAAGCTGGGCGAGCTCATTAAAAACCAAAGGGTTCTTTTTTGCTTTTTGGGGCCCATCCCATCTCTGCCAGCAGCGAATGTTGCTGCGAATGAAAAACCGAACTAAAACAAATGTGCAGGTCACCGTGAAAATTTTTATCCCTGGTCCTTTGACAGGCTTTAGAGGATTTATGAGAGCGGGCCAGATCCGTGGAGAGGCGGAATATGCCTGCCTTCTGCCGAAGCCCCATTCTGTGGCTTCGGATGGAGACAGAATTCTTGGCATATTTGAGGCTGGAGTGAAGGCCATGTTCGCCATAGCAGATGTATCAGTTGTCACCGGGATGAAATTTTATGAGCTGTCACTTATTTGTACAGTCATACGTGATAAGTGATCATCGCGCTTCCTGTGGCTCTGCCCCCCCCACCCCCCCCACCAGCCCCAACAACTTACGTTTACTTACTTTTTTTCACGTTCCTGTTGCCTGAGGCTTTAGATGAGGAGGGAGGGGGGCCATCCACTGTTTTCCTGGCAGAAGCAGCACAGCAGCTTGGGGGAGAGTGAGGACCACTGCAGGAGGAGGGAGCAGGCCCAACCCCCACCCCCCCGTGCCCCCCAGAGAGCTGCTTTGGAGGAGAAGACCTTTGTCAGCTTGACCTCAGGACTTGAGGTCCTCACGCTCCTCATCTCTACCTTACTGGAGGGTTTTCATGAGCATTAAGGGAGGTATAGTCTGGCCCAAGGCTGCTTTGGCTCCTCCACAAGCCAGAAGAGCCTAGAACAAGCCCAGCAGGTGGGAGTGGGGGAGGGGCAAGGGGCGGGCGCTTGCTTTGCGTCCGGACTCCAGCTGTGCCGCTCTGTCTTGGGCAATCCCTGAGTCTTCTGGACCTCAGTTTCCTCGTTTTCTAGATGAGGAATAATCTACATTACCACTTCCTCCCACTCCCTCAGGCCTCCTCAGCTTTGAAGACACACTGCGGGGTGTTTCTGGCAGAAACTCCTTCCTGTGCCTGCCTTCGCAGCCTCCAGCAGCCAGTGGAGTTGGGCGCTCAGGCTTTGCGTCCTCAGACCCCCTGTGCTCACCTCTATCCCCTGCCAGACTGTGGCCTTCCTGGGGACAGGGACACTGTTTTCAATCGGTTTCGTAAATTTCCTCAGCAGCATTTCCGTCCACGTCCGTCACAGTGTCGGGTGCTGGGTGGTGACTGAACAGGACCACACTCGTGCACCAAAGCCGATTGTCAGAGGTGTGGCCCTCGCTCGAGCTCAGTAGATGTGTCTTCTCTGGAGAGAGGGGATTTGCGTTTGTGCCAGAGGACGGGGCGGGCCCGTTACTGTGTCACCCTGGGCCTCAGTTTTTCCCCCTCTGAGATGAGGGGAGTGGGCTAGAACCAGATTTTTTCTAGGGTTGTGTGAGCTCAGGCCGGGCGCTGGAGACTTTGAGAGCCCAGCGGAGGGCCTTGGCTGTGCTCTGCAATAGTTGGAAACCTTCGTAAAAAGTCAGGAGAAAAGTGCTCACAGAAAACGTCCTGGGCAGGTAGAAGCACGGTGGACCAAAGCCAGACGTTCAACAATTTTAAAGGCATAGTTAGGCATAGGGGCACCCGGCTGGCTCAGGCAGAAGAGTATATGACTTGATCTCAGGTCCATGAGTTTGAGCCCCATGTTGGAGTAGAGATTACTTAAAAAAAGTTTTGAAAAGAAGGGGGATCTCTTTCCTCCTCGGGAGGCTGGGGCGTGTCCACCCATCCCTGCACCCTGCCTTTTACCTCGGTACCTGCCTTTTACAGAAAGGGCTGAGCCAAGCCTCCTGCTGTCCCGGGGAGCTCGTGCTACAAGGAGTGTGTTTCCTTCTTTCTCTAGGTCATGGCTTCTGGCTTCTCGGACCTGAGGCTCCAGCAGAGGAAATGACCGTCCGGGCTCGTGCTCCACGCCTGTCACGGAGACTGAACCTTCACGGGGCACGAACTTGCCCAGCACAGGAGCGTCTCTCTCTTTGAAGGGCTTGACGTTTGTCACAAAGACCGTGAAAATGGCGACCTCATCTATCAGACGGCAAATGAAAAACATCGTGAACAATTACTCGGAAGCTGAAATCAAAGTGCGGGAAGCCACCTCCAACGACCCGTGGGGCCCGTCCAGCTCCCTGATGACCGAGATCGCCGACCTGACCTACAACGTGGTGGCCTTCTCGGAGATCATGAGCATGGTGTGGAAGCGCCTCAACGACCACGGCAAGAACTGGCGGCACGTGTACAAGGCGCTGACGCTGCTGGACTACCTCATCAAGACGGGCTCCGAGCGGGTGGCCCAGCAGTGCCGCGAGAACATCTTCGCCATCCAGACCCTGAAGGACTTCCAGTACATCGACCGCGACGGCAAGGACCAGGGCATCAACGTGCGCGAGAAGTCCAAGCAGCTGGTGGCCCTGCTCAAGGACGAGGAGCGGCTGAAGGCTGAGAGGGCCCAGGCTCTCAAAACCAAAGAGCGCATGGCCCAGGTCGCCACGGGCATGGGCAGCAACCAGATCACCTTCGGCCGCGGCTCCAGCCAGCCCAACCTCTCCACCAGCTACTCGGAGCAGGAGTACGGCAAGGCCGGGGGGTCGCCGGCCTCCTACCACGGCTGTGAGTAGTGAAGCACTCCTCACCCCTTGCAAGAGGGTGCTGGGACCAGACACGGCAGCGCTGGGCGGCGGGCAGGGCGGGTGCCCCTGGGCTGAGCCAGAGCTCGCGTCTGTCCTCCGTTCTCCGCTTTTGGCTGCCCGGACAACAGTGTCGGTGGTCTGCACCCATTTATGGTTACAGGGGGCCTTTGGTCCCTTGGCTGCTCTGGCTCAGGGGTCTCAAGACCTTCTGTCGCTCTGTGGTCCGATTCAGGACCCCTGGGCACGGCTGGAGCCAGGCGATTGGTGGGTAGGAGGAAACGAACGCTCCTTCTTGATAACCTTGTTTCTTTAATCTCCTATGAAATGTTGTTCCGATGACTGGGCTGTGGGTCTCCCGACTGGCCCAGGGTGTCACTCTCCTTCAGCATCGCAGGGAGGGAGACGGGAGGTCTCTGTCTCAGCGAAAGAGGGAGAAGGCAGAAACCCCTGCAGGGGTCCGTGGAGCGAGGCCTCCTCTTTGAACATGGGGGCGAGCGCTCTTGGTGATTTGCTTGCATGGCTGGCTCTGCACTGGGTGGGGCCGCGCTGTTTTCTCATTTTTGCATGCGGGATCCTGCCCCACATTCGAACGAGATTTCAGGGAAGAGAAGTGGAGTTCAGGGCCTGACGGAAGCTGGTCTCTGCGAGCTGTGCGGGCATCCTGGACATTCACTAGAAGTGGTCCCGGAAACGGCGCCCCTCTGCTGTCCCAGGGCGGTGTCGGGACAGGGGGCTTGGGGGGGTGGGGGACGCACACACTGTATCTTCTGGCTGAAAAAACAAAACTACTGGCCCCCACACCCCCTTTCTTTCTGGAATCAGTGACATCGTGTCGGCATAACAGCACATTTTTTTCTTATTTAAGGAAGTCGCTTGTCGCCTGACAAACTCCCGCTGGTCCTTGTTTAGTCGGTGGCTCTGTGACCAGGCCGCCTGCTAGCGTTTCCTGCACGAGGGCTTCAGTGTGACGCCCTACCGCCACCAGCAGCATTTCGAGAAATGTGGCAGCCGGGAGATTTGCGTCCCCAAGGCAGACTTCCTGCCTCTAGGGATTCCAAATTCTTATCAAAGGCTCGAAGAGGTTAGCCTTTTTCTCCTCCTGTTTCTAGTTATTGTTGTTTCCCTCTTAGTTTGAACTGCTCTGTGCAAGCGAAGGTGGTGACCTTCAGGGAACCGCCCGATATGAACTCCGACCTGCATCTCCACCTGGGCCGGGTTGCCCCCCAAAACGAAGATTGCCCTGTAAGGAGTGAGGTTGTTTGTTGCTCTCACACAGCCTCTGCATCCCCCAGAAAGGCCCGCTGTGGGTTGAGTTGGTCTCTGGCCGCCTCTTTGGGAAGTGGCTGTGTCTGTGCTATCCAGCCACAGGCAGCTGCTCTGCCCTCCATGTAGCTTTTGCGGTCATTTTTCTCGAGAAGCCAGAGGATACAAAGCAAGAGCTGAAATAGCGTCCTACTTATCGATAGCTTGTGGGACGGTCCGGGTGCAGGGAGCCTGGGGGTCTGTATCAGGCCCCAGTCACCGGTCCTGCCGGCCTTCCGTTGGGCTGACGGCTGCTGTCACAGTCCCAGCTCTCACAGTTTCCGGTTCCCTCAGACCTTGAGCTTGAGCTGCATGCATGTTCAGGGTCAGAATGTGGTCAGCAGGCTGTTCGCCGCCCCTGAGCACATCGGGCTTCGGCCCCGGCCTGCACTCTGCCGCTCCCACTCCCTCTAATGGCGTGTCTCTCTCTGTGTGTATGTGTGTGTGTGTCCGTGCCCGACAGCGCCCGAGGCCTCGCTGTGTCCCCAGCACCGCGCAGGGGCCCCGCTGGGTCAGAGCGAGGAGCTGCAGCCGCTGAGCCAGCGCCACCCCTTCCTGCCGCACCTGGGGCTGGCCTCCCGCCCAAATGGCGACTGGTCCCAGCCCTGCCTCACTTGTGACCGCGCAGCCCGAGGTGGGACGGCGGTTTGCTTTTCTCCTTCCTAGAAATGCTGGGCAGCTTGCTGGGGGTGTGCTTGTGGGGTCCAGTACAGCCAACTCTCTCCCTGTCTCCTCCTGGGCCTCTCGGTCCAGCCTCCCGCGGGCCCAGGGCCCCTGTCTTCCTTTGTCCCTAGGCGCTCCCCTCTAACCATCCGTGTCACTTGCTTTAACTTCTGCCATTTGGCTAAGGCATGGGGTGATTGCCCGTGCTTTCCCCTGTGTCCCCACGCCCTGAAAGTTGGAGGGGGCTCTGCTGTTGGCCAGGCCCAGGTGTGGTGGGGGTCGGGCACCACTTGGCTTGTTGAGCCACAAAAGCACAGTGGAAATCTCACAACGCCGGGCAAAGCCGAGGGCCTCGGTGGACAGTCGCTGGAAGCCATTGTCCTTCATGCAGCGATATGTGCCTTGATGAGGACACAATGGGATTGTTCATGCTTCTCAACTAACTGCCGTCCTTCCAGAAATCCCCGTTACCATGGTAAACAGAGAGTTAGCTGTACTGTCAATTCTAGATCACAGTGTTTGAAGATAACCTATTTCAATAGGTAACTAAAAGCGGGGCTTCTCTTTTGACTAATTAATCATGTATCCTGGTCAGTGTCTACATCTGTTGCAGGTTAAACTGAAAACAGATTTTTTCCTGTTGCCTATGAGAAAATGTTCCCAGTCTAATCCAGCCCCCAAGAGGGGCCCCGATATAGAGAAGAAAGGTGTCTGTTCGGTGGTGCTCCTACGAGAAGGGGCACCGACCAGGAGCCTTTGTGTGACTTCCCCGATAAGGTGGCTAGCCTTTGTTCAGCCCTGGAAACAGTTACTGTTCATTCATGCCTCATTAATATTACAGCTTGTTGGACTTGGGTATGTGTGTGATCACTGTGTTTCAGCTCTGGGATATTTTCCTTTGCGCTCCTGTCTTCCCCTCACCGTCTTATACGGGATTTTGTAAGGAGGACCAGCTTTGCACTGCAGAGAATGCAAACGGTCATGAGTATGTTTTGAAGGATCATGCAGAGGCCCTTGAGTCACACACCATTTCTTCCACCACATTTTTGGGGGCTGTTCTGGGCAGTTTGCCAGTGTTCCTTAGGATTCCGGGATCCAGTCAGTAACTGGGAAGGTCTGTTTTGAGTCTTGCGTTCACTGACGGCAGGTTGGCTTTCCTGGGTCCTTTGGATATTAACCTCAGGCCGACCTGCCTCAGCCTCTGCCCCCTTCCCTCCCGCTGTGGCCGGGAAGGGCCGCACCCTGTGCCACCAGGTGGGTCTCGGTCCCGTCTGGTTCTTTTCCACCTGGGTGCCTCCCCTGCACACACACATCAGGCAGGTGGCTCCAAGTACACCGTCTTGTGGACGTCTCTTCTCCTTTGGTTCTGGTAGAAATGAAGGATCAAAATGAGCAGGTCTTTTTTGACAATTTCTCATGTCCCAGAGGAGTTTTGGGCAGAGTGTTACACGGTGTCAGTGTTTCGTCCTTTACCTGGAGCGTGTGCGTCCCTCTCCGTATCCCACACCCTGCCCGTCCCGGAGGCTGTTGGGGGGCAGGGGGCAGGACTCTGGTCCGTGACGGCTTTCTGTTCTTCCTTAGCACCTAACCAGGTGTACAGTGGAAGGTAAGTGCCGATTGTACGCACAGCGGCGATTTCCCTCAGACGTACCGGCTGGGAAGGCGGCGGTAGAGGAGTCAGGTGCACACCGGCCGTTCGGGAAGTGGTCTCGTGAAATGCAGGCCGCGATGTAGGGAGACGTATCGGAGGGGCGCCCTTGGGACCCCGGACCCTGTAGGGGAGGCTTGGTGGGTCCTGGTGCAGACTCAGCACAGGGGAGGGGGCAGATTGCTGAGAAAGGCCCTTCATGGGAGAGCAGGCGCTGTGGGGGGGCTCCTCATGCCTCGGCTGCTGTTCTGAGTCACAGACATCATAATGATGTTTGAGGGGACCTTCCTTTCATGTACCATATCCATCCGACCCTCCCTGTGCCGCCTCCCTCCCTCTTACCTCCCACATACCTCTGTAGATCTGACCTCGGAAACCTCTCGAATTCTGTCCCTTCATCTCTAGTTCCATGACCTCAATTCAGTGTCCGCTTTCTTTGAGTGGTTTCTTTGCTGTTAGCCTCCCCCATTTGTGTCCACCCGGGAGAGCTCCTCTCGATTCCAGGGCTCTCCCAGGATCCAGTTCAGTCTTCGACATGGCAGACAGCGCCCCTGATGGTCGTTGGCTGGCCTCTGTCAGCTTAGATGTGCTGAGATCTGCCTGGAGGGCCGCTCCCAGGCTCTCTCTGGGAAGGCCACCCTGGCTGCACTCTGGCTCCCAAGTTCCCTCCTTCACTCAGCAAGGGTGTATTGAGTTCCTATTGTGTGCCTGAGCACAAAGCACAGAGCCGTCTGCCCCTACTCATGGGAAGAGAGACAATAAACCTAAGACGAGATCCAGCATGTTCTAGGACGAGTGCTCTGGGAAACAGCCGACAAAAACCAAACGACCCAGTCGAGCCTGGGGAGTAGGGAGGGTGGTCTGCGGTGTTAAGGAGGGGGTCGGAATAAGCCTCGTTGAGAAAGTGATGTTGGAGCAAAGGTCGAAGGGGGATGAGAAGTGTGCTGCGTGAAGGTTTGGAGGAGCATTCTAGGCAGAGGGTGTGGGACCAGCAGTGCAAAGGGCCTGAGGTGGAGCGTGTTCAGGGGTGTTTGCAGATTAGGAAGGCAGCCCGGGTGGCTAGAGCTGAGTGAGGCGGAGTGGCAGGTGAGGTCAGGGCAGGGGTATGGCAGAGGGTGGGGCGGGGGAAGGTGGAGGGCAGCTTCTCAAACTGCCTCTGGCAGGGAGCAGCTCTTCCAATTCCTGATGGGCTCAGCCTGATACTTTTGTATCAGTGTTTGGATGTTGTAGCCATGTCAGATTGCTCCAAAGGTTTCTAACTACTTTCTCTCCCTGTGCTTTCTCCTCTGGCTGTGTGTTGGGTGGGGGAACGCCCCCATCCAGGTGGGTGGTGGCGGGACTGTGGAGCTCTGGGGAGGTCTTAAAGAAGAGCGGGCAGACTTGCTGGAGAACCGGACAGGGGAGGGAGGAGTTGAGGACTGCTAGCCGAGCCGCTGGGAGATGGGTGGCTGTGAGTGGAGCAGGCTTAGCGGAGTTGGGGTGATGTTCCAGATGTGTCAGAGGGTCTGCCGGACATGCAGGTGGAGGCGTGGAGAAGGTCTGAGACGTCTAGGGCCTGCGGGAGAATTCGGGGCTGGAGGCCTCACCTGGCACTCATGTTTCCTTCCTGTTCTTGTAATCCCTGGAGCCCCGGCTGCCCTCCCCACCCAGGGCTGGGCGCGGGGCTGCCTGCGATGGCCACCTCTGTGATTTTGGCAGGTAGTTGGTGCCCAGGACTGCTGTGTGCAGGGGAGGCTGTGGGTCCCAGGGAAGGCCTTTCAGGCTGAGAGGTTGGGGTTTGCCGGAGACCACACAGACAGGGCAGCTGACTTGGGTGGAGCCGGCTGGGAGCCACCTGCCTGCTCCCCACCCCACCCCCACGGCCCACTCTGGCTCTGTCCCCCCACATTCTGCGGGGCTGGTCACGACATTCGGCAGGCTGTGGAGAAATTGCAGAAGTTCTTGGGACAGTGGCCCAGGGGTGGGGGGGCAGCTAGGAGAATGATCCCTGTGAGTCCACCCATCATTGACTACAGGATTGCCGCCGTCCTCTGATGCACACACTCCAGAGTCAGGGCCGGACCTCCCGCTCGCCTCCTCTCTCTCCTGGGTCGGCGGCCTCTGTGGATGGAGCCTGGCCCGGGAAGGAAGGAGAGCCCGGCCCGCAGCCCCCAGAGCCAGAGCCACACTTGCCTTGCCGCAGCAGGAGCCTGTCCTGTGGTGCTGGGCGCCGTGGATTCCTGGGTGGGAGGCCAGCTGCCAGCGTCCCCGTTCTTAGAAAAAGAAAGGAGAAAGCAAGAAGGAAGACAGAGAATGGAAATGCTGTTTGCCCTCTGATTCCCTCACATGAATCGGAACCCACCTGGAGTCCCAGAACCAGAGTGGGCGGTCGTGTGCTTTGTCCCAGGTGCCTCCTGCCACCTGCGCCAGGTCTCGGGCTGTCCTGAGGGGTCCGCTGCATGGGTGGCACCTTCGGCCCTTCGGCTGATGCAGCAGCCTCCTGCGGGGTGGCTCAGCTCTGCTCCCGGGAGCGTGTCCATGCCTCGTTCAGGCCAGCGCGTCTCCCAGGCTGGGCGCCCCTCATGCAGGCCTGCACCCTCCCAACACGCCGTGGACGGTGATTCCCCGAGTGATTACTAGAGATTACAAGCCTTTCGTGTATTAGCCTTGCTTCACTCTAGAAGGATTGGAGTTGCCCTCCCAAACACACACCATGCCAGAGGATTAAATAGAGCCGAGGAATTGGGGCAAAAGGAAAAGAAAGGTGAGAAAGTAAGAGAAGGCCAGAGTCACATAGGAGGGCCGGAGATGGATCCAAACCTAGCTTTAAATTTCTCAGCCAGCAGCACCGAAGAGAACAACGAACTGCTCTCGAGCTGCTGGGCAAGAGTCTAGGATCCAGATGCAGCGCGGGGAGGCCTGGCGCTCCCGGCGCAGGGGGAGAGCAGGGCCTGAGAGCAGCCTGCGCGGCCCTCGCGGGGAGCCCTTGATCCTGACTGTGTCCCTGCAGCAGGGCTGCCTGGCCGGGCCTGGGTCCAGGGGAGCTCCTGGTCTCTTGGAGTGGGGGGACGGCGCGGCTTTCTCCCTCCCTCCCTCCACATGCTCAGCCATCCGTAAGCCCATTAGGGAGAGTCTCAAAGCTGCCATGGGCACCGTTTCATGTGGGAGGGGGGAAGAGCCCAGAGGCTCAGGCCCCCGGAACTCTCCGGGGAAGCTGGTTCTCCACAGCGGGGAACCTCGGGGGGAAACCAGAGGCCCTGCGGGCCCAGCCCTGGCAGCCGGCCTGTGCGAGGGCAGCGGGAGCGGGTAAACTCCCGCACACTGCGCAGGAGGACATTTCAACACGGATTAGGCAGCCGAGAAACGGAGGCCTCCGTAGGTCTGTTTCTGAAAACTTGAGGATGTGGGAATATATAATAACAATATGTTATGTTAAAAAAAAAAATCAAACCCAGTCAGCTTGTCCCTCCCGGGGT
This sequence comes from Potos flavus, assembly GCA_028534135.1. NCBI lineage: Eukaryota > Metazoa > Chordata > Mammalia > Carnivora > Procyonidae > Potos > Potos flavus. The sequence continues at coordinate 43,105,154 of CM052891.1, forward strand.
GTGAACTAGGAAGGGGCCTGGGTCAGTGAGGCCTCCTGAGAGTGTGGGAAGGGAAGGGGAGCAAGGCTCCCAGGTGCGGGGCTGGGTGACAGTGCCCAGGAACTGGGCAGGGGACACGCCCAGGGCTGAGAGGTGGTTGCTGGCCGACAGCCAGGTAATCACCCGGTAGTTTCGGGAAAGGCCAGGGACAGCCACTGGGTGGAGAATGTTCCCAGCCCTCGGCGGCCTTTCACCTGGCGGCAGATAACTCTTCAGGTGGGATGGACTAGGAATCTGGTGGGAGATGGGATCCGGTTGACTTCCCTTTTGGTGGGGTAAATGTGTTCTGTAAGTCGAGGACCCCTGCATCTTAGGCAGGCGGCCCCAGGGCGGAGGCGGCTGCCCGCCTAGCAGCACTAAGCTTACTCTGCAGCTAATCTCTTCAAGTGCAGATAGAATCACAGAGGAGGCCGCTCAGTAATGCCCGTAGTCCCACGGAGGTGGCGTCCATGTTCCTGACACCCGGTCTGAGTGAGGGTCAGACCCCAGCGACGCTTGGTCTTGCCATGAGGGCTGGGTCCCTCGTGGGGTCTGAATGTGCCCCGTGGGGCTGCTGCTCAAGTCAGCAGTTGCTGGAGACCGCCAGAAGGCCGAGCCATCACCCCTCCTCTGCTTTCCCCTGTGACCGATACATCTGCTGCTCCCACTTGCCCGAGGAGGCGGGTGGGGCACCTTGTTGTTAAGGACGTGGCCTTGAACTTAACCCAAATCCACTCTGTCATAATGCTAAAGCTGGAATTTGAACCCAGGTTTCCCAGAACTCTGGTACTCTTACTTCCCAACGAAAAAGTAATGTTTACATTGTTGTACAAAATAAATGAATATACAGTGTACACCTAGGGCAATTTTAAGGTTGTCTGGCCCATGTCACGGAATGCTTTCTTCTTGCACAGTTTTTAAAGGCAGGGAAACCTCTTTAAACTGTTAGGTAACACGGACCCAGGTTTTAAGGGGCTCCTGTGATTGTCAGCGTGACACTGAAACACAGCTCTCCAGATTGCCGACTGGGGACAACGAGTGAAGGATCAGCGTTGACTCGTGCCATAGAAAGTTGAGTTATGAATACAATATTTGTATCTGTCCGTTTGTCTTTAAAGCCACCTTTGTAGGGCGCCTGGGGGGCTCAGTGGGTTAAAGCCTCTGTGTTCGGCTCGGGTCATGATCTCAGGGTCCTGGGATCGAGCCCCGCGTCGGGCTCTCTGCTCAGCGGGGAGCCTGCTTCCCCCTCTCTGCCTGCCTCTCTGCCTACTTGTGATCTCTCTCTCTCTGTCGAATAAGTAAATAAAATCTTAAACAAACAAACAAACAAACAAAAAATAAAGCCACCTTGGTAGTAGAGGTAAGCAGAGTGCTGTTTATTAGCTCTCAGTAAGCGGAGAATGAAACAGGGAAAAAAGGAGGTGTAAATCAGGGTCGCTAACAGTCACACAGCCGTGACGGTGTCTGGGTCACGGCTGCCTAGTGGCTAGTTTCAAATAGTCAACCTCAAGGGGGCATTTAAAAATTATATAAGTAAAAATAAGAAGGAAGGTCTAAAGGTAGATTTCTCTTAGTATGGGAAAATAGACTGTGTAATGTACTTATAATCTCTGGAGAGCATGTTGCTCTCTTTTATCTTCACAGTATTTTTTGCTATCTGAATTTATCACTGACTTTATTTCCTGTGTCCCTGCCCTAGAACACACTCCGAGAGCAGGGGGCCTTGTCTGCGCTCGGTGCACAGTGTCCATGCCCTAGAACACACTCCGAGAGAGGGGGCCTTGTCTGCGCTCAGTGCATAGTGCCTGACCCAGGAAAGGTGTTCAGTAAACACTGAATGAACGAACAGGTGCTAAATAAGATTTTATTTATTTATTTGAGAGAGAGAGAGAGACAGAGCACAAGCAGGTGGAGGGACAGAGGGAGAGGGAGGAAGCAGGCTCCCTACTGAGCAGGGAGTCCGATTGGGACTTGATCCCAGGACCCTGAGATCATGACCGGAGCCGAAGGCGGACACTTGGCCAACTGAGCCTACCAGGCACCCCTGAACAGATGCTAGATAAACCTTAACTTTTCTTTTCTTTTCTTTTCTTTTGGTGTTATTTCTGTGTGTCGTGTTCCTCTCTCTCTCGGTGTCTGCCCAAGCATGAGCCTTAGTCTCTTGGAAATACATTTTATGGGGCTTTTCCAGAAATAAAGAAACACTAGATATTTGTGCAGTTTCTTGATGCTTTAAGGTTGAGTTTAGCAGCAGTATAATTCATAGACACTAGTTTTTGTTCAGTAATAAAATGCTGTTCCTCATTTTGCCAGCTGCCTTTTCTCTTTTCCCTCAGCCACCTGCCCTCAAGTTGGCTGCCTAGGAGCTTTTAAACGTCCCAGCGCCTGGGCTACACTTCTGACTAGTGACGTCAGAACCCTGGGGATGGGCCCAGGCTTCGCAGTGGGCGGAAGTTTCTGGTGATCGCAGTGTGCGCCTGGGGCCGGGCACCGCTCCTCCAGTGGCCTCTTCCGTGTCAGCTTTTGTGGAGCTGAAGCCTTCGGTTCCTCCCCTCTCTCCAGCTGATGCCCAGGAGCTCTGCCCTTTCAGAAAGGTGCAGTCAGCAGGCGATACTCGGACTTGGAGCAGCTCGAGATCGAGGTTGCCTATTGAGTCGGCGTCCTCCTGCTGACTGCCGGCGGAGTAGCGTAGCCCAGCCATGGGGAATAACCAGCACCCTCGAGGCCAGCTCACTCGGTGGCCCACCTCCCCAGTACTAACTGGTAAGCCCAGTGTGGACGTCGACTAAGAAACCGCTGGTTTTTTCATGATAAAAGTACCATGTAGAAAGTTCAAAAAGAAGAGAACTAGCCTATGATCTTATTCTACAAAGACAGGTGCCCTTCACATGTTGGTGTATTTCCTTATGGACTCTTTTCCAACCATTTTCTTTTCCAGGATTGCACACGTATTAATGCAACTTCGCATCCCTGCTTTTTTGTCTCATGAGCCTATAACGGGAGCATTGTCTCCCTTCCTCCACCACCGTGTAAGCATTTTAACAGCTGCACCCGGCATTGCACTGGGTGGGGCTTCCTAGCTCATCCTGGCCTGATGCTGGACGGGCCTTTGCTCCTCTTGCTCGTACCAGACACCTTGGCCGTTTTCCGTGCCAGGGTCCCACTACCTGGACCGTGAGCACGGGGGTTTCGAGCCCCTGGTCGTGTGGTTTCATTGCGGCCATCTTTCTGTGGGCAGAGCACGCAGGTTTGTGACGTGGAAAGGAACCGAAGGCCAGATCAGGACTCACATCCGCAAACGGCAGCTGTCCTGACAGATCCGGGTCACACATCTGAATAGTGTTCCGTGAAAACAGAACAAATCTCATGTTTGTACTGTGCAGACAATAGGACAAGATACAAGTGTCATTTATAACCACATGACATTTGCAAAGCACATCTTTCAAAACATTATTATTATTATTTTTTAAGATTTTATTTATTTGTCAGAGAGAGAGAGCACGCACAAGCAGGGAGAACAGCTGGCAGAGGAAGAAACAGGCTCCCGGCTGAGCAGGGAGCCGGATGTGGGGCTTGATCCCAGGACTCTGAGATCATAACCTGAGCCAAAGGCAACCGCTTAACCGACTGAGCCACCCAGGCATCTCCAAAACATTAAGCTTTTTCACTTTGTAAGTCCGTGTGGGCCAGGGGCAGCGCTGAGTACCGAGGGTCTCACATCATAGTCAGCCACTGAGGCCTCGCCCTTGGTGGGCTTCCCGGGTCGGAGAGGCAGACACATCTAGGGCACACCAGGTGTGGTGTCCGGGAGGGGGACTGTCAGGGGGCTAAGAGCGTCTGGCCATCTGGCTTTTCGCACACTGCGCCTAGTGGGACAGCGAGCTGGCGAGCTAGCCGAGAGGTGGGCGGTCGCCGCAGGCCGCAGAGGTCCCCGTGCAGTGGTGGTGACAGAGGTTGCCCTTCAGCTGACTCTTTTCTCGGGATTCCCATGAGAAATAATACAGTTAGGCAGTCTGATCTTTTCACCCAACTTCCTGTGTGCATTTTCTGTGTCCCTGCATAGTTAGCCTTAGTTTGACAGGTTAAACCTTGGGTAGATTACTTAACTTCCACAAGTTTAAGTCTTTTAATTGGTAACCTAGGGATAAGGGTAGCCTTTCCTGGATTATTGTGTAAATTACCTGCGCCGACATCATGCTGTGCACATACTCCCTTGCACAAAGGAAATATGCCATAAATGGATCACTTACTATCATCGTTATGATCAGAATTATTGTTTTTAGGTTCTCACCAGTGTAAATAATGCTGCGGTAAACCTCGGGCAGAAAGCGTGCTTTTTTAAAAAGGAGTCCTTAGGGGCACTTGGGTGGCTCTGTTGTTAAGTGTCTACCTTCGACTCAGGTCATGATTCCAGGGTCCTGGGATCGAGCCCCACATCGGGAAGCCTGCTTCTCCCTCTCCCTCTCCCCTTGCTTGTGTTCCCTCTGTAGCTGTCTCTTTCTCTTTGTCAAATAAATAAATAAAATTTAAAAAAATAATAATAATACATAAAAATAAAAGGAGGCCTTAGATTCAGCGTAGTCTTCACTGTAGAATTGCCAGCAGTGAGATTCATGGGAAAGTGTGTGAACATCCTTCTGTCTCCTGAAACATTACAGATGCTTTCTGAACAGATTGTGCCCATTTGCAGTGCCCCCAGCTGTGGGTGACGGTGCTCAGTTGACGGCTGCAGAACTTTAACATGGGTACTACGATTTTTTTTTTTAAGATAGTCACAAATTTATTTTTTTTAAGATTTATTGATTTATTTTAGAGATAGAGCGTGCGCACACGGGGGGTGGGGGGCAGAGGGAGAGAAGCTCAAGCAGACTCCCCGGTTGTGGGGCTCGATCTCATGACTCTGAGATCATGACCTGAGCCGAAATCAAGAGTCGGATGTTTTACCAACTACACCACCCAGGTCATCACTGATTTCATAGATGGAAGTCACTGTCAGAATACTCATTTTAAAAGAGACAAATTCTATCTTTGTTGATGTTCATGCCTCACCCTGGGCCTGCTTACAAGTGTGGGTGCCAGTGTTCACTCACCTCCAGTGGGACCAAGCGGACTTCCGAGTCCCCGCCCCTCCCTCCCGAGCCCCTGTCTGGAGAGCTGGGGGGGGCGCCTGTAGGGCTCTACCCGGAGAGTGACTTTCACCACGGCAGGAATGACAGGGACCCCTGGGAGAACAGTAATGAGAAGGGCTTGCTCCCTGCCCCACCTTGCAAGCTGGTGATCGGTCATGGAGAGCATTTAATCCGGAGCCCGAAGAGAACAGCACAAACTTGCTCTTTTATTTCAAACAGAGGATGGGCTTTGAATCCTGCAGACAAATAAAAGGACTGCCTTTTGTCTGTGCTCCGCCCTCCCCCAGCTCAGTCTCCAGCTCGGCCTGGGGAGGAACGTGGCCATTGTTCTGGCTCGGGCCCCCTTCCGCCCTGGGTTTCAGCTTCTGCCTCTGAACTGAGGTTCACGGCACCACTGTCTCACGGTGCTGGTGAGGAGCGTATGAAGTGTGCCCTTGGAGGTTACAACCGTTGCTAGTTTTCACTGGAAACTCAGCTTGAAAACAAGCCAACAGGTGTTTGAACTCCTGCTCTGTGTCGGTTACAAAGCCGACGTGGCCCCTGCCTACGTGGCCCCTGCCTGTGTGGAGCCTCGGGCCAGGTTAAGTCGGGGAGATGGCCGGACTCCAGACAGGTCGCACAGTGTAGAACGCATGATACTGATTACAGAGGGGCAGACGGAGGCCACCTGCTCTAAGTGCCGGGGCCGGAGTGGGGGGGCACGATCCTCACGGCACAATCGGGGAAGATGTGCTTGAGAAGGCGGCATCGGAGCTGACACCTCGGATGAGGAGTTTCTCCATTCCCATCTGAGGAACAGCGGGAGGGGTACAAAGGCAGGAAGGAGCTGGAGGCTTCTAGGCACAGCAGAGGCTGGCAAGCTGGGTGCCTGGGAAGAGGACCGGCTGGTGAGCAGCCTCGGGGAGGAAAGTCAGTCCTGGAACTGAGGGGCGGCAGTTCCTTTCCCTGGGTGACCAGGGTGCCCACGTGCGTGTGTGCAGGCAGGTGGGGGGAAGACCCTGAGGTTGCGCCGGGAAAGCCTCTGACCAGAGAGCGTAGAACAACACCCGTCTGGAGGCCAGAGGTCCAAAATCAAAGCGTTGCCAGGCCCACACTCCCTCTGAAACCTGGAGGGGAGAATGCTTACTGCCTTTCCCTAGCTTCTGTAGGTGGCCGGCAGTCCTTGGTGTCCCTCGGCCTAGCGGCTGCAGCACTCCAGTCCCTGCCCCCTGCCCTCCATCACACGCAGCGTCCTCTCGCGTGTGTGCGCACACGCGTGCACCTGTGACTCTTCCCCTTCTCGTAAGGACACCAGCCTTATTGGATTTAGGGCCCACCCTGCTTCGGGTTGACCTCGTCTTAGCTAATTGCATCTGCAGTGACCCTACTTCCAAAGAAGGTCATGTTCTGAGGTACCGATGGTCAGGACGTCACCGGGACAATTTGAGGGACCCAGCTCTGCCCGCAGCACCTACTCTGAGTATGGAGTCTGCCCCTTGCGGCGGCGGCGGCGGCATCACACCTCGAGGCCTGCTTCGGTTGTGAGCTGTGGGCCAGGCTGGGCAGGGTCACAGATACTCTCTGTGGCCTCAGGTCGCCCGGTTGGGAGCATTTGCAAGTGTAATAGACTCTCAGTGGAGTGTACCCCGAGTCCAGCCACCGCTCGCCTCCTGCACAGCTACCATCCTGACCCGTGTTCCCACCATCGCTCCCTGGGACCTTTGAGATTGCATCACCGCTCTGCGTAGACTCGCATCCGCCAAAGCCTCTCCAAGGGCCCTGAGAACTGCCTTGGCTCTTCATCGTGGCCCTTGGGCGCCCTCAGCCTTTACCCGCCTCACGGCCTCTACCCTCCGCCCCAAGCGAAGCTCCCACCTATCTCGGCCTGGCCTCCTTCCCCGACCAGGCCTCTGCTCCAGTAGCTCCGAACGGCCTGCCCTGACCTCTGAACACAGAGAGCCCGCTCTCCTCTGCCCTGGGCACCCCCTCCCCCTGCTTGCTTTATTCCCGTATCGTCTCTCCTTATAAGGTCACGAGCTCCGGGAGAGGGCTTCCCTCAGACCTAGAGCAGCGCGGGGTCTGGTGGCCACTGAGCATTAGGACCGAGAGTCTCGGAGGACCTTTAGGGGGCTGGGCAAGCATGGCATTTGGCCCTAGGACTTGACTTTGAATCCTTCTCTCTGTGAACAAGTCATTTAGGCTCTCTGGGCCCTAGTTACCTCCTCTGTGAGAAAGGTGATAGTAAAGAACAAGGCCATAAGGGTCAGACTTGGTCTCTCACTGGCTGAGTGACCTCGGGCGGGTCCCTTCACCTCTGAGCCTCAGCCCCGGTCTGTAAGTTGGACTGAGGGTTCATTGAGATACTAGTAAGAGCCGCAGGAGTATGCTGTGCCAGGTGCTGGTCTGAGTGTTTTTCACAGGTTAGCCCATTGGGTCCTCACCAACCAGAGAGGCAGGTACTCTGGTTCCATTTTGCAGATGAGAAAACTGAGGCTCAGAGGACTCCCTGCCTAGGCGGAGGTCGCAGGTTGAGAAGTGGCAGAGCCCAGATCTGAGTGCAGGCATTCAGACCCACTGTCCGTGCTGGGCTGTGGCTTATGCGGAAAACACTCAGCCCAGGTCGGGCTGCAGCAAAGAGATGCGGCCCGCACAGCAGGGATAGACGTGCTTTCCCGGGGCTAGGTGTCGGAAAAGCGCGCCCACGCGCATCCACACGGAGTAGGCATTCAGCGGTTGTCTGGGTAGAATCACAAGAAAATGTCAACAGCTGTTTCCTCTGGGGAGAGGAATGGGGGCAGGATGAGAGGTGTGGCTCCCGCTTCCTTTTATGCTGTCGTGTTTAAAAATAAGTTACGGGCATCATCACGATCCACCCGTACTCGGTCTGCGTCTCCTCCTGAAGGCTGAGTGACGGTGGCCTTATCCCACCTCGCAGACCCCACAGCCCCAACATTGTCCAGTGCCCAGTCCATAGTCGGGTCTCGTCACTTGTCCCCAGCGTGTCTTGCAGCTGATCTGTCTAAACCGAGACCCCCGCCCCGAGGACCCCAGGTTGCCTCTGACCATCCTGTCCCTCTGGTCTGTCTGCAGCAGATGGTCTTTTTCTCATGACCTTAATATGCTGAGAGACTGGGCCAGTTGTCCCATAGAGCGTCCCCGGGCCTGGGTTTGTCCGTCTGCTGCATTGTGCGGTGTTCGGCTCCGTCCTCGCCTGTGGTTCTATGAGCCCAGAATCAGTCTAGAGTCTAGATTGGAATCAGATCAGAGATTTTGCCCGAACTGTCCTGGGAGGTGGGTGGTGTCATATGATGGGCAGAGGGTGGCCACAGCATGGGGGGCTGTGGTTTTGGTTTGTCCGTCTGTTGTGAAGTCACAAACACACACACACACACACACACACACACACACCCTCTTTAGTCTGAAAGTGATCTGACCAGAGGTACTGGATGCACTTCTCATCTTGGACCTTTTCGGCTTTTCCAACCAAGTGTTTATATTTTTTCTCTTTTAATGTGACCTGGGCTGATCTGAACTTATTTTCTCAGGATTTGCCTCGTTCGACTGAAAGCAGCCTTTCCCGCTCCTCCCAATGAAGGGTGAAGAGCCTGGAGGGGCTTTTGTGGGAACAGGTTTCGAAGCCTCCACTCGGGCCAGGCTGCTGGGTGGGGGTGGCCGACGTGTCACCGCTGACTCAGGAAGTGGCCCGTGGAGCCACAGGAAGATGTCACCACATCAAGAAAGATCTAGTAAGCACTTCGCTGCAGTTCAGTCATGAGGAAGGAACTTAGCTGGCTGGGGAACCGGTCACTGGAGGGCGGAAGCTGGCCCTAGGCTCAGTGTCCACTCCCTGTCTCCCCCCTCGAAGGCCCACGGCCCCAGTGCCGTTCTCACGGGGGCCTGGGAGGGGCCAGGGTACGACGGGGTACCTTTTCACGGCTGCTGCTGTGCGAGGTGGGGAGTGGGAGTGCCCGACAGCTCCAACCCCTAGGTAGTCTGGTGGTCACGGGCTGGAGCAGGGAGCAGTGACCTGGGGCAAGGCCCCTTTTCCGGGAGAGCCAGCTGTGTGTTGGGCACCCTTGACCCCTCGCACAGACTGTGTTTGTCTGTATTTCACAGATGTGGATACAGAACCCCGGAGAGGGCAGGCCATTTGCACGTGGTCTCCCTGCTAGTAAGTGGCGAGGACGGGGTTTGAACCCTAGCGTGCCTGTCGGCAAACACGCCCAGGGTTATAAAAGGTGGCAGCAGTGTTAAGATCCAGATGGGGTCTTCTCGGGCCCCCGAGGCCCGGTGACCTTCCGTGCTTCCCGAGGGGCCAGCTGTGCCTTGTGCGCCCAGCATCGGCCGCTGACCTCGTGTGGGACTCACGGATCAGAGAGCGTTATCAGAAGTCCCGCTGGTCACCACGCAGAGCCCTTGCCAGTCAGGTCGTGTCCCGCGGTGTCTGTTCCCTTTAATCGATGTCATCGCAGATGCTGCATAAGTGCTTTCTAGGAAGAGAGCGAAACGGCCTGAGAAGTGGTGATTTCTTATTTTCCTGTTACCTTGACTGCTTCGATTTCTTTCACAATTGCCCAAGATTGGCCAACCGAAGCCTCTTCGTTAGAAAATCTTCCAGCCTTTGCTTTAGGGGAGCATTTGGGAACCAGGGTTCCTCCTGCAGCCCCGGGGTATGGGTACGCACGCTGGGCCTGGCGCTCCCCGGAGCAGCGGGGTGGCATGAACCCCGGACACTGTCATCTCCCCGTGGTGGGAGGTGTTTCTTGGTCTTCCTCTTAGCCTGTATTTGGAGGGAAAAGTTGGCTTTTGTAGGCTTTCCTTCCTCTTCAGCCTTTCCCCTGGGCTTTCTCAGCCCGGATAACAGTCCAGAAAGGATAAAATCGAGGCTTAGCCGATGTTTCTGATTCTCAGCCGCAGCAAGCGAGGACTTTGATGAGTTCATCCAGGCGGGGTCCGTACACAGAAAGACGTCTTCATGGTTGGAGAAGAGCGATGGCGCATGTGTGGTTCCACTGGTGATTAGCCTAGGCCGACAGTTCCTAGTCTTCCCTCCAGGAGGTGGCTGGTGGGAAAGCCGTCGCTCGGCCACCTGCGTTTTCCAGGGGTCCCTGTGAACCGTAGACCTACAGCCCCCCTGAGCTGAGCCAGGATCAGGTGGTCACAAGGGAGCATTCAGACCCGTCTCACAAGCACATCTGTGTTCACTGTCATGTACACGGGTACAAGGGGCCCTTTGTGGGGCCAAGCTGCTGTCACTAAGGCAAGAACATCTCCACGGGAGTTATCTCTCCCAGTGGAGACCGCTGTGTGCAGCCCAGCTGATTCTCGGGGCCGGTGGCTGTGAATTCCGCCATCTGCGGAACTGAGAGCCATACATCCGTTGACAAAAACCACAGCATTTAGGGGAATACCCTTTGTCTTTAATTTCCACATTGATGTGGTAAGCTATTTCCGTGCGTGCTGGCTACGCTTTATTCGGCAAGCGTCAGTTAACGGCAGACGGGGACACGTACATTTGCATTTGAAGCCAGTCTGGCCTTGCAGATGTGCCCAGGGGCTCAGAGGACAAGGGAGGCTCATTTCTCTAGAGGCTCCCTGTTCTGAGCCCCATCCCATTCATCCCTGGATGCGCTGAATCGGGCCCTGTGGCCATGCAGCCAAGCGGCAGCTTCCCCTGCCAGGATGAGCCAAGATAGGGCTCATTTTTCAGAGCCCTTTTGCGGTGTGGGATGGGATATAGGCCTTCTTTATGTGCGCCCCATTTCCGTGTGGTAGTGAATGAAGGTGCCGAATGTGCCGTGTGCGTTCTAAACAGAGAGTTCTGGGACGCGAGCTTCCGAGGGCATCGGGAAGGAGGCTGGGAACAGGCAGCCCGAGCGGTCAGGGATCCGTGTGGGAGCCGCAGTCCGCTGAGAAGAGGCCTCCAGAGCCGTTCCCCGAAGTTGGGCAACTTTAGTGTCCAGCGGTCTGGGTGGTGACACCATTGCTTCTAGATACAGGAAAGCCCAAGCCCTAAGCACTGTTGCTGGTATTGGTGAGGCTTGGGCACAAAACCAGCACCAGCAAAAAATATGCTTTTTGTCTTGATGTGTTGCTACCGAGCCAGATTATTAGGGTGGACTTGACATGTTCTTGCCATCTAGTTGTATTTTTAAAACAAATACTTTGGAAAAGGTAATGTGATATAACTAGGCCGGGATTCCAATTTGTCTTTCTTTCATCTTCGTCTTGTTCATGTAGCTTAGAGTAGATGTGGGGCAGTTGGTTGCTGGCTTTTTTTTCCCCCCCCTGGTTCTTTGAGTTGACGGTAAATCATAGCAAATGCATTGTGCTTCACGACACAGGACTGTTCCAAATGAATCTTAACAGCTGTATGTTTTGTGTGTTTGTCACAAAACTTGTGTGAGAAAGCATTGCCTTTTACAGTCTCTTGCCCTCTGCCCCTTGCAACCTTGCCTGGTTCTCCTATGACCCTAACTATATCTAGCTCTCTTTTCCTGTTTCGTTTACGGTAACCAGGGCCTAGCCAACTAGAAGCCTCACCTTTCAGGAATCATTCCTGACCTTATTTACTTTCTCCCAAAGAGGCAATCCTAAGAAGCAAGTTCAGATTGGAGTTTGGGACGGGAACAGCATTTGAGTGGGTCGTGCTGGTTGGGTTTGCTGGAATGGACGTAATGAAAGAAGGAAGAAAACCGATGCACAACCTAGAGCATTTTCAAACAAGTACCCATCTGCCATGAAATTGAATTCTCCATCTGTCCAAGCATCCATCTCTGCATGCTTCCCTGCATCTATCCAGCGGGTATTTGCCAGCTGCTCTGCCAAACTTTGAGGAGGGATGTAATGGTGAGAAGAGGGCGTGGAGCCTCCTCGAGGAGCGTGCCTTCTAGCATGATCTAGCAAACTGCAGGATAGTGGGGAATGCTGTGGCGGGGAGGGGTTGCTACCCAGCCCCAGTGAGGAGGGCAGTCCAGGAGGACCAGAGCAGCAGGGCTGAGCTCTGAGAACCGAGGAGTTTCCTGGGTGAGCTGAGGGAATGGCACGCACAGAGGCCCCGGGGGAGGATGGAGTGGGGAACCATCGGAGGCAGTGGGGCCTGGCTTTGAGAATTTTAGAGAAGCCGTGGACCCTCCCCATGCTCCCCAAGTTTTGTGTCCGGTTTCTGGAGACACCTACACTCCCTGATGCACAGAACATCCCGATGGCCGTGTGAGCCCCCACGTTTTCCATCTGAGGAGGCCCAGGCCGGCGTGAGTGTGCACGCGTAAAGATGCCCTTCCTGGAGGTTTGTCGCATCAGCCAGGAGTTCCCATCTCATCCCTTCAGTAAAACTGTCTTTCCAGGAGCTGCTTACAAGTGTCGTTGATACTAGCTAACTACTTAATAGGAAAAAAAAAAAAAAAAAGTGTTTTTCCCAAGTTGATGCACAGTTTAAGTAGAAAACAAAAAATTTTTCGGGGTTGCTGCAGAAACATTTGGGCTTCATTTTCCATGGTCTTTACCACCATGAGATCCGAAGTGAGATCCCTTAAATGTTGCGGGAGTCTCGAGTGAAGTTCTTGGTCCACAGATACCCTGTGCTTGTGTGAATGACACTCTCTGATCTAGATGTTCAAGAGCAATACTTTTGATCTTGTTAAAAAAAAAAAATTAGTTTCTCTCTTTGAAGGAGTGCAGCTCTGCAGTGAAGACGGAGGTTCTACTCCTCCCTTGCCCCCCGAAGGCCTCTTGCCCTGCTGGCCGCCGGCCACGTGGCTTACATCCCTGAGAATCCACGTGTTGGCGTGACTGGATTTTTAACCTGGACGTATTCTCAATCTTTCCTGTACGGCGCCCACGTGGTCAGGCTTTGTGTGTGTGAGGTGGGGACGTGGTGTGTGGTCTGACCGGGTGGCCGTGAGCTCGAGCCTGTCCCGTGCCTGTGGTGACTCTGCCTTTTTCCCCCACAGCCACTTCCCCGAGGGTGTCCTCCGAGCTGGAGCAGGCCCGGCCACAGACGAGCGGAGAAGAGGAGCTCCAGCTGCAGCTGGCACTCGCCATGAGCAGAGAGGTCGCCGAGCAGGTTGGTGCCAGGCAGGTGGGATTGCCCGCTGGGGGCTCCCCAGGTGGGGCGTGGGTCACGGGTCACAGCGGGGACAGTGACAGACGCAGGCCCCGGCCTCATTATTTCCCCGAGATGGGACTGGGCATTGCCACAATAGTGTTCGTGCCACCCACTGCCCCCCGGTCAGGGAGAGGATCCTTTTTGTGGGCGGGGGGAGGGGGGAACTAGTCACAGCGCTCCCCAGAAACACTTCTGTAGACACAGCCACGTATCGTGGTCTGTTCGCGTGAGCCTGGGTGTCCACAGCCCCCGGCGTGCAAGGCGTGTGGGCTTAGCCCCTAGGGAAGGCAGTTTGGTAAGATGCGTCAGGAGCATCCACATGCTGAAAGACAAGGCTAGGAGGAAACGCTGCGGGTAGTAAGAGCCCTTATTATGTCTCGATGACAGAAGTGTGTGCAGTTTTAATTTTTTTTCAGTTCCTGTTTTTCTCTAATAATCGCCCCTGCCTTTAACATAGAGAAGGAGGGAAAGGCGTGCTGGAAAATGACCTTTCAGAGCTGTCGTCCCTTTGGTCCCAGCGATCAGGTCTGTCCCTGCTGACCTTGGGTGAGGGAGGATAGATGGAGTCAGGCAGCACGAGGCTCTCTGTCGCCTAGAAGTGGTGCGCGGACACAGATATTAGGGGGAGTTGGACGGAAGCGCAAAGGCGGCTGTCCCAGCGTGATTTGTGTCACTGTTAACTGGAAACCTCCTGAAGTTCAGCGGTCGTGGACAGCTTCTGTTACAGCCTGTCTGTTCACAGTAGGGAAAGCACAGCCGTTAGATCGTGCCTGTGGGTGCCTGGCTGTGTCCCGGGTGGCCCGGGGAGAAGGGGCCAGGGTGCAGGGGCGGACAGATGGGCAGCTGGACCCCATTTTCATTCATAACTCATCTCTGCGATTCGTCGTATTTGTAATAAATAAAATACAAGGAACTTATTTTCATTTCGTGATGATATAAAAGCTAGGACAGCCCAGTCTTCTGCATGGGGTGACTTCGCCTTAAACAAATATAAATTAGATGCAGGTGACCCTTGAGGATCACGAGTTTTGGGCTGTGTGGCTCCACTTAAGTGTGGATTCTTGTCAGTAAATACAGTGCTGTAAATCTATTGCCCTTTTCTTAATTTATTAATAACATTTTTTTAGCTTAGTTTATTGTAAGAACACAGTATAAAAACACATACAAAGACTATGCATTAAGCGACTTAGGTTCTAGTCAACAGTTGGCTCTTAATAGTTAGATTTTTAAGGAGTCAAATTTATATGTGGATTTCGGGGGTGGGGGGTGCTGGTTCTTCTAATGCCCGTGTTATTGGAGGGTCAGCTGTATAATGAATCCTTTCTGTTTGAAATCCTAGAAATAAACGTGCAGTGGTAGGTGATTTTCACCCTCTTCCTGAAGATTCCTTTCTGGGCTCTCAGGCTTTTGTATTTTACAAGGAGATGCGTTGCTTCTATAATTAGAATTATAAAGGCATTTTCATTTTAAGATAAAAGCATTGTCCAGTAAGTGTTCCCTTTCCTGGGCCCCTCCTCCCCGCCCGTCTTCCCATTGGGACCCCAAAACCAGGGAAGCCACACAGGTGGGGGGGGGGAGGGAACAAGCCCTCTGGGCTACACTTGCAGGATAGAAGAGTAACTCCCCCCCACCCCCCGTTCTTGGTGGGCGTTGCTTTGTTGTGTTCCACACAATGACATCATTACAGTGCCATTGTCCCCTGCAGGAAGAGCGCCTCAGGCGGGGTGACGACCTCAGATTACAGATGGCCCTAGAAGAGAGCCGAAGAGACACGGTTAAGGTTCCCAAAAAGAAGGAGGTAAGCAGGGAGGTCAGTGTTGGAGACGGTCCCAGCGTGGTTGCCGGGGTCCGGCGCCTTCTCGTTTACCCCTCCGTGACCAGCATGAGTGAGGGGAGCACACGTGGTTGAAAACACCCCCGCCTGTGCCGGTCCTCCCGAGGCTCCCCCGAGACCAGCCGGAGAGAAGATGGGCACTGGCGAGGGCCCTCCGTGGACCGGGGCCTCAGTTTCCTCCTAGCCGTGCGGTCAGGTGACTGTTACATGAGGCAAGCGTCCAGTGCTTTGGAACGGACTCCTGGCCCGGGGGCTGGCTTAGTAGTGCTGGGCTTTGCTGCCGTCATCAGCCGTACCCTGCTCCAGGCTGCCCGCGTGGGGCCTGACGTGACCAGGACATGGTTCTGCCCCCACAAGCTCCTCCGGTCACAAGACCGGCCACCCTCCATCACCGTGCCCGGGTTCCGGTGGTCTCCCCTGTCACGGTGCCACGGGGTCCCTGGCAGCGGCTCTGGTGGCCATGGGAGCTGGAGAGCAGGGCAGGCCCTGGGAGAGGGGCCCTGAGTGATGGCTGGTGGCAGGGGACACAGAGGTGGGTGGATGGGGACAGCATTCTGGAGGGAGGCTGCAGCCCTGGGCACTGGGTCCAAAGTAAACAGCTCGATGTGGGTGGAGCCTGGGCTGGAGGGGGGAGTGGGCGGAGCCTGGGCTGGAGAGAGGTGAAGTGGGCGGAGCCTGGGCTGGAGGGGGGAGTGGGCGGAGCCTGGGCTGGAGTGAGAAGTGGTTCTGTAGGGTGATGGGCGGGGCGGGCAGGAGATGGGAGGAGATGGGGGCCTGCTCAGTTTCCTCTTGGCCCCGCCCACAGGGCTTCTAGTCCCAAGAGGCCCGGTATTTATTTATGGCTAATGGCTAACTCGTGGATATTTGCTATAACTGTAGCAAAGTAAAACCTGTCCCCTCTCTTTGTCTCAAAAGCATGGCTCCCACCCACAGCAGACCACTCTGTTGGATTTAATGGACGCCCTCCCCAGCTCAGGCCCTGCTGCACAGAAAGCAGAGCCCTGGGGCCGGTCAGCCTCAGCTAACCAGACAAACCCTTGGGGCGGGCCGGCGGCCCCAGCCAGCACTTCAGATCCCTGGCCACCATTCGGTAAATACCCGCCTCATTTGTCTCCCCTGCCTGCCTGCTAGATGTGTGGAGGGCCATGGGGCTGAGCTTCCTGCTCTCTCTCCCGGTGGAGGTGGGAGTGGGGCAGGTCTTTGGTGATGGGTGCCCAGGCTTCTCCAGTCCCTGGCTGTAACATCCAGTCCGGTCCTCCTGAGGACTGTGGTACAGTGCTCTCCTGTTTTGAATGGTTTTCTGCTTTGGTAGAGGGAAAGCTGACTTCCTCTCTGCTTCCCGCACACATCAGAAATGCCTTGTCCCTCTTCTGGGACATGTGTCCAGTCTCGTGGCCTCAGAATTGCACCAACACCCCAGGTTAAGAAACTGGAATACACAGCACGAAACCTCTCAATCAAGTTGCTATAATTAGCGGAAATTAGGATGTGAGTACTATGATTGCTAATGAAAAGATACATTTGCTATAATTCTGCTTACTTGTTACTTAAAGCAACAGTAAGTCCATTTACTAGGCTAAGTGGATATTTTAAAGTTTTGTTTAATGGCAGATGTAAGAGAATCTGTGGGAGGAGATTTGCAATACGAGTGTGGCACAATCGGTATAATCTGGATAGAAATTTTGGGCATGGGGTTTCCTGATTGCTGGACACAGGGCTTGGCCTGCGGGCTTGGTGATGGCTTCCAACCCAGCCTGCTGCTCTGGGAGGCGCCCTCTGGGTGCTCGGAGCCCTGCCAGCCACAGCTGATCTGTTTAGGAACTTGCAGTTGTATATTTTGTGGCAACTTGCCTGTATCTCTTTGGGGTCTCTGTTTCCCCAAAACTGGAACCATCTTCTGTATTCAGCTCGGTTCCCTGGATGTTTGCCGAAGTGTGCCAATTGCCAGGCTCTGTCGTGCTGTCCAGGGATCCAGACACAAACAGGTAATGGTCTTGCCTTCAAGGTCTCGGGCAGGTGTGGGCAAGATGGGAGCACCAGCATCCTGGGACGGGACTTAGTTCAGGAGGCTGGTGTCTTGGAGGAATCTGCAAGGAAGAGCAGGACGCGACCAGGTCAAGAGGAGGCAAGGGTGTTCCCAGCAGAGGGCTGGCCTTGCGAGAGCCTGAGAGCATGCAGTGGTTTGGGGGTGTGAGACAGGCCATGGGGAGCAGGGGCGTGGGGTCAGGGCCCTGCCACTCGGGGCTTGGCAGTCATGCCATGTCCAGAGGCCGTGTCAGCCCCACATGCCCTTTGGCGATGCGGTTGGCCTCGGGGACCTGGGCGGATCCCCAGACTCCCTTTGGCGGGAGCCCTCTGGGCCTTGGGGCAAACTGCAGGCCACGTGGCCTACAGGTCTCGCTCACTGAAAGCCAGAGTCGCATGGCGCATGGCGGCCGGGATCTTGGCAGTTCATGTGGTCCGTGGCCTGTGTGCTGTGGCCCCGGGGAGCTTGTGGGCTAAAGTCTTGCTCAGCATACATAGGGATAGCGAAGGCCCACCCGGGCCCTTTCCAGACAGTGGCTTTTGACTTTTGTGTTAAGTAGCATGCTGGCCACCCTGAGTTGTGGGTAGGATGTTCTTCAGGAAAGACTCTCAGTCCCTTTCACAGTTGTGTAGTGGGTCATTACGCAGACCGCACGTTTTTCTAGTGGCCAGGAGAGAAAGCAGTCACCCTGGGAGCCAGGCGAGTGGAAGAGGATTGAATTGCGCCGAGTCAGTGGCTGATGGGAGGTGGTTGGGGTGGGGCCTGGGAATGCGGTGGGGACAGACTTTCACTGTCTACCTTTTTTATACTGTTTGACTTAACTTACTAGGGACGTGTGTTACCTGGTCAGGGGAGACCAGATTTATGAGTTTTCCATGAGCGAGGTGGTTCCCCCCTTCCTTTGGCTGGTGGAGCGTGCTGTGCCTCGGAGCTGGGTGTCTTGATTGAGCCAGAGACTTGACCTCATGGGGCGCTGGGGAGTCTTCTGGTGGGTGAAGCGGAGCCACCTCCCTCTGTTGGGGTTCTCACACCCCTGCACGCAGCGGACCCCAGGAGCCAGGGGAGCCAGGGACAGAGCCGAGGGGAGGCAGCTGGCTCCCAGGGGCCGCTAACCCTTGCCTAGGGATGCTGCAGCCATGGGTGGCCAGTGTAGTAGTTCTTAGCCATTCACAGTACCGGGCAGCCCTCACTGCTGATCCCAGGACATTTGCGTCACCCTGGAAAGAAACCCTGTTCCCACTCTGTCCGTCCGTCCTGTGGCAGCCACCGGTCTGCGACACTCTGTCTCTGGGTCTGTTCCGGATATTTCCGATATGTAATGAAGTCAGACATGATGTGGCCTTTGTTTCTTTCACTCAGCGTAACGTTTTCAGAGTTCATCCGTGTAGTGGCGCGTGTCCCCATGTTTTCCCCTTTGGCGGCAGAATGATACCCCATTTTATAGAGAGACCATGTTGTGTTTAACTATTTAGCAGTTGATGGACTTCAGGGTTGTTTCCACTTTTTGGCTACTATGAATCCAATTTTTTAAAGCGAAGATTGAAACCTAAATTTTTGAAATCTATGTTTGAATGGTCACAATGAATTTTAAAAATTGAGAACACGGTTGGGGCCGATGGAATATATCGACAGGTGGCCAGCATGGTTCAGGGACTGCTAGTTTGCCATCTCTTGCCTCTTGCCCAGCCCAGGGCCCTCTCCTTGGTTCCAACACACTTGGCATTTTAACCAGTGACCTGGGGAGAAAACGGGACGCCGAAGCCCAGAGAGGCCGTTCATTCCCCTGGAGCCACACAGCAAGTCAGGGGCAGGTTCAGTGCTTATCATGCCATCTTGGACCGCTGCAGAAACCTTTTGTGACCATGTAGGTCCTGGAAGAGTCACCTCCGATTCTAGGGTTGTGAGGAACCCGTGCTAACACGTTAGCTTCTTTGCTTCCTGTATCTTCCAGATACTTGTTTGTACGTAGTTGAGGTCATACTGTGTATACAGTTGTACAAGTAGGTAGAGGTATTTCCGTTTGCACTGTGTGACGAGCGTTAGAGGCTCCAGCGGGACAGTGCTGGGCTGGGGTGCTGTCACCCCGCAGCCCGGGGCCATCCCCGGAGGTGGTGGCTCCGTTCTGGGGCTCCGCTTTCCCCAGCTCTGCAGGAGCGTGGAGACCACGCCCTCGCCTCCATCCTCCGAGCCCACGCTGGAGCAAGACGTGCTGTCAGACACACCGACGAGTCGGTAGTAAAACCTGCTCGGGTGTGTTTTCTGGGCCACCCCATTGCCCGGAAACACATTCATAAATTGGAAAGATTGAGAGTCCCCCCGCCCCCCCAGCCCTGATAGTTGCGCCCTCTGGATGAAAGGAACACTGTTTGCAAAGCCGCTGTTTGTAGCCAGCCCTGCCATTTGCAGTTCTTTCCAAGCAGCCCTGGGGGCCGCTCGGCCAAGCGGGCCTGGGAGGAAGTGCTGAGGGCTGAGAGGAGGGCGGTCAGAGCCCACCGGGTCGGCCGGGCACTTCCTCCTCTGCCCCAGATGGCACAGAGCAGCCACCTGGTGAGACGGGCGCCCGCAGCCTGGTGATTCAGAAGGCCTTGGCCGCCGTGGGTCCGCCGCTGCCCAGGCCGGGACAGAGGCCGGCTTCCGCCCCAGGGGCAGCAGGTGGTGCTGCTGGTTTCTGGGTGACCCCCGCCACTCAGTTCTGTGACCCCACCATGGGACGGCCCCCCTGTGCACATGAATATTCATATGCGAGGCTTCGGAGGAGCCAGGCTGGCGGGTGAGGGGTCCCGGGACACGTGCTCCCTATGAATGGGCCCACAGAGGAGGAGGCCGGAAGCTGCTTGATCTCTCTGCCCTGGGGTCCATCCTCCTTTGCTCTCATTCACTCGCGCTTTCAACAAGCATTTATTTATTGGGTTTGTGGTGTGGCCCAGGCCCTGTCGAGGCCGCGGAGGACAGAGCACAGAGGATCCTTGCAGCAAAGCTATAGTCCATTCATGGAGGAGGGAGGCGGAGCGCCAGGCCCCACAGCCTCGCTGTCAGGAGGCGTTCACTGGGGGGTCTGCGTGTCAGCCCCCGCCGCTGCCTGCTTTCCCACGGGCCGGCTTAGCTGGGCGTTCGGCCCCCGTGGGAAAGCCCACGTAAGCCCACCTTATCTGTCTCCCCAGGTTTGAGGGGAGTGAGGTGCCACAGTGTGTAGCCTCCCGTGACTCGTGGCCCGCTATGGAGCAAAAAGTCCGCACGTCGGTCCCCAGCCGCCACTTGTGGGCCGGAAGCTCACCGAAGCTCACCGAGGCTGAGCTGCTTATCCGTGGTCGCCTGGATGACTGGCCAGGGTTGGAACCTTCCGCATCCAGAGCTCCCTAAGCGTGGCGGCGGCCGAGGGGCGGGGGTGCTTTCTGGGCCCTTTCAGGTTTTCCGGCTCTCGGCCGTGCTGGGGGTTTTGTTGTTTGAGCATATTCTAAAAGGGCAGCAGGGCCCCCGGGGAATAACCGGAAGGGTCAGAAGAGGCTCCCGAATGATGTCCAGGCGGCGTGGCCCAGAGTGGGGGGCTCCGGGCGGAAGCCTCGCCTGCAAGCCCGGGGCGATGGCGGCCCGGCGCGGTGCCGGCTCCTGCAGGAGGCTCGAGGGAGCGCGCGGTATCCGGGGCCTCGCACGTCCCGGCCTTCGGGTGGGTAGAGCACTTCTAGGAAGACGGCAGTCCTTTGACTCTCCCCCAGCGGTGTGTATAGTTTGGGGGAAACCAGCATGTTTAGACCCTCGTCGTCTGCGAGAGGGTCTGGATGCGGGAGCAGAGCCTGCTCTTGCACACGGCACGGCCGGCGTGCGCTTGCCGAGGGGCTGCCCGCGTGAGGCCGGGAGGGTGACGGCCGAGGCCCGGGGCCGCCTGGGTTCCCCTGAGCGCCTGGTCATTACTTGTTACCTTGGGAAACTCCCATGTGCTCTCGAACAGCTGTCGTGCTTAGGAAGACACGGTCCCCCTGTCCACAGGACTGCCGTGCCCCGTCCCGGGACCTCCCCCTCCCCCTGTGCTGACTGCAGTAGATATATTCTTGTGTCTCTCTCAGAGGTCGGACCTGAGCCTGGGGCTGGTGAATGGTGGCCAGCTGCTGCTCAGACAGAGCAGGGGGGCTCCGAGGACCTCCTGTCTGGGGGAGGCAGGGCTGGGCCCCGCCGGGTGGGTGCCTGTGTGTCCGAGCTGGCCCTCCGATGCTGGGCCCCCACTTCCCAGAAGCCTTGGCCCAGCACCTGAGTGGGGCTCAGTGGCTCTCCCTCGTCCCCGCTGCCCACTCGAGTCCCTCGGGGAGGGGTGCTGGAAAGTGACCCGGGTGTCCCCTGACGAGGGTGAGGGTGAGGAGGGAAAGGCAGTCGCTCTCCCACGGTGCCCTGGTGGTCGGGGCTGCGCGGAAATGCGTGTGAGACTCCCGGCCGCGTCCTCCTGGTGCAGGTGAGCTGCGGGGGTGCCGAGCAGGTAGCAGGCGTCTCCTGACCCGAGCGCGTTCAGTTCCCGTGGCTGCAGGCGAGCTCGGGGAGGCTGCAGAAGCTGTGTGAGCACCCCTGTGCTCACAGGGGGCCCGAGGCAGCCTGGCCCAGGTCTTCTCCACTGTCTCCCAGGCAGCTCTGAGCACACGACCAGTCTGTCCTTGCAGTCCTGCTCTCTCCCGGACGTAGCTTCTACCGTGTTTGTCGCTCTAGTCGAGATGCAGAACCCAGGCCCCATGAGGCGCTATGTGGGGGCAGAGCAAGCGCCTGTCCCCACAGTGTGATTCCAGCAGGGACCACTGTCCTGCTAGGCCCCGTGTCACGCCCAGCGGTGCCTGGGGAGAGCAGTTGCCGTGATGGGGAGGTGGCTCTGGGTGCGGTTCTGAGAAGACCAGGATGGAAAGGTCACAGCAGCTTCTTGAGAGAGGTGGGTGTTTCTGGAGGCCTCCGGAGGGTTGTGGGTTTGAGGCAGCAGCAGCAGAAGCCCCTAGCCCACACAGGAGTTGACAGGCTTACGTGTCCCAGGGATGGTGGGAATGAACATTGCAAGTCAGAATCTGCCTTGGCCCGGGTCCAGGTCCCAGTGTTACTGTGGTTGCAGTGACAAGTCTGGGAAGTCGCAAAGGCAGCTCTGTCCTCCCCTTCCCTGTGCCCCTCCCACTCGCTGTCAGCCTGAAGTGAAAAGACAGTCAAGGTGGCAGCTGATAGAGGCTCGACAGGCCTGTTCTGAAGCCGCTCGGCATCTCGGGGACCAGAAGAGAGAAAGCCAGCACAGTAGAACGCCTAGCAGAGGGTTCATGTTTCTGAAAGTCAAGGACAGTCCTACCCACATGTCTGTCCCCTCACACGGCTGCTAAGGCTGCTAAGAGGGGGATGCCTGGGAATGCGGCTCAGGGCCGTGGGTCCTCCTGGAGGCCTGGGGAGCATCCCGTGGTCGTCTCTGAGACTGGCAGTCACCGCCCTTCCTACTGCCCTCTCTGAGCCTCGGAGCTCAGCCACACTGTCTCAGGGGCCACCCTCCCACCTTCAGGGGGAGGGGCTCTCCTGCGCCCCGCTGGGGGTCACAGCCCAGGGAGACTGTGAGGCACATGAGTGCTCTGAAAGAAGGCTGAACGATTCCAGGAGTTAGTGAAGGCAAGAAGAGTGGGAAAGATGGAGGGACCTGGAGGCCCAGAGGCCACAGGCAGGGGACATGCCCTTTGGTGCGGCTGGGGAACAGTGGGGAGGTTAGTGTGGCTGGGAAGCAGAGGCAGAATGAAGACCTCTAACACACATTCTCTTTGGAGTTCCAGAAGACTTTAGGTTTGAAAAGAGTGATTAAGGGTTTTTAGGTTCGAGGCCAGGCGCTCCTTCTCAGATCTGGGAAACCTGGTGAATCGTAAGCAGGATGTAATAAAAGAACTCCCCACCTGGGCGCATTGTCAGGAGGCTGCAGAACCCGAAGGAGGACATCCTAAACCCATGGGGCAGACGGTCCATGGGAAAGGCACAGCAGGCCCTTGATCCCCGTGGGTTAAGATCTTTGGGGAACTGGAAGAAAAACCGTCTGCCTCGAATTCCCTTCCTAGCAAAATCCTTTTTCTTCCAAAAATGATGGTAAAGTGCATTTTAAATCTTGAAACACCAGCAAAACAGCCGTGACCCTCCAGAATTCTGTATTCAGTGAAGGTATTCCTTAAGAAGGAAGGTAAAACACGACATTTCCAGGTAATAGAATGTTCCCAGCTTCTCATCGAGGCTTGGGCGGGGGGGGTCCTGGTTACTCTGGCTCCAGCCAGGAGGTGGCCAGGAACCCACTCAGGGTCGCCTCAGTAAGCAAGAGACGCTTGTAGTGCCTGGTCACTTAAGAAATGACAGGGGTTTCGGGAATTCTGTGCCAGGAACGGGGGTGCAGAGACCAATATGTATATTTCTTACTATTTCACCAGAAGTAGTGAGAATGTAATAGTTTGAGCAGCGCACGGTTCACGAGGTCGTGCATTTGTTGTTCCCAGTGACGGGAGCACACACGTTCCGAATACTGACAAAAACTTGATCGTGTGCTGGGCATAAAAGGCTAGCAGCCTCCACACATTTCTGGAAATTGGGAGCACCCAGGACACATTTTCTGAGCACAATACCCTCAACAACAAAAAGAAAACTAGAGAAACTCCATACACGTGACGCTTGAAAAACACTCCTGAAATCTTGAGTCAAAGAAGAAATTATAACGCGAACCAGAAACGTTGAGAACCAGAAATAATAAGGTAAATAGTTTTATTTCAGAATTCGTGGGGCACCTGAGACAACAGTGTGAGGGAAAGTGACAGCTTTTGGGGTTTACATTCGTAGTAGCATTCTAAAATGCCTGCCACCCAAATAAAGTGGAAGAAATAAACTATGGATAGGAACAGAAATCCATGCATTAGAACACAGACATACGATAATATCCACAAAGAGAGATGTTGGTAATTCAAAAGAGTAATAAAACAAATTCCCTGGCAAGATCGATTTTAAAAAATAAAGAGGGGGCGCCTGGGTGGCTCAGTCGGTTAAACGTCCCGACTCTTAATCTCAGCTCAAGTCTCCATTTCTGGGTTTGAGTTAAAGCCCCACACGGGGCGTGGAGCCTTCTTAAAATAAAATAATAAATAAAAGAGGAAAGGCACAGACACTATGAGGAGTGAAACACAGGAACATAACTGCCAAGATTTCCCGTGGAGTGAGAGGCTGCTTGATCAACATCTTACAAAACCTGAAAACTTAAAGTGCATAAATTTAGAAGGAAAACTTAGCAGAGCTCACCAAAGAACAATAGAAAAACCCCAAAATAGGGATACTGCTATAATCATTAAAGGCATTGAGTCAGTGCTTAAAAATCCTCCCTACCCTGCCATCCACCCAGAGGGCTTTCCTGGCAAATTCTAACACCATTCAAGAAACAATTGCATCTTTATACAGACTGCTTCAGAGGGTAGGAAAATGGGCAGTGTCCCTGCAGGTTTTATGAGACTAGCATAACCTTACCACCAAAACCAGACGGGACGCACCGTGTGAGAACAGACCTGCCAGGCCACCCCCAGTTACGAGTATAGACACAAAAAGCAAAGACACAATTGCAAATCCAAACTGAAAAATGCACAAATGATATAGTACATCATGAGAAACTCTGTTTGCAAGGAGCAGGTCCTTAGAAGACCTAGTCATGTACCGTATTACAGACCAAAAGAGAAAAATTGTGCTGTCATCTTAATACCGCCAGAAACTGGTTGGCAAAATTCATCAGCCATTCATTGCAAAAGTCTTAGCAAACTGGGAGTGATGAGGATTTTCCATGACCAGATAAAGGGCTTCTAGTAGGCAAAAAGCCTGCAAGTGGTAAATGCAACTGTTTTAATGTAAAATGTTGAAAATGCATCCTGAAGAGCGAGACACAGACACTGACTATGCACGCTCGTGCTTTATGTTGGGACTGGTGGCCCCAGCCAGCACAGTGACGCAGGAAAAGGAAAGAAAAAGTATGAGGACTGGGAAAAATTAGGCCATCATCATTTGCAAGTGATACGATCATGTACGTAGACTATCCAAAAACTTCTCGCATGACTCCGTTAGAATTAAGAGGTATTAGAATTCTAAGAATAAATGATTTGCATTAATTTTAATTATTAGACGAGAGTTTAATAAGATTGCGGGCTGCAAGAATCAGTGTATAAAGTTAAATTTTTTTTCTGTATGCAATAAACAAATAAAAATGAAATTTTAAAAATATACCAGTCCCGGGGTGCCTGGGGCTCAGTCAGCGGTTAAGCATCTGCATTTGGCTCAGGTCATGATCCCAGGCTCCTGGGATAGAGCTCTGCATCAGGCTCCCTGATCAGCGGGGAGCCTGCTTCTTCTCCCTCTGCTGCTCCCCCTTCTTTTCTGCTTGCTCTCTAAGAGATAAAATCTTAAAAATATATATATGTATACATATATGTGTATATATATGTATAATTACATAAATATAATCAGTCCTTAGAAATAGGTATTACAGAAGTACAAATGAATCCCTTATGGAAAATAAAGGATAAAATAAGATTTTCACTGAAATCTTTCACTTAAGTTTTCACTGAAATCTTTCACTTCAAATCATTCATTTAAAGAAGGACTTGAATGAATGGAGAGATGTCCTGTGATTTTGGTTTTTCGGAAGACTTGCTGTTACAGTGACAAGAACTTACTTCAAACTGATCTAAGATTCAGTGCAATTCTGACCAAAATACTAGCAAGGTTTTTGGGTTTTTTTTTTTAATTTAATTTAAAATTTTTTAAAGATTTAATTTATTTATTTGACAGAAAGAGAGGGCACCAGCAGGGGAAGCAGCAGGCAGAGGGAGAGGGAGAAGCAGACTCCAGGATCAGCAGAGAGCCCAACATGGGGCTCGATCCCACGACCCTAGGATCACGACCTGAGTGGAAGGCAGATGCTTAACCGACTGAGCCACCCAGGCCCCTGCCCCCCGCCCCAAGATTTTCCTTCTTCTTTTTTTTTTTTTTTTTTTAACTTGACAAGATGATTTAAAATGTTTATGGAAGAGCAAAGGGCTGGAAATAGCCACGATACGCCCGAGGAACAAGATCGAAGTTTCAGGTACCAGATAGCAGTTTCTATTATGATAAGAATATCCGTGAGGATAATCCAGAAAGCACAGGGACGGAAACAGAGGGGTCAGTGGATCCTAATGGAGAGCCCAGGAATGAATCTGTGAAGCCACGACTTCTGACAGAGGCGGCAGTGTGTGCAGGTCAGTGGGAAAAGAGTGGCGCCAAGATGACTCGGGGTAGGACGGCATGAGCTCGAATCTGTATTTTATGCCATATGCAAAAATCAATTGCTGATGGAGCAAATATGTGAACGTGCAAGGCAAACTGTAAATCTGTTTGATGTTGCTATAGAGAAAGATGGTTGAGATGTAAAGAAACCGTTCCTAGGGACGCCTGGGTGGCTCAGTTGGTTAAGCGGCTGCCTTCGGCTTGGGTCATGATCCCAGAGTCCTGGGATCGAGTCCCGCATCAGGCTCCTTGCTCGTCGGGGAGCCTGCTTCTCCCTCTGCCTCTGCCTGCCTCTCTGCCTGCTTGTGCTCACTCTCTCTCTGTCAAATAAATAAAGAAAATCTTAAAAAAAAAAAAAAAAAAAACTTTCCTAAAAGTCAGGAAAAGCACAAATTAAAAGGAAAATACTGATAGGTTGCACCCCGTTCAATTTCAGATCATCTCTGCTCATCAAAAGCTACTTTAAGGAGAGAAAAGAAAAGCCACAAAGGTAGTTTCTTTGCTTTTGTAACCCAAGTAAAACCGTATTCGCAGCATGGTGAGAACTCTCAAATCAAGAAGAGAAAGATAAACACCCAAAGGAAAGCAGAGAAAGACTGGGACAGGCACGCGATAGGAGACCTTCAAACAAATGACAAGAGGCACGGCCTCATTAAGGAACAGTGAGATGCAAATCAAAACAGCCAGGTGACCTTGCACGCCCACCAGATTGTAATGTGTAAAAAAGTGAGCACAGGAAGCATTAGTGAGGTGAGGGGCCGGTCGCTGGAGCCCCGGGACTTGCGTGCACACAGCATAAGGCTCGACCGCGGCGGAGACCACGTTGGGGTCACTCGGCAGAGGGGAGGGACCGCCGACCCCCGGTCCGAGTGTGCCGGAGAGGAAAGAGCAGCATCAAAAAAGCAAAACCAAGCCCGTCCCCTCGTCCCCTCAGCAGACTGACCCGCTGTGGTTCCTCCCCCGCTGGAGTGGAAGGTTCTCGAGCGGCAAAAGGGAACAGGTTCTAGCTGCATGTCAACGTAGCTGAAATCTCCCAAATCAAATGTGCAGTGAACCAAGCCGGCCACAGAGAATGTGTACAGTGCTTCCGTTTGTGAAAGTAGGCACAGCTGATCAATAGGGTGTTTAAAGGTACCTCT
Source organism: Potos flavus (assembly GCA_028534135.1). Lineage (NCBI taxonomy): Eukaryota > Metazoa > Chordata > Mammalia > Carnivora > Procyonidae > Potos > Potos flavus. The sequence goes on from CM052891.1 coordinate 43,132,653, forward strand.
ATAGGGTAGAACTGGAGGAAAGATCAAGGGAAGGGCTAACACAAAAGAAAGATTGGGCTGACAGGTGCCGTGCAGGGGGAAGGCCCTCCTGCTCCTTGAAAGGCAGCAGTGGCCTTTAGACATTGGCTGTGACTGTCCTCAAAGGCGAGGCGTGGTTCACGTGTGTACACACTTATGCCCCAGTAACCCCCGCGTCTACACGTGACAGATGGAAGGTCCGCACAGCTGGACGGACGCCATCCGTTAGGTGCGCTCACGTGTTTCTATTTTACTCTTAAAAAAAGGCCAGTCGTGACCCCCTAAACTGGTCACTCACCGTTTGAAAACACGGGCTGGGCACATACGCATTCCTCTTCACGTTGTCTCATCTGTTTATTCGCCCTCTGTCAAAAGCAGAAAACACTCAAAGCAGGTGGGGACAGGGCGCGTCCGGGGCCTGCGGCTGGAGCGCGGGGGCCGGGGCCGGGGCCGGGCTCATGCTGCGGAGGCGGCCGGTGGACCCTGGGGGGGGCGGGCTTGAACCCGGGAGCTCCGTGTGAGACCACGTGTGGCAGCCCCTTGGGAAAGTTCTCAGCTGTGTGCCGTCTGGTACCTTCCCAGCAGCCCGGGCCCGGTGCACCCCCCAGGGTGGGAACCCGCATGGCTGTCGGCCCCGGCCTCCGGCTCGGCTCAGCTTCGCTGGCCGGGGACAGCAGCCTCATTAGGGTGGCCGCCTGTCCTGACGTGGGGCAGACCCGGGCGTGGCTCACGTGGCCCGGTGTCCTGTCCTTTCTCACCCCGGCTGCCCAGAACTTTCTGAGGACGTAGCTGAGCCTACCCTGCCTTTCACAGGTGCCAAGCCGGCGGCCTCTGTCGACCCGTGGGGTGTGCCCACTGGCACCAGCACGCACTCCGGCCCAAAGGGCTCGGACCCCTGGGCGGCCCCGCAGCAGCCGGCCCCCAGGGCCGGGAAGACAGCGGACGCCTGGGCTGCAGCCTCGGCCACCAAGCCCGTCTCGTCCTCCGGTGAGACCTCGCTCTGCCCAGGCTCTGAGAGCCCCTTTGATCGCACTGCTGTCCCCTCTCCTGGCTCCTCGGCATGGGACCTGTGGTGGCCTGCACTTGCTACCCTTGTCCCTGCAGCCTTTGTCCCCAACCACCACCAGTGCCACAAGCCCACTGTGAAGGGTGAGCTCCCAGGCCCTTGGGGCCGCTGCAGCGCCATCCAGAGGGAGCTTCCCTAGGGGGCCCGGGCAGGCTGCGCTCTAGGCGCTCCTTCCAGTAGCTTCCTGCGGGGGCTATCCAGGTCTCCAAGCCCGGCTCAGAAGCCTCTCCCGGCATGAGCCCCTCCTTCAGTTTGGGGTGGGGCTGGTGGGAGCAGCGGCAGGCAGACACCCCCACGTGTGTTGTGGGAGGCCAGGATCCTTGGCCTGGCCCCCTCCCAGACCAGCAGGTGACCCTGAGCTGCCCTCTGGCTCTCAGTTCTCCCCCAGGAGCGGGGGGAGCGGTCCCTCCCCTGCCTGCTGCCCGCAGCCCTCGGTGGTAGACCGGGAAGCAGAATCGTGGGGAAGTCGCGATGGGCCCGCGGTCACCAGCCTCTTGTGTTCACGCAGGGGCCTTCGATCTCTTCAGTAATCTGAATGGTACAATTAAAGATGACTTTTCTGAATTTGACAACCTCCGGACTTCAAAAAAAACAGGTATGTGAAGGCGCTCGTGGTGTCCATAGCCTTCTGTGCAGTTGACCAGTCCAGTTAGGCCGAAATCATCAGCTTTCAAAGCCTCTCAGCTTCATGCATTTTCTTTGTGTTTCGATCTTGGGAGCTGTATGTGGCTGTTGCAGGAAATCACACATCAGCAGTGAAAAGTCATGCGGTTGAGATTTTCCTTCACCCTCTCCTGGCGTTGGGCCCATGCTTCCGGTCTCCTTCACCGCTGGGTCTCGGCCCCGCCCCTGGCCCCTCGTGGTTGCCTGCACGGGGCCCCCCGCCCTGGCCTCCCCAGCCCAGCCTGGGCCCCACCGCCCCATCTCAACCACTGCCTCCATATGCCTTCGTCTTCCCAACTTCGCACTCCGCACGGTGCCCCCTTTCCAGACCGCCCCAGCTCTGGGCCTGGACGGGGCGTCTCTGCCCCCACTAGATCACCCCAGGTCGCAGATCCCACCCAGCCCCCGTCAGAGCCCTGGCTCAGTGCCCCCGGGCTGCAGGGTATCAGGGTGGGGGACAGAGAGTCCGAACCAGGGGAGGGGGCCGGGGACAGAGGCCAGGGACAGAGCCAAGCTGCCTCTGTCCACCTCCGGGCCACACCTCCCAGCCACTGGAGCAGCCTCTCTTCCTTGTCTTTCCTCTCTCTGCTTCTCCTTGTGCCCCCGCCACGATCTCCGTCTGCCTCTCCGCACCTCTCACCTCCCCCCTCCCTCCTCCCACCGCTTCCCCCAGCGGCAGCTACAGGCCCAGCTGGCCTCCCGTCTCAGGCCCGAGCAGCCTGGTACCCCTGACTGCCCCTTGGCCCCCTCTCGGCTCAGGGCACCACAGGCAACTTAGAACGTGCTGCTTCTTGGGGTCTTTCTTTTGCTGCGTTAAAAAAACACACAAAATTCCATGCGTCTCCTCTGCAGGCGGGAGTGCAGCCTAGGGTCCTTGCCCACCCGGGTGCGCCTCAGCGAGAAGGCAGCGCGGCCTTGTTTCGTGGACAGTCCTTCTGTGCACTTGCGAATATGTGCCCCCAATTCTAGAGCTGTTTCCATTGTAGAAACTTTGGTAAAGCCGATGGAAGAAAACGGAAGCCCTCTGTAAACCTCCCTCCCCTGGCCGCGTGTTTCCTTCCTGCGTTTTTTCGGAGCTCTGCTTACACTGTCTTTGCTTTTCTTCTCTATCAAGAAATTCACGTTCAGTGTGGAAAACTGACAGTGAAAGCACTGTGTCTTCGCGCGGGACGCTCCTGGGGTTGGCGGCATTGGATGCGGGTCTCGGGGCCCTGCCCTCTGTCCTCACCCTGCGCCCGTGTGTCCTTGTCTCGTAGCTGAGGCCGTGGCCTCGCCACCGTCCCAAAACAACGGAACTACAAGCCCCGACCCCTTTGAGTGCCAGCCCCTGACCGCCGCCTCAAGCAAGCCCAGCAGCGCCCGGAAAACACCCGAGTCCTTCCTGGGCCCCAATGCGGCCCTGGTCAACCTGGACTCGCTGGTGACGAGGCCAGCCCCGCCGGCCCAGTCCCTCAACCCTTTCCTGGCACCAGGTATGCTCACTTCCCGGGGCCCCCTCTGCTTGTCTGCCCTTCCTGACGACGGGTTTGGGGCCCTCTCGCCTCTCTCCGGGAATTCCTGGGCCTCTCCGGGGCCTGGGGGGCGGGGCACGAAAGCTGCCGTGTGCTTGGGGGATGGGTGGAAAACAGCCCCGGCTCTCTGTGGAGACCCCTGAGCAGAAGCTGCCCCGGACTTGGTGCCCCTGGCCGGGGAGACCCTCCAGCGAGCACCACTTCTCGGTCAGCGGGGGGAGGGCAGTGGCAGGGTGAGGAAGAGCTGGGGTTTGCTGCCCAACATTCCCCTTTCGGGGGCCATTTTCCAGGGGCCCACAGACCCTCACTTTAGCCATTCGAGGTGCTGGATTCTGTCTTCGGGGCTGGGAACTCCACCCTCCCACCTCCATATCTATCCTCCCTGCCGAGGGCAGGCTCCGTCTAAAGGCCCGTTCTCCCCCCTCAAAGGCTCTGTGTGGGCTGCAGGACAAGCCCCCAGCCCTTGCTTTAGAGTCCGGGGCCGCTGGGGCCGTGTGCTCAGACCCTCCGCCGCCCCGAGCTCCTCATGCCTGCACGCTCTGCTCCCCCTGCCGGGAGCCCCCTCTGGCCTCTTCTCCAGGGGGAGGTTACGGTCACCCTCAGCACCCAGCCCAGACAGCCCTCTCCCCAAGGGAGTGCAAGGCCTCGGGCTCCCCTCAGAGGATGCAGAGATGGGCCCCGGGACTTAGAAGAGCTGACGGTGGGGACCCTAGGCCAGAAGTGGGCTCTGGAGTGCCAGGTCCTGCCCACCCCCGTGGTTGTTCCTCGCTCCCTGGGTGGAGAGCGGGCAGCGTCTCCTGGGGGACACTGGGGGTGCCCCTCAGCAGGCAGCCTGTGTGCTCGAGGGCCGGGCCACTTTGGAGACTCCGTGCTGGCGGCTCTCGGGGGTTTTGGCAGAGCATCAGCAGACGTTTTTGCTGAAAGCTGGGGGAGAAAGGCTTGATGACGTGTGGTACTTTCTGGAAACTCGGGATAAGACAGAGCTGCATCCACTTCCTGACTGAGGGCTTCTCAGAGCCTTCATCCTGCCAGCCCTCGGGTCCCAGGGTCCAGGGTGGAGACCGCCACTCTCCAGTCGCACACGGAGGTTCCCCGCTCCCCGTTTGCGCTCCTCTTTCCCGGACACCTGTGGTCACGGAGCTTGGCAGACAGGTTAGGGGAGTGGGGCCAGCTGTTTGTTGCCGAGGGAGACCTGGGGGGCCGGCTCGGAGTAGGCACGTTCCTGGCGCTGCCTCAGTCAGGCTTGGGGTCTCCGGACGAGCCACTCGGTTCGAACAGCCTTCGTCTCCTCGTCCAGACGCTGGCGGTGCAGCCGGCGGGCGGCCGGGCTCTGCAGAGCAGCGGGCACTAGGAAGCACCCCGTCCCCCAGAGGGGCACCCGTGCTCCCGGTCGCCCCCGTCTCCCGCCCTTGGACCCGGAGCGGGTGTTGTTCTGACTCGAGCCGCGGCCCCTCCTCTCTCGCAGGTGCAGCCGCCGCCTCGGCCCCCGTCAACCCCTTCCAGGTGAACCAGCCCCAGCCGCTGACGCTGAACCAGCTGCGGGGGAGCCCCGTCCTGGGGACCAGCACGTCCTTTGGGCCTAGCCCAGGTGTGGAGCCCATGGCCGTGGCCTCCATGACCTCCGCGGCCCCACACCCAGCTCTGGGGGCCAGCGGGTCCTCCCTGACGCCCCTGGGCCCCGCCACGATGAACATGGTGGGCAGCGTGGGCCTCCCCCCCTCGGCAGCTCAGGCCACGGGCACAACCAACCCTTTCCTTCTCTAGTGCCTGGGCCGGGGACCCACCACAGAGCGAATGCCCAGAGCCTCCGTGCCTGAGGACGCCGAGCAGGGACTCTCGATTGTGGAATGGTGTCCGCGGGGGGCGGGGGTGGGGGTTAGGGCTCCCCAGGCGCGGCTTCCGATAGAAGGGCTGTCTTCACAGCCCCGACCCTCAGACTCGAGCGGCGGCAGGCCTGCTACACGTCCGGTGCAGCACGCGGGTCTCGGCGCCTTCCCAGGCTGCCCGCCTGCCTGTCCCTGGCCCGCTGCCCGCGGGAGGGGCCCGACCCGGTAGCCTCCCTGCGTCCTCCCGAGCCCCGACGTGCTGGTCCTGGAGATGGGCTAGCTCTCGGGGGGCCTCAGACGAGGAGGCGGGAGTCGCCAGCCTGAGGGCCTCTGGGCCGCCGCAGCCGCCCTGTCCTTGCGACCCTCCCTACCCCCACCCCCAGCGACACCCCAGGCGGTCCCAGGTGTGGATGGAAGGAAGCACCGGCTCCCTGAGACGCTGACCTTTCGGGGAAGTGGTTGTGCATATTTTATTTTTCTTTGACTCGTGTGTGAGTTCAAAGTACACGCCACCACCGTGGAACAACTCGAATTAAATCCACTAGAGCAAGCTTTAAACTAATCTGAGCATAACCCCCGCCACGTGGCTCTATGCTTGTATACGTTTGCACATAATTTGTTTAGTACAGTTTCCTATTTGAGTTTGCAGAATTATCTAATAGTCTTTTTTTGGCTAATATTTTTATAACGTGGTTCTTATTTAACTGTCTAGTTTTGATAGAATTTACCAGGTCTGGCTGAATTAAGATATTGGCACGTGTCATGTGAGTGGTTTAAACCCTCTTATTTATGGTTCTAACTCTAAGAAAATTTAAATAGGAAGAAACGAAGAAAAATGCCTTATATAAAAAAAAACTAAAGCAAATTCTTTATAGGGAAAAATACGGGAACTTGATTACACAGAAAAGATGATGTTTATTTAAAAAACAAAACAAAACCTACAACAGCAACAACAATAACAAAAAATCCAGCCTCCAGTTGCCTTTTCCTTTCGTTTACTCCCTTTTTTGGTGACTTACCAAACGTGTTGACCCACAGCCTTTTGGGCTGGATCCTGAGAGAGGCTATTTTTCTTACTGCTACACCAACATGAAGTTAAAGGAAAAAGAAAATCTGATGGATGAATGTGACTCACCAGTTTTTATCAGCTAATTTCCCTTTTATAACCGAAGACGTGCACGGATCTACAAGGACTTCCGTTTCCAGTGGAAATCTGAAACGGAAGAAGCATCTTGAACCTTGTGTGTCTGTGATCTTCTCTGTCTTAATCCGCACTCAGGGTAAGGATGGGGATGGCGAGGAGACGGCGGGCGTCTCCCCGGGGTCGGCCTCCTGCTAACTCCAGACACACACTGCAGACTTAAAATTATCATCATCTCCTGTTTTGGAGAGGAAGGAAAAAAAGTCATTCTCACACGGATTTTTAACAAACATGCACTAATATTACCTCCCTTTCCCAACTTCCTCCTTTCCTCGCCCCCCCCCCCAACCCACCACTGGAAGAAAAGTATGAATTCATGAAAGAGCAGAAAAGACGTGCTTCTCCCCAGGGAAGGGACCCCCCCACACACACTCCCAGCCTGCCTTCGGCTGGGTCACCTTACCTGTGGGCGTTGCAGTCTTGCTTTCCACTGTGGACGTGACCCCAACTCCAAGGGCGGCCGACCCCCTGGTGTTCCTCTGCCCCCGTCGTCCATTCCGGGAGGAGATCAGACCCTGAGCAGGGCACAGGCCTGGAGGTGAGCAGGCGGAGACCCAGCAGCCTTCTCCGGCCTCTCCTGTTTCCTCATTTTAAAAGCTCACCTGTGCTGCTCCCCAAGGCTGTCCCCCGGCCCGAGGAGCCACCCGCAGAGCTCCTGACCGGCCATGCCTCCACCAGGGCCGGAGGCCTGGGGCTGGACCGCGGGCCGGAGCACGGTCTGGCCGCCTCCGACCTGGGGGAGGGTGGAGGCGGGGAGGGGCCCAGCAGGTGGCTTCCCCCCCTCCCCCCCACCCGGGAGGTGCTTTCGCTCACATGGTGCGAGCCCGGACCCCTTCACAGGCCAGTAGCCCAGACCGGACTACTGTGTCAGTGATTCTTTTTGTAAACGGTCAAGAGCCCTTCCTGACTTGACTTCGAGGCCCCACCATTCTAGCCACTGGGCCGCCAAGGCCCCACGAGACCCACCGCGCCCCCGCCCCGCCGACACAGGCCTGTCCCAGGCACCTGTCCCTGTTGCCTGCTGCACTGATCATGAAGCCGCCGGCCGCTGCCACGCGTGTGACGCACGGGCCGTCACGCTCCCTCCCGATGGGCACTGGGGAGGAGGGGCGTCGCCCAGCCGTTTCCTCAGTCCCAGGGGCCGGTGGCTGGTTTTGAACTTGTGTTGACTATTGATACTTATTTACTGTACAAATATAATTTATCATTTGTATCATGATGCGGTTTCTGGCTGTGTCCTTCCTCGCCCCCGTCTCTGTCCGTCTCCCACCGGAGACGGGTGGGCAGGAGCAGGTCCTCGCGCCCACGTGAGCCTCTGCGGTCAGGGGAGGAGACTGGCTGGGAGCCAGCCCTCGGGGCACCACACAGGTGGTCGGCAAGGGCGAGGGCGTGGGTGGGTGCCCCTCCCCACCCGTGGACTTGGGATCCTGTGATCAGAGGCGGCACTGCGGCCGAAGAACAGAAACTCCTTTTCGGGCAGGGATGGAAGAGGTGTCCGGACAGCAGGGAGGATGTGTGGCAAAGGCTAGGATGGGGTGGAGAGGGAGGCCGGGGGCGGGCTTGAGGCTTCCCTCTTGCGAGGACCCCCCACCCCCGGCTCCAGCTCTGGGGCCGCCCTGGCCTCCTGGTGGTCACTCAGGGAGCAGGACTCACCAGGGGGCCGAGGGAGGGTTTGCCCAGGTCCGGAGCGGCGGGGTGCCTTCGTCGGGGTGCCCTAGGCTGTGCTGCCGTAACACGCCACTTGTCAGTGGCTCAGCCGTCACAGTTTACTGCTCACAGAGTCCGTTACCTCGTGGGCTAGCTCTGCGTCCGTGGGCAGGGAGTGAGCGAGCAGAGTGAGAAGTGTGTGAGGTCTCGTAGGGGGACGGGGCCGGCGGGGGCTTCGACCCGCCTCGCTCGCCAGCACCGGCCCCGGGGCTGCAGCTGGGAGCAGGGTTTGGGGGAATGCAGGCCTCCTTGATGCCCCGGGGGACGGGAAGTGGGTTAGGGTCACACACGGCTGGTCTCTGTCACAGTTGGCCTTCTGGTCCCCAAATGCTGATTTCGTTCCCCTACGCATGGAGCATATCCTTTCCCCCAAGGGAGGCATTCTAGGGTCACTCAGAATCACAGGAGATCACATGCGGTGGTTTTAGGCAACAGTGTTTGGGGATGGTTGTTACACAGCACTAGATAACAGGCACACACATAAAACTCTTCCTTGCTGCCTTGCCGCCTGCTTCTTTCAGCTTCCTGGTCCCCCCTGTTGGGGCCATTTGGGATAATGGTAGGACCGTGCTTAACTCCTTAAATCTGATACTTAACCAGGTGGCTGAGTTGCTTGGCCCATGAGAGGTTTTTACTAGGACTTGAGTGCTCAAAGCATTTTTCCTTCTCATCTCTTCCCATTTGCCTTCTGGAACACAGTGGGTTCCTTTTCCAACCTTTCGATGCCCCCAACGTTTTAGATTCTCTATTTCTGTCATTTCGACTTGCAAACAGGACTTTCCTTGCCTGAGCTCACTGCTTTCCCGTGCCGGCTTTCCAAATGCAGCCCACGCATCATATCACCCGCCCTGCCTGCCCCTGGAGTTGGCCCACCAGGCACCGAATGCGCCTCCCACTTTGTTGGCACAAGTCTTACCTAGTCCTGTGCTCGCATAACGGAGCTCTCCTGCCATCCAGCCCTTTCTCTGCGTTCTTCCTGCCTGTCGCCCAGCTGCTAAGCCAATACCACATACACTTGGTTTTGGTTTGGGCGATAGCGGAAACCCACTCCTGACTCCAGTTTCCGTCTCAGACCAGAACGCTCTTCGGAAACCGCCCCCAAACTCTCTGCGGCAGGACACGGGAAAAGTCGCTCATAAACCGCCCAATGCCGTGTTCCGTCTTCAGAATGTGCTCTCCAGGGTGCCATGGGGCAGGATGGAAGGATCGACCCCGAGAGCTTTTAAATGGGTCAGACCTCTCAGTGCCGGACGGCCTTCCAACCCAGCTTTCTTTGGCCAGAACCCCTCCCAGAGACCCACCCGCATACAAGGGGCCGGGGAGTGGAGTCTTGTGAGCATGAGGGGACAGGATGGACTGGGGGGTGAGCTTGGGGCCGCCCCCTTGACTGTTCTTCATGGGGATGGCCCCAGATCGCCACCCTGCTCCCCGCTTCCCAGGCAGAGTGTCCTCGGCCTCCCAAGTCTCTGTCCTCCTCCTGCCTTGACCGGGAGAGGCGTGAGGCAGCTTCCTGCGGCGACGGCAGCCTTCTAGACCCTGACCGGGCGTCAGGCACATGGTGGCCGAAACTCAGCACGTAGTACGCTTGTGCATTTCAGTCCGCACCCGTGGTCCCTGGAGAGACACAAATGACCCCCTCAAATACAGAGCTCCGGTCATGGGTAGACTGCTGCAGCGTACTGCTGTCTGCGATTTATCTGGAAAGGCACTCAAACCAGGCCGGAGGGAAGGAGGGATGAGAACAAGTGTGGGAAGGTGGCAGGGCTGGAATTGGGGTGGCTGGCGTCCGGCTGTTCGCGGTGACCTTATTTCCACTTCCTAAGAAAATGTTGACAAGACTGCATGGTGGGACAGAACGAGAAGGGGGTGGACCACTCTGTCAGAGGTGCTGGCAGGCCGGGCCTGACGGGACAGGGGTTTCTGGGCAGCGACGGGAGCTGGCCGACTGGCACGGCACGGGCGAGGACGGGGGGTCAGGCTCTCAGAGCTGCAGGGGAGAGAGGAGGGGGCCCGGGTTTGCTGGAGGCCAGCTGCGTGATCCTGCCAGGTGGGAAGCCCTTGATGGAGGGTGGGGGGAGAAGCGGGGGCAACTCGAGGGCATGGGGTCTCCTAGGACCTCAGGTGGGACCACAGTGTCTCGGGGGGGCCAGATATGGTGGTGGAACAGAGGAAGCTCCTGAATCTTTTTTTTTTTTTTAAAGATTTTATTTTTTTCAAGATTTTATTTTTTTCAAGTAATCTTTATCCCCAGCGTGGGGCTCGAACTCACAACCCTGAGATCAGGACCCGCATGCTCCACCAACTAAGCCAGCCAGGCGCCCCTCTTGGATCATTTCCGTTTCCTCATAAGCCCTTCGGCTGAGGGTGAGCGCTACTGGAGGTGCGAAGAAGAAAGACGAGGTGAGGGGACTTTCTCTGAGAGGCGAGGAGAGCTGATGGAGGAGAGATGGGTCTGCCTGCTGCCGTGAGGGAGCCCTGGCTGCGGACTGAGCAAGGCGCTCCTGGGGTGGCCGCTGTGACTGTGCCTCGGCCAACGGCTCGCTGTCACAGGCCCACGGGGGGCCAGGGGAGGAGACAGGAAGGGACACAGGCACAGCAGTGCAGGATGACAGTACCCGTAATGACACCCGTGAATTCTAAAGCGGGCCGGGAGGAAAGGGAGGGAGGGGCTGATGGGTGGCCCAAAGCGGGGCAGGGGGTGGGGGCTTGCAGGGCCCGGAGGCCATGAAGGACTGTCGGCGGGGGGACCGCAGGACAGGAACCACCAGGAGGGGACGCGGATACTTGGGGGCGTATCTTGGAGGCAGTGCCGTCACCGGTAACAAGAAATAGGCGGTGGGATGGGTGGTTGCTGAGGGCAAGGCCAAGGTCATCGCCGGGGAGGAGGCGAGGAAGAGGCGTGGAAGATGGTGGTGTCTTGAATGGCCGGAGTAGAAGCCCCAGGGGAAGGTGGTTGGGTCTTCGGTGGACTTCAGAAGGTGGTCGCCGGCCCGAGCGTCTCGGAAGCTAAGACCAGGGAGGTGGAAATGCTAGTGGGGGTCCGGACGCAAACCTTGTCTCCAGGCCCAGGGTCCACGGGGCGCGGCAGCAGAAGAGGGCCGCGAGGGCCAGTGTGGTCTTCGGCACAGGACCGAGGTGGAGGGAACTTTCCATTCAGAGAAGGTCAGAATCACAGGAATGTTGCTGACGCCAGGCCACGAGTCGCAGAGCACACAGGGAGCTGGGGGAGGGGGGAGGCTGGGGGGGCCGAGGGGGCCCTGAGCAGCGCAGACTTCCGGTGCCCAGAGAGCTAAGTGAGAGGAGAGGCAGAGCAGGGTCAGCGCGGGGCTGTCGTAGGGCAGGGTCCGCGGCCGGCCAGGGCAGTGGGGGTGCGGGCAGCCGGTGGTCTTGAGGCTGGGCGGCGGGGGCTTCGTGGCTCCCCTTCGGGCTGACAGCGGTGCGGGTGGAGAGCAGACCGGGCGGGCTGCGGGCCCCGTGCCCAGGCGGGGGACAGGCTGGGAGGGTGACTACCACGGCAGTGCCATGGGGACCTGTGTGTGGACGGCTCTGCGCCCCGCATGCTGGGTGCTGGGTGCTGTGTGCAGGGGCCCAGTCTCCTGCTGGGATTCCAGCAGCTCCCGGCTTCCGGGAGGATTTCAGCCCTGGCGTCCGGGCTGCAGGGCGGGGGGCCTCTCCCTGCCGCTCCTACCCATCCGATTCTCTCCTCCTCGGGCAAGAGCCCCGAAAGCCTCGTCGTCTCCCTCCTGTGTTGGGGAGGAGTGTGGGGAAGGCGGCACAGCCCCCAACAGGGTGGAACCGGAGCTCACAACCCGGGTGGCTGTCTCATGTGCCTCTCCGGGCAGCTTCTGTCCCCTAACAGTACGGGGCAGGGGACAGGTCCTGGTCCAGCTCAGGGAGGGGGGCAGGCCGGCCCCAGCGACCTGCTGCCAAGGAGTGGGAGGCAGTGCCGAGGGAACAGGAGGCAGCTCCAGGCCTGGGTTCTGGGAAAAGGTGATGCTTTATTATATAAAAATATCCTCCCACCCCTCCCAGCCCCCCGAGGCTGCACATCAGCTGGATCCGTGTCCGGAAGGACAGCCCTGCGTTCTCTGGCGGCGGCGTGGCCGGATTCAGTGGCCGTGGCTGGGGCCGGGTGGGGGCCTTCACCGGGGGAGGCCCTGGGGCGGGCTGGGCCCCGAGGCGCCCTGCGTGTCAGGAGGCCCAGTGTCGTAGCCCAGCTTCCTCATGTCCTTGGTCACCACGTTGAAGAGGAGAGTGACAAAGCCCTGCGAGCGCACGCGGGTCACTGGGGAGAGAAGGGCGGCGTCAGCCAGGCTGCTCCGGGGGTGTCTCGGCCCCAGCAGTCTCTCCTGTAAAATGGCAACGGCTGGCTGGCCCAGGCCCCTCACCGGGAGGTCCGGGGGCTGCACCAGGGACCGGCACACCTGGCCGACCCTCCCCGCTCCAGCCAGGCCCAGGCGGGCGCGGCGCTCGGGGGAGAGGCCTGGGGCGCTCCCGCAGTCCGTCTGTGCGCCTGGCAGGTCCTGGGGGTCCGCCCAGTCCCTCCCGGGCTCCAGCCTGCCTGTGGGGAGGGGCGGGCCGAGGGGATCGAGCTTTACCTTCCCGGCCTTCACCCTGGGCCACCACCTTGGGGTCTGTGTACTCGGGCCGCCGTCCCATGAACCAGCTGGGAAGACAGGAGGGCACGGGGTGAGCGGATCCTCGGCCTGGCTACCCCTCCGACCCGAGACGTGGGCTGTCTCCCGGCTTCAGAAACCAGCAGCCGTCCTCCAACCCCCGCCCCAGGGCCAGGCCCTGCGCAGAACCTTTCCACGCCCCCTCCGTCTGCCGGGGAAAGGTGAGGCTGGGTGCCACCGGTGGCATCCACGGAGGCCCGGCAGGCGGCCCCCCAGGCCTGGGGTGCCCTGTGCCCCACCCCTCCTCAGCTGCACGCCGAGCTTTCCCATCACGATCCCCCGTGGCTTTGAGGGAGATGTGGGGCTGGGGGCACAGTGGGAGCCCAAGTGGAAATCCCAGAGAGGGGACAGCAGCTGGGGGTGGGCAGTGTGACCCTCCCTTCCTCCCCGGGGGAAGACACACCCCGTCCTGGAGTCTGGCATTGGCCTCCCTGGGGTGGGCAGAGGGCCCAGATCTGGGCTCTCCGCTTTCCTCTTAATAGCGTGGGATCCAGGACGAGTCACTTCCCGTCTCTGAGCCCGAGCCCTGCTTCCTCTCGGCGGTACCTAATGGGACCTCGCTCACAGAGCCCGAGGTGATGGCAGTGTCAACTGCCAGGTGCAACAGTCATCGAGGTTCAGGTGGCCCAAGGATGGGCTCGCTCCGGGGTGCCCGACTCGATCCTCTCACCCCACAGCCACAGGTGAGGGGTGCAGCCCTCGGGGGGCCCCGACACGCCCGCTGTCCACCCGTCCCTCTCAGGAGCCCCCCCCCCAGGCTGAGAGCAGTGCAGACACGGGCCCGAGGCCACAGGCCGGGAGGTGCGGGCTGCGTGTGCAGGGGTGCTGTCCCCGGCCTCCGGCTCCAGGCCCTGCAGCCTCAGCCACGGCAGCTCCTTCTAGAGCAGCCGCCGCGCCTCCGACACGCCCACTGGAGCCCGAAACCATGCGGGTGTGCGTTCCCCGCCGCCTGGGCAGGAAGACGCGGGTGTCACCCATGCAGGAGCACCTCCAGCCTGCGCTCTGGGGGTCCTGCCGGGGTGGGGGGTTCGGGGAGGCTGGTGACGCAGCTGCGGGCAGTGGGGGCCCCACCAGGAAGGAGGTTCTCACATTCCCAGAGCAGGCTCCGCCCGGCCTTCCGCTAAAGTGGCTGACCTGGGAGGGCGGACAGGCCTGTGCTTCGCCCCAGCGCCCCCCCATCAAGCGCCCCCACCCTCCCCATGGCTGCCCAGCACCCTCCCCCACCAGCCGGCCCTCCAGCTCCGCGCTGGAGTCTCCTCTTGGCTCAGGCCACCCCTACTGGGCCAGCCCCCCGGCCCCGGGGGTGCACCCTCCAGCGAGGGCACCGGTGTCCACTGGGGGCTGCCCGGGGGGGGGTGGGCTCCGGGCCGGCCGACGCTGGACAAAGCAGTGACCGCCCCCTGCTGTCGGTAGGCCGTGGGGACAGCCAGTAAGGGGGCTCACTGGCTCCCAGCCTCCAGAGAGGGGATGGGGAGGAGGACTGGGAAGCTAGGGTTCCAGCCAGGGCTGAATGGCAGGCTACTGCCTCTGTGTGCCTCAGTTTCTCCATCTGAGGAGGGGCGCTGTCCACCTCGCAGGCAGGACAAGCAGCCACGTCCTCCTCAGAACCACTGTGGCCACTGCACTGCTGGGTCCTGAGGTCCACAAGGACAGGCCGCTCAGAGTGGAGGCGAGCGTCCCGGCAAGGGCTGAGGCCGGGAAGGGCCCGGGGAGCCGGAGGGCCCGCGGCCAGGGGGGAGGGCCCGAGGTCAGCAGGGCAGGAGAGCGCGGGGTCTCGCAGCACCCTAATAAAGATCCTAAACGCAGAGACGCGCTCGATGGGTTTCTTAAGTAGCGTGTTTAGGAAAACCATTTTTGTCGCTCTGTGAAGGCAGGGTGAGAGGCGCTGTCTTGGGCTGGGTGACGGCCCCAGCAGGTCCTTGTCCCTGGAACTTCCTAATGTGACCTTATTTGGGAAAAGGATCTTTGTGCATGTGACTAAAATAAGGATCTTAAACATGGGGGGGGTTGTCCTGGATTATCTGGGGGGCCCTAAATGCCCCCACAAGTGTCCTTCTAAGAGAGGTGGAGGGAGTTGTGACACACGGGGAGGGGGTGACACGTGAGGTCACACACGTGACCACAGAGGCAGGGACTGGAGTGATGGGCGCCGAGCCCAGGCAGGCCGCAGCCAGCAGAGGCTGGAAGAGGCCAGGAGCAGATTCTCCCCAAGAGCCTGGCGGTGGGTGGGGGGGCGGCGGGGGCGGCTCTGCCCACTGATACTGGTTTTGGCCTGTGAGACAGTAAATTTCTGTTGCTGAAGCCGTCGAGTTTGTGGTCATCGGTTACAGCAGCCCCGGGAACTAATACAGGGCTGAGTGGAGGCGGGCGGGCAGGGGGGCTCGGCAAGGGCTGGTCTCTGCGGACGGGCTCTGGGAAGATGTTGGTCAAACGGCCTTCGCTCATCGGACCTTTCCCCACTGTCCAGACTGCAGACACACGCCTTGCCCGGGGGGAGGCTGCCCTCCGCCCCCCAGCTGCTAGCCTCCGGCACCGGCAGGAACACCCAGAAACTTGTCCGGCACGGAGACCCTTTCTGCGGAGGGGCGTGGCCCTGAGACCCAGGCTTCCCTCGGAGCTGCGGAGTGCAGAGCAGCACAGACGCCCCGGCCGGGACAGCGGTGTGGGCTCGAAGCCCTTAACCTTCCCGGCCCCACTGATGGGCACAGCCCCCATTTTCCCGACAGTCCCGCGGCTGGGTGTTGTCCCCTCTAGCTTACGCTGGCCCAGCGCCCCTTCCCATCGCGGGGGCCTCCCGAGGGCCTTCTGGGGCGGTGGACACCCACATTCTCCCCTCCAGGCCTCAGAACTCAGTGAGGCCTCCTCGGCGCAGGCCCAACGCTGTCCCTCTGCCCTGCACGGCTCCGGCCAAGGCTCGCCCCGATACGGGCCAGGCCTGCGGGGGGCTGCCCGTCGGCTGCACCTGTGCACCCAGGTGGTCCTCCACCGCCCCCCATCCTGGCTGTGACCAGAGGGCTCACTCCTGGCTGACCTGGCGGGGAGCAGTGGTGGCCTGCAGCCGAGCTAAGCGGACAGGATCTTCGGTCCCCAACCGCAAGGCAGTCCGCTGGCCCTCTACGCTTACACGTGGATGTGGTGAGGCGCAAGAGGCTCCCTGCCTCCCTGGTGTCTCCCCCACACTCCCCTGGCTCTCTACCCACCAGCGACACCCCAACCTTGCTGCTCCGAACACACGAAGCCCATGGACCTTGCCCTGTTTCCTATGCCTGGAATGTTCCTTCCCCAGATCACTCACACTGGCCCTTACCTCCACTCTACTTTCTGGTCAGACGTCACCTCCTCCAGGAGGCCCCCACACCGCTGTATCCTCCTGCGTCCTACCTTTTAAATGTCCTGCTACGTCGTGAGCATCTCCCCACCTGTCGAGAGCTCTCGCTCCGCCCTGGCACAAAGACCAATAACGGGGCACAAAGCATACACGCGCCCGGCCTCATGAAGCTGGGACAGCGGCTGAAGGGAGCCCACCGCCCCCGCTCCCCTGGGCCCCAAAGACAGAGCAGTTGGGAGACCCGACGAGGTTACCCGGCACGAGGGAGGACAGGGACACCCCTCCCTCCAGCCACTCTGACCCCTAAGCCCAGAAGCAGGCGCTGGCAGGGGCGTGTGGAAAACTCACCTTGTAAACTTCTGCAGTTTAGATGTGGATTCGGGGACGAACATGGGGATGGTCCTTTTGTGCCTGAAACAGATGTTTTGTCCAGCGAGCAGCAGCGGCCCGTCAGGCAGCGCTGAGTCCAAGCCAAGGCCAAGCCGGGCGCTGGGGGCTGTGCGCTGGGAGCGAGGTGCCGAAAACGGCCCAGAGTCCCTGTGGGCCGGGCTTCTCGTAAAGGCTCGGGAGGACGGATGCTGGGGTACAGCCATCGCGCCTGGGGGCCCGGCTCCCACTGGGCCCCTCAGGAGCCCTCTCCCCCACATCTCCAAATCCTCCATCTCCAAGGCCCGGTTTGGATGCCCCTCCTCCAGGGAGCCCCCGACGATTCCCGGGGCCTTCCTCCCGCTGCGGCCCCCTGCCCTAGTCCTGCCCGCCGAGCCTGGGGTCCTGGCCCTCACTGTCCCAGCCCTTCCCTCCTCTCCACATGCCTCCCCCCACATCCTGCACCTTCTGTCTCAGCAACAGTACTCAGGACGTTTGGCTGTTCTCTCTATGCAAACTGCTGTCTCTGCGCCCCAGAATACCCAGTCTATATCTGTCACTGTGCGTCTCTCCGTGTGTCTACTCCTCCGGGGCTCCGGAGGAACGGCCCCCGTGGTCATACACTGGCCGGGCACAGGGGGCCCTCAGTGAGCGCTCATGGGATAGAGTTGGGGGTGGGGGACGGAGGAGGGGATCGAGCGTCTGAACCGTAACCCCAAACTGCCTGCGAACTCTCTGTGGCTCGACACAGCCCCTCCCCTCGCAGGAGGCCCCAGCGCTCCCCCACACCCACCTGCTGTTCGGGTAACAGCCCGGGCCTCACCCATATGGGCCTCCCCCTAGACATGGGCCCTAGCACCCCCCGCCCCCCGCCCCCCGCCAGCTCAGCTGCCCAGGCCCCAGGGGACGCCGGCGCACTCCCAGCCTAGCGGCGAAGTCCGTCCCAGGCAAAGCCCTCCCGGGGTGCCCTGGTCCTAAGCCGGCCCAGCAAGGGATGGACTGTGGCCCGGGGACCCGGTCGGAGCCAGAACCCACCTGCCGGGTGAGAAAGGCACGTGCACCGCCCCGTAGCCTCGGACCACATCGTTCCCGAACACGTCTGGTCCGTATACACTGAGCACGATCTGCGGCCCTTGGGAAGAACAAGACAAGGGGTCAGCGGGCGGGGTAACTCGGGGGAAGGTGCAGAAGGGACCCCCCTTCTCCACTAAGGGCTTCTGCCGACCTAGAATCCGGGGAGGCGGGCGGGGACAGCGGTGGGGAGCTCGGCCCGGATCCTGCGCCTTGACGATTCGGGGAGGGCCCCCGAGAGGCACTCTTCTCCTCTCCTCAAGGCGCAGGGACCCCGCTGGGAAGCGAGCAAAGGGGCCGCTTCTCGGGAGCTTCCTGACACAGGTGGTCAGACTCAAGCACGTGCTGCACGGGTTTGCAGGCCGCGGGGCCTGGCTTTGGGGTGCCACGGGGGGAGGTCAGAGGGAAAGACCTTCCATGCACTTTCCTTTAAAGGATCACCGATCCCACCGGCTCCCTGTAAACACGGAGGTACCTCGGATCCTTTCTCCGGGCTCTGAAGGCAGGGGAGAAGTCGCTGTCCGGGGTGACAGGGGAGAAGTCGCTGTCCGGGGTGACAGGGGAGGCCCAGGAAGCCGAGCTACCGGGCTAACCTACGGGGCCTGTAGGCCGGGCCTCAGGCCATCGTACGCCTCACCTCCCAGCCTCTCGGGTCCCTCGCCTCGAGGTGGCGGATCGGAGCGCCCGATGCAGGGCAAGCGCTCGGTGGGCGTTAGAGACGGGTTCGGGCCCTTCACCTCACTCCCCGTCCCCCAGAGGGAGCCCCTATTCCGACTTGAAGAAAGCACTTCTTGTAAGCCTCTCCCACCCAAGAATGCATCCCAAACATGGTACTTTGGTTTTACCCGTTTTTCAAAGGATTTTATTTATTTAATTTTGAGAGCGAGAGAAAGAGCGAGCGAGTGGGGGGGGGGCAAAGGGAGAGGGAGAGAATGACAGGGGGACTCCATGCTGAGTCGAACCCAAGAGTCGGACACTTAACCAACTGAGCCCCCCTGGTGCCCTGGTTTCATCCATTTAAATGAATAAATAAATAAAACTTTATGCAAGTGGAATCATAGAGCCTGTGTATTGCTATCCAGCTTCTATAATTCAACATCGTGCCTGTGAGATTCGTTCAGATTGTGTCATGTAAGGGCTGTCGCTCGTTCTCGATGCTAGAGAACGTTCTGGCTCTGGACAGACCACGAGGACAGGGTTCGCTCCGGTGCCGATGGACACGTGTGCAGTTCCCAGGGGGTGAGGCTGTGCACTCTTTGCCACGCTCGTTCAAGCTCTGGCCCCCCGCGCGCACACGGCTCTGCTGGGCCCGCGTCCCAGACACCCCCACACCCCCGCCAGTCACTGGAGTTCCCTTCACGCCACAGCCTCACAAAGCGGGGGGTCCTCAGTTTCCCTGATTGGAGCTATCCGGACGTGGGCACAGGTGGCAGCTCACCGTAGCCTGCCTTCGCGTTTGCCCTCACTGCAGTCTTTCTCACTAAAACAGAGACCTTGCTCTGTTTCTCGGTCCCTCAGATGCCCTCCTTCGTGAAGGACCGGCTCGGTCTCTTGCCTGTATTTCTACCAGTCTTTTCCTCGCTGACGTGCAGTGTGTATGCGTGTGAATTCCGTGGCCTGTCTTTGCAGCTGTGTCATATTTTGATATTATTGTAAAGAATTTCTTTTTAAAATATCATTTTTGAATTACATTTGTGCGCAAGAGAATAGTCTATTTATTATCATACAAAAAGCCACTGGTTTTTGTCTATCTAGCTCCTATCGGTATTCACGCCAGTTTATTATTTCCAGTAGCTTATCTGTAGGTTATTTTGCGAATTCTACATACAAAATGTCACCTGTGAAAAACGACAGTTGTGTTCTTCCTAATTCTTATGCCTTTTGTTTGTGGTGGTAGCAACAAGGAAATCTTTCACCATTTCACTTAGAAAAGCTAATGTTTACTCTAAGTTTTTTGTAGATAGCCTTTATCAAATTAAGAAAGTTTCCTTCTAGGAGTGCCTGGGTGGCTTAGTCGGTTGGGGCTCCGAGTTTTTTTTAAAAGATTTTATTTATTTGAGAGAGAGAGAGATCACGAGCAAGGGGGAGGGGCAGTGGGAGAAGCAGACACCCCACTGGGCAGGGAGCTCGATGCTGGACTTGATCCCAGGACCCCGGGATCATGACCTGAGCCGAAGGCAGACCCTTAACCGACTGAGCCACCCAGGCGCCCACGGGGGTCCAACTCTTGATCTCAGTTCTGGTCATGAGTTCAGACCCCACGTTGGGCTCCACGACTTAAAAAAAAAAAAAAAAAAAAAAAAAAAGCAAGCTTCCTTCTATTCCTAGTTTGCTAAGTGTTTATCATGAATGGATACTGAATTTTATCATCATTTCTACATTTATAGCGATGATCGTGACTTTCTTTCTTTTTAAAGTAGTGAATCACGCTGGTTGATTTCAGATATTACATAAGCTTTGTATTTCTGGAATAAACCACACTTGTTCATGATGTATTATCCCTTTTACATCCTGCTAGATTAGGCTTATGAATATTTTGTTTGGGAGTTTTTGTAACCGTGTTCAAGGTCTGGAATGATCCGGAGCTGGGCCGCACCTCCCAGGCTACAGCAAGCACTCCGAGGTCTCTGTCCAAGCTGCAGGGATTTTCCTGATTCTTGCGCCCCGAGCCCAGAGCAGCTGTCAAAAGCCTCTGTCAGCCTCTCGATCACCTCTGGGGGAATCAGCAAATACTCTTGGGGCGATGTGAGTGGGATCATGTCTCTAGATTTCTATATTCTCCTGAATCGTGGCCTGGTGAACCTCTAATGCTTTGCTAGCTCTCTGATACTTTCGGGATAGTTGTGTTTTGTTTTCGCTTTTTAATACTGTATTTGCCTCTGCGAGCCTTCCTCAGCAGCAGGAGACGGGTCCGCCGTCCGGTGCCCCGTCCCAGGAAGCCTATGGGAGCGTTCTTACTCATAGATAATGAACAAGGAGGGCCGCCAGGCGGGCCCTGCTCCAGAACCCCCATACCCAGCAAGCCGAGGCCCCAAGCCACACGCAGCAGAGAGGCCCAGACTGTGAAATCAGACGGGCCTGAAATCCAATCCATGCTCGGCTGCTAGATATAAAGCTGAAGGCAAATGATGTTACTGTTTGGCCTCAGTTCGCTAACGTGAGGAAAGAAACGGAGAGCAATCTGTCCGCCCCATGGGACGGGGAAGCTAGGCCGAGGCCTCCCGGGGGCGAGTGTTCACCGAGCCACCCACGGCGCAGGCTGGGGTTCCACCTGATCTGCCCTGAGCTTCCTAAAGGTCAGCTCTACCGCCTGTCCAGCAGCTGGGGTGGGGGCGGTGGGGGCAAGTGGAGGGAATCGGCCAGGCGACAAGAGCAGAGGACGGGGCAGGCACAAGGGCCCAGGGGACGGGCAGAGAGGAGCTGGGAGCGGACGGCCCTGGGGGCGCCTGCCCCCCACCAGCCCCGCCCCGGTGTCCCTGCGGGGCCCCTGCAGACTCACAGCCGTAAGGGTTGGTGCTCTTGAAGGTGACGTCGATGGGGAAGTTCCACACCAGCGCTCGTCGCACATCCTGGCTCTTGGACGTGATCTGGGAGATGCCCTCCTCCAGACCCTGTGGGGACAGGGACGGCGACAGCTGGTGCCCGCGCTCCGGCTGCCGCACCGCTCCGCTGACCTGGGTGGGCAGGTGGGAGGGCTGTTTCCCCCCGCCACCTTCTGCCAGCACGCAAACCTCCCACGACCGGAACCCCGGGGTGCCGGAGCGGCTCCTGAGCGTCTCCAGGTTTCGTTTCATCGGAGCTGGCCGACCTCGAGGGCCGGCCCGGGCCCCGGCTCTCGCCCCCTCGCCTGAAGAAGCGGCCGCAGGTCACGTCCCTCTTCTGTCACGGCTTCCCCCAGCCGTGCTGCATCGGTGCGCGCGAGTGTGCGAACTTCTCGACCAGGAAACAACGCTGACCCTACGTCTTCCTCCACCCACCAACCCGTCCGCGGCTCCCCGGCCGAGCGCCACTCCCGGAACGAGCTGCGCACGCCCGCCGGCCCCCGATCCTTCTCTGCGTTCCTCTCGAGAACCCGCTTCAGTCCGACTACAGGCTCCCGCGCTCCCGAAGTGTTTTTGGCGAGCAGCACCAGTGACCCCAGCATTGCTGTATCTGCGGACACTCCTCTGTCCTCAGTTTACCTGACCCCGCAGCAGCACTGGGCACATCTGGGGCACCGTATGTCTTTGGGTCTCTCCTCCTCACGGGGGTGCCCAGCGTTGCCCTCGCCACTCCCTCTTCGTGCAGGAGCGTCTCAGGGCTGCTGGTCTGTGTGGGGCTGTTCCCAAACCCCCAGCCTGGTCCTCACCCTGACCTCCAGAGCGCCACGGCCCTGCCTCCACCCCGACCCTGCACCCCGCCTGGATATGCAGCAGGAACCTCAACCTTATTGTCTGTCTCGCCCCACAAGGATGTGCGCTCCACGAAGACTGGGACTCTTGTCGGGCTGTCTGGTGGAGACACATTGCTTTGAGGCAAGTCTGGCAAGGAGAGCTTCTATTTTGCCTTCTGACTCCCCAGAGTCCTCCCCACGGGCTAGGAGAGGGCCCAGAGGCTCTACAGGCTGCCCACGCGTTCCTCCTCGCTGCCACACGCAAGCTCCCGGGATAGGGGACATGAGTGAGCGCGGCTTTGATCGGGAGCCCGCCGATGGCTGCATTCCCCGCTCCAGCTTTACCAGGAACAAAGTCATGCTTGGAACCCCCTGAACTCAGTGTCTACCTCTCCATGGGTTCTGAACTGGGAGCGGGAGGGGAAAGGTGGACACCTTCAGAAACCCCATCGGTCACGGAGCCTGTGCGTAAGGGACACCCGAGGGCCCAGCTTACCGCCGTGGGAGCCCAGTCCTGGCCGTACACAAAGCAGTACTTGCAGTAGAGATCATCATACTCCGGAAACTGCGGGAAGAAGCACACACAGCTTCTGATTACAGGGACCCTTGGTGAGGCCAACGCGTTCGCTACGTAAGGGCGGCCGACAGGAATTCTGAACACCAGGCACCTGCGGTGGGTCTAAGAAACAGCCAGGGCTGAGGACACGGGGTGCAGCAGAGGGGCTGGGGCCCAAGATGTGGGAGTCCAAGGGACAGTCCCAGGCTGCTACTGCCCTCGAGCCTTTGTCCGAGCTCTTCCTTCTGTCTGGCATGCCCTTCCCATTCCCATCCGGCAAACTCCTGTTTGTCCTTCAAAACTTACCTTCCAGGGAGCCCGTCCTAACTTCCAGGTTGTTTTAAGCCCCCCTCTCCCCCCACCCCTGTCCTGGCTCTGTCAGCCCCTGGTCCTTCCCTCCATCAAAGCTTGCGTGGCTTGTTTATTTCTGCCAACCCCATTTGACTGTGAAGAGGAAACAAGTGTGATGACGTTTTTGTGTCCCCAGTGCCTGGCACAAGGGTGGGCCCAGAGAAGGTCTAAGGGAATGGTGCCAAAATGAAAGGATGCTCTCGGGACAGGAAGCCTACACAGGACTGGAGCTCAAGG
>CM052891.1:43156101-43205353 GCA_028534135.1 Potos flavus
CCTTGGATGCTTTTGAGGACCCCTGACTCCCAAAAAGTTGATTAAACAAACTTGGGTGGGACCTCAAAAAAAACTTTAGTCCAAGCCACGGCTCCTCCATGTCAAGGGGGAAACTGAGGCCCACGGAGGGATTAGCACCTGGCATCCCAGCCATCCAGCCGTCGGAAGAGTGAGCCAGAACCCACGGCTCTGCCAGGTTGATGTTCAAATAACAGTTACTCCCTGGCCGCCGGAGTAGGTCATAGCTTCTGTTAACACGTGGATCCTGTTCCTCTTAGCACTCACCATGGTGTGTATGACTCGAGCTAGTGCTTGCCTCCCTCCCCTAGACAGCCCGCTGGCCAGTTCCATGAGCCCGGGGGCCACTCTGATCTTGTGTTCTGGTTGCAGGGCACATGGGAAGCCTTACTAACAGTGTTGGATGAATGAATAATGGAATACATCGCCATTACTCAGAGAGGAAGCAGATTCAGAGAGGGGAGGTGGCTGGGCTGCAATCACAGCCGCAGGGAAGTAGCTGAATCAGGGTTCACGCCCAGGACTTCACAGCCTAAAGAGCCTCAATGCCTCCTCTGGTCCTGGGGCAGCTTCTTGGCCATGGCGTCAAAAGTGGCGTTAGAGACCTTATCTCTGATCCAGGAGATGAAGGGATGCACAGGTGTATAGACTTTCGGGAGGCCAGGTCCCCAGCAGGGACCCCAGGTCATGACGCCCCTGCAGCGGCCAGCTGCAGCAGGGGGCTCCCTTCAGACACCTGTGCAGGAGAGGGAAGGAGTCAAAGCCAGCCCGGACCCACTGATCGCCCCCGGAAAGGTGAGCAGAGATAACGGATTGGGGGAGGGGGCTGTGGGCAGCCAGGGTTCACACGTCGGACCGGAGATGCTGAGGCTGCGGAGGCCAGATGGATGTGGGCCCCGGTGCGACCACACACGGAGCTCAGAGCTCGGGTGAGAGTTGTCTTTCTCTCCAGGGACTTGGGCATACTCCCTTCCCCCACCCCTCACACCCTATTTCCAGTTCAAATGCTTTCTCCCAGATTCTACCACTCTTTCCTCCTGTGGCTTTTGAGACTCAGTATTACGCGAAAGTCAGTTGTCAACAAAATGCTTGTGATTATCAAATAACCAGGGACTTCAGTCGTTAAGCATCTGCCTTCAGCTCAGGTCATGATCCGGGGTCCTGGGATCGAGCCCCGCATCGAGCCCTGCATTGGGCTCCCCGCTTAGCGGGGAGTCTGCTGCTGCTTCTTATCTCTCCCCCTCGACACCCCCACCCAGCCCACCAAGTGTGCACGTTAGCTGTCCGGCTGGGTCATATGGAATGGGAGGCCACGGAATGGGTGGGAGGATGGCCAGGCCTAGCCCTCCCAGGTCTGGTAGGCTTAGGAAGGACTGCAGCAGAAGGGGCATCTCGGGGCCTGCTCAGGGGCCCAGCTGGAATCCTTACCACCAGTTTGGGGCGGGGGGCAGCAGGGGGCTTGGTGCCCTAGGAACCCTCAGGCAGGCACCTGCAGGTTAGGACAGTTAGAGTGGACACTGTGCCACAGGCATCTGCTCAGGGAAGGTGGGGTGGGGGCGGTGGGGGGCAGACCCTCAGCCAGGACTGAGATCCAGCCGGTTTGCCCATTTCCTGCCCTGCCCTGCACGTCCTCCCTGACACTCCTCCCCCTCCACCCCCCTCTACTAGGACTCCATCCTCCCCTGCGTCCTCACAGTCCTCCCAGGGAGGCTTTAAGCCTGGGGAGGGGACCAGGCGAGTGCCCAGTGCTGGCCATGGTGTCCGTGCTTACCACCCCCACCCCCACCCCCCGCCGGCCTTGGCTGTTTCCTGGGGCTCAGGGACTGCTGGGATTACTGCTTCCGCAGGTGCCCTACCCTGCCGCCCTCAACCATCCCGGGCCTCCGCTCCCATCCTACAAAAATCAGCATCAAACACTTGGGCCCCGCAGAGCTGCCACAGGAGGAAGGGTTGGGGCCCGGTGGCCAGAGGGACAGGCTGCACAGCACTGCTAAGAGATGGTGGCCTTGCGAGCGGGGCCGGGGCTAGGCCACCAGAGCCAGAGCCCTCACACCCTCCCCAGGACAGGAGCAGCTCCTCCACACGGGACATGTTCTCGCATGTGGCCCCAGACCCGAGACGTGCAGCCTTCCTCTCTTTCCTATCTGGCACCCCACCTTTCCATCCAGGCCCCTGCTAAGCTCTGCAGCCCCAGCTCCTACCTCTCACTCCTCCAGCTGGAAGTCAGACTGCCTGCAGTATAATCCTGTGTGACTTGGAGAAAGCTACTTAACCTCTCGGAGCCTGTTTCCGGGTTACACCCGGGGGGTGTGGTCAGGATTAGATGTGATAATGTAGGTCAGATACTCAGAGCAGACTGAAGCTCGGTGCATTTTTAACTCTTTTTGTTATTAAAAACAATTCTTAGAATACTCATGCCTTTTCACGCTCTTCCCTCTGTCCAGCACGTCATCTCTTCCCTGCCCACCCAGAACTCCTATTCAGCCTTCAAACCCCACCTCTGTGAAGTCTTTTCTGAACCTCTCTCCCCAGCCCCTCACCATCTTCCTCCCAGGACGATTTCCTCACCTTCCTGCCCAGAAGCTGGTTGTGGGTGGGGTATCCAGCTCTGTTTGCTTTTCTCTAAAGTCATGAGCTTATTCATGACTGAGGCGGCTGGGTCTCATTTAGGTGGCACACCCCGTCCATCTGGTCCCACCTTCAGGATCTTCAGAGGTCGGGCCCCATCCACGTGGAGCTCCTCCCAGCAGGCTAGGTTCCCCCGCCCCCCCCACGACCTGTCACCATCTCTGTCCCGCACCCAAGTTGCTGTTACTGGAACCCAAGCCGATTTTAAGAGAATCTGAGTCTCAGCCCTGAAGGGATGGGTGGCCCCGCCCCCTGTCCCCGCCCCCTTCCCGAAGCCCCTCCCCGGAGAGCCGCGGCAGCAGCACCCGCAACATGTATACAGCGGGCCCTGGGGCTCGTCCGTCCCCACGGGGTCTGGCCTCTTCCGTCACCCCAGGACATTTCACCACTCCGGCGCCCCCTCCCCGCCACCCACACAAGGCTCACGTCAGCAGGCAAAGGGGAACGGGCGTGGGGAGGAGGAAGCTGCTATGGCCGGGATGCCGGCGGGGGGCGGGGGGTGTTCTGCTTACAGACCCAGGCCCATCCGGGTGACTTGGGGCAGGGACTCCTTCCCCGGCCCGTCTCCTGTCTCAGGGGACAGAGAGGGCAGCTGGCCAGAATCCACAGCAGCGGGGACACTCCCACCCTCCGTCTCCTGACACTGCACGGAGCTCTGGGGCGCCCGCCTTGAGGGTCCCCCACAGCAACTCCACAGGGGCGGTGCTCCTCGCCCCCCCCACCCCATTACCAGCGGGGCGGCTGAGGTTCAGAGAAGTGAATGACTTGGCCAGATCCATTGTTGGAGGCCGAGTTGGATTCAAACCACGGTCTGGGCTACTCCAAGTCCCTATATCCTTCCTCTCGTCGCCCTTATAAGTCCCCTTTCCCGGCTCAGGCTCTCAGCTGAGAGGGGCCAGACCGGGAGATGCAAAAGTACGCCGTTTGTGGCCCGGCAGGCCCCGCCCCTCGCCCCTCCTGCGGCTGCCCCGCCATCCCCTGCCCCCCAGCCCCGCAGTGCTGCACCCCTTCATGCACACCGCCTTCTTGCAAATTGTATGTATTTATGTCTCATTGAGGTGGGCAGGGAAGAGATGATGTGCTGGATAGAGGGAAGAGCGTGAAAAGGCATGAGTATTCCAAGAACTGCTTTTAATAACAAGAAGAGTTAAAAATGCACCGAACTTCAGTCTGCTCTAAGTATCTGACCTACATTATCACATCTAATCCTGACTTCGCCCCCCCCCCCCCCGTGTAACCAGGAAACAGGCTCCGAGAGGTTAAGTAGCTTTCTCCGAGTCACACAGGATTTCACGAACATGAAAGCAGCCGTGTTTTTGAAGATTTATGTTTTTGAGAGAGAGCGTGTGTGCACACACGTGCACACACAATGCTGGAGGGCAGGGGGAGCAGAGGGAGAGAGACAAGCAGACTCCATGCTGAGCGCAGAGCCCGACACAGGGCTCATGCCAGGACCCTGAGATCAGACCTGAGCCAAAATCAAGGGTCGGAGGCTTAACCGATTGCGCCACCCGGTGGCCCCTAAGGTAACCATTTTTAAGGTACAATTCAGCGCCCCCTGTTGTCTTTCCGATGCTGTTCCTTCATGCCTGGAATAGCCCTTCCACCTTTGCTGCCTGAAAGCTTCTGACCGAACAACCTCAAGGTCCAGGTAAATGTCCCCTCCTTCAGCCTGCCTTTTTTCTCTGCCCCTAAGCCCCTCAGTCACAGCCCCACCACGAAGAGGCTGTGGTCTGACTTGGTCTGGACCGCACTGAGAACTCGACGAGCGCCCATGGAGGGAGGGCACATCGGAGCCCTTGTCAGATGACCACGTGAGTGAGTAAATGAGTGGAGGTCTTTGGGGGACCCTTCAGCGGACAGGGCTTGAATGGTAAGGATAAGGGCTGAGCCCCCAGGTTCCAGCCAGAGAGAGGGTATATATTCAAGTTGTGGGGTGGGGAGAAGACTCAGGGACCCCAACCTCCAGCAGCATGACAGCATAGAGCGTAGGGCCCTCAGTTCCCATCTCTAGACTGTTTCCCGTTTTCGGTATGACCCTGGGTAAGTGATTGCCCTACTCTGGACCTCAGGGTCTGCGTTAGTAAGAGAAGGGCAATGCCTGCACGACCTCATTCTCCCGTTGAGTCCTTTGAAAGGCTGGGGGAATCCCTGATCCCTCCAAACCTGGCCTAGGGATTGGGCATGCTCTCTTAACCCCTGAAGTTCAAGGGAGGAAGCGGCTGGAGTGGCTTCTTCCAGCAGTTAACCAGTAGAGGGAGCTGTAGAGACTTGAGTCAGACAGTACCGGGTTCTAATCCAGATTCTGCCCCTCAGTAGCGGCGGGAGCTTGGGCTGAGGGCTTCATGTCTCTGAGTCTCGACTTTCTAGGCACGCCTATCTAGCTGGGCACAGTAAGTGGGAACAAGGGTCTCCAAGGTGAAGACGGCGATGTGATTGGAGTCCATGTTGCTTGTAGACAAAGTTGACTTGCTGGCCAAATTCTGGAAAACACTGTAAGTCTTTAAAAACCATTCATCTTTAGTCTGGAGTTATACGCAGTGGCAGCCAGGGAGGGACCCGAAGCACGCCAGGAGTTCACATGGTGGGCCACGCGGCATGGCGGTTAGGCTGCACGGAACAGAAGACTCAGCTGGGGCTTAAATACATCGAGGTCCTTTGTCTCGAACATCCAGACAGTCCTCAACTGACAGCGTGGCTCGGCTCTGCCATCAGGGGACGCAGCTTCCTTCTATCTTCCCACTCCACCTTCTTCCCACGTGGCATTTGTTCTTGTAACCACGAGATGGCTGATTCAGGTCTAGAGGTAGTGCCGTGTTCTGGGCAGAAGCAGGGGGGAAAGACGAGGGGGTTCCGGCAAGACTTGATATGTGGGACGGGACACCCTCTACAAGACGTTGACTGGATGAGGGCTTTCATGCACAACCCGTTAGCCAGCCCCACATCACAGGGCACGTCTGGCTGCAAGGGAGTCTGGGAACTTGAGCGTTTCTCTGTCCGGGCTCCCCAGGGTAGGACAGCAAGGGACCAGGCACTTAGAACGAGTGTTGAGTTAGCCAATTCCTCGCTTCCATGAAGAACCTGCTTCTGTTGATCTTAACATGTGCATCTCCACTTCTAGCTTCTGTTTACCTCCTCAGTTCAAAGGCCTGGCTGCCAGAAGTATTTCTCTGCTTTAAGAAAACGCGACAGTCTGGGCGTGGAAACAAGCAAGGGAATAATGGAAGCTGCTTTGCCTGAAGCAATTGTTGAGGATGGGGGCGGTGTTTAGAATGCTGAATAAATCTTGCAGGGGGGGGCGGCAACCCATGCAATCAGATGATCAATCGATTTGATAAGCTGATCAAAAATGCCCAATCAACCTTCCTGGACACCTGCTCATGGGTTGCACTGCTTCCCGCCGGCAGGATATCAGCCCTGGTTGGAAGTGTTTGGATCCGCAGTTGCCCGAAATCCTGCTGCTTTAAAGACAGCTGGAGGGGTGCCTGGATGGCTCAGTCCTTTAAGCATCTGCCTTCCGCTCAGGTCATGATCTCAGGGTCCTGGATTGAGCCTTGGCTCAGGCTCCCTGCTCAGAGGGTAGTCTGCTTCCCCTCTGCCCCTCCCCCTGTTCATGTTCTCTCTCTCTCAAATAAATAAAATCTTTTTTAAAAATGCTGTTACAGAATAAACCCAACAAAATGTAATTTGATGGCTCTTTTTGACAGACTGTTGAAATTACATGCATTGAAAGGGGCAAAAAAGACAAACAAAAACCAACCAACGTAGATTTTTACTTGATAACATGTAAAAATCACATCATAACCTGTAAAAAAAGATCAGAAGTTATCTTTCTATATCCTATGAGGCCGATAAGTACTTCTGACCGGTCTAGGATGTTCCTTGCTCATAGCTACAGAATGTTTTCCCCTCCGAGAAATGGTGGAGTGCATGGGGTTCCCAGTGCCACCTTTTAGCAAGTGCTTTCCCATTCTTTCAGTCGCCTGGCCCCCGACAATAGCCCTGGAGGTTGAAGTTGGCAGCTCCCTCACAGGGGACAAAGTCACGAGGCTCAGAGATGGACAGCGCCTCACCTTACTGCATAGCGAGGTGGGAGGGGGCCGAGCTAAACTCCGGGTCCGCCTCTGGCTGGCTGGGGGCGTGGCCTCGGTGGGGACGGGGCAACGAGCCCCTCCCACCGGAGGCTCCCAGGCTGTTGGAATTGCTCCCACAGAGCTTAAAAACTGAATGCCAAGGTCATGAGAGCCTAGAGTTACCTCTCATTCAGTAGGTATCTGCTGAGCAGCTCCTGTGTGCCAGGCGCTGTGCTGGGCGCTTGCCATGAAGTTGAAAACAAGACAGACGCACTCCCTGCCTTCGTGGATTGACTGGTGGAGGGGGAGACAAACAACTCAACAGGTGTTCACAACGGTGTGAGACAGGGATAAGTGCTAGGAGGAAAGAATAAAGCAGGGTAAAGGGCTGGGGGGCAGGCACTTCCAGACAAAGCACAGTCAGTGCAAAGGCCCTGAGGTGGAATGTGCTGGAGGAACAGAGAGGCAGGCTGGAGCCAGCTCACGCTGACTTGCAGTGACTCACAAAAGACAATTGTGCACGACCCTGCCTTCAGGGATGTCATGTTGGTAGCATGAAATCAGCCACAGAGGGAGTGTTTACACCATGGAAATCGGCAAGTGCTAAATACAGGGCTTTTGATTTAAAAAAAAAAATTTTTTTTTTTAAGTAGGCTCCACACCTGGCATGGAGCCCAATGTGGGACTTGAACTGACGATCCTGAGATCAAGTCCTGAACTGAGATCAAGAATCGGACACCTGACTGACTGAGCCACCCAGGCGCCCCAGGGCTTTCGATGTTTTATATTTTATTTTCGTTCTATTTCTTTTCCAAGAGCCACCTCAACAGAATAGCACCGGAGGTAGGAGATGGGTTTCGAGAGCTCACCAGGGCCTCCGGAGTGGTGCAAAAAAAAAAAAAAAAAAGAGTAAGGGTGTGAAGTGGCCTGGGTTTTACCAAAGTCCAGGGCCACCATGTGAGGAAGACACCATGGATGTGTGTGTCAGTGGGGGGCGGGGAGCTGGGAGGCAAAGGAGGAAGCAGAGGTGGCCATCCAAGTAGGGTTGCCAGATTTAGCAAAGGAAGGTATGGGATGTACGCAGTATTTCGGACACCCATAACCAAAAAGTGAATCGTTGCTTATCTGAAAGTCCGAGGTAACTGGGCGTCCGGGGTTTTAGCTGCAGCCCTGCCTATCGGTACCAGGCAAGAGGAGGCTGTCCACAGCTGATTCTGGAAGGCTCACTGCCCGGTCCCTGGGCAGGAGCCTCACCCGTGGCCATGCCCCGCCCTCCTGGGGTGCGCAGAGCAGGACCCCCACCAACCTCCCGCTGACCCAGCCCACACTCCATCCGACCCTGGAACTCTGGACCTGCACACACCCACAGCCGTTTCCTCCAGCTTTCCCCAGCACCTCTGATGGGGGACACTGAGCAGGGAGCAGATCCCAGATGGGGGATGGGGTGACCTGATGGGAAACCAGATGAGCTGCCGTCCGCACCCTGGACGCAGCCTCAGGTCTCGGGGAAGCTGGTCCCTCCACCTCCCTTCCCTTCTTTACGAGCGGGGCAGGCAGGGCTGGGTGACAAACTTGTCCTCTGGGAGGAGGAAGCTCCCGCAGGGACATGATCTGATCTGTGTTTTCCGCAAGGTCTCTTGGGCTGCTGTGCAGGGACCAGGGTACAGAGCAGGAGAAGAAGCCGAGAGGACAATGGGCGACAACTACAGTAGGACTAGGCTGTGATCAGGAAGGACGGCACTTCTCCTACGCCAGCTCCCCGACTCACCCCACTCCAGCTCCTGTCTGCTTCTCAACCACACTAGTGACACTCCTGCCTCAGGGCCTTTGCACTTGCCCTTCCTCCTGCCCAGACTGCTCTTCCATCAAATCTCCACAGGGTTCATTTCCTCTCCTCTTTCAAATCCTTGCTCCAATGTCACCATCTCTGTCTGGGCTTCCCTGACCATTCTATGGAAAATTATACCCCCTCCCCA
The DNA here is from genome assembly GCA_028534135.1 of Potos flavus. NCBI lineage: Eukaryota > Metazoa > Chordata > Mammalia > Carnivora > Procyonidae > Potos > Potos flavus. The sequence goes on from CM052891.1 coordinate 43,164,797, forward strand.
CCCACACTGGTACTTCCTACCTCCGTCCCCTGCTTCATTTTTCTGCATGGTGCTTATGACCTTCTAAGATGCTGTATAATTGAATCGATTCATCTTGCTGCTCTCTTCCAACCAAAATCTGAGTTCCTCAAGGGCAGAGATTTATGTCTGTCTCACATCCCGAATCCCTCCCGAACTGGGAATGGTGTCGGACTCGTAGTAGGTGCTCCGTATCATGGAGTCAGTGACTGCAGTTTCGGATTTGGGCCTGTAGGAGGTGGTACATTGGAGGGGTAGATGGGAGGGGTAGATGGTGGGTGAGGAAGAGGGAGGGGGTCCCTGGTGATTCCCAGGCACCTGCCTTGGATAGAGGTGCCATGTCCAGAGATGAGGAGCCTCGGGATGGGAGCTGGTGGGCGTGGTGTTTGACACAGGAATTGGAGCTTGTGGGGTGTCCGCGGGGAGACATCTGGGGAGCCCTGGCTGTTGGGTCTGGAGCTTGGGGAGAGGGCCGGGCTGGAGCAGGGCTAAAGTGGTCAGTGCAGAGATCTCAGGGAGGAACAGAGTGAGGAGGGGACAGCGCCCAGGCTGAGCCCTGAGATACCAACATTCTGGAGAAGGACAGAAGACTAGGGGGAGGGGAAATCAGGAGAGGTGCGTTGCCATGAAGTTGATGTTTCTGACGACACTCATCCTGGGCTGGTCTCCCCTGCAGGCCTGGGATCTTTCCGAGGACGGAGCAGATACAATTCTCCATCCCACACCCAGGGCAATCACAGGCAGGCCTCAGGAATGTTCTGGGCTGGGCAAGGTCAGCCTCAGTGTGTTTGCCCAGCCCCTGGGTTCCCTGGGGACCACAAAGGCTGGCAGCCCCAATGGTGGGAAGCCAGACACTGGGACAGCTGTGACGATATCCACTCCCCCCCAACCCCAGCATCCCCACCCAGGTCCCTGGGCAGCCTGGGGGAGCCGAGTGGTGGAAGCAGGGGTGAAGGGGGTGCCCAGAAACCACAAATGGCCTCCAGCTGGAGCCATCTGGCCATGAGGTCAGGCCACCCGCCCAGGCTTCTGGGAGCCAGGGATGGCGACTTCCTGGCAGGCTTCCTGTCCTCCCCTCCACCCAAACCACAGGGAGCTCAAAGGCTGGCCTGGGGGGTGTCCCTCTCCTGTGGGGGGGCAGGCTTGAAATACCCCCGGCCACACTGAGGTCTACCTCTGTCACATCCTGCGTCCCAGTGTGTACAATTCCATGCAGACATGTCCCTGCGTGTGTACATTTCCTGTGTGGATGCGTGTGTCTCTGCACACCTGTGAGTGTGAATGCAAATGTCCCCACACCCCTGTGCGGGGACTCAGTGGTGAGTGTGTGTGTACGCAGCAGTCTCTGTGTTTTGTGAGTCCCTCCGTGTGTGTGCATACAAGCACGTCTGTGAGCCTAAGTGGATTGGGTGCCCACGTGGGCCCCGGGGGCTGGCTGCCGGTGTGCACGCGTGTCACGGCATGACTGTGCATGGCCTGTGGGGCTTGGCGATGCTGGAGATCAGAGGGGCACACCCGGGCCTGCTCATTGCCGGGGGGACACTAGGCCCTGGGCCGTGCACAGCCTTGGCACCTGCTACCTTCTGGAAAGAGCATGGGGGTCCCAAAGGCTGGGAGAAGTGAGGAGGGTGGTTGTGCTGGGGAGACTACGGACCCTGAATGGGGGGGTCTAGGCCCCCACCCGGGCTGCCAACCTTCAGGGGCCCCTAGAAGAGGCCTACCTTGGTCTTGGGCACTAGGATACCTCCAACCTGCCCTTGTGCCCAGTAGATCTGGCTTTTCCCCTTTTACTTACGAGCTACTTACTCAGTATCTACTCTCCACTCTTTCCTTTCCAGCAAACCCCAATTCGTGGGGCAGCAATGTGCCTATGGGTGCACTGGGTTCCTGAGCCTCGCCTGCAGCTAGGGATGGCTTATGACATCGTTCTAAGATGTAAGTGCACGTCTGCTGGGGGCTACCAGGAAGGCGTTTGCTCTCGTGATGATGCGGGACGAATGCAGCACCATGTCCTTCTGCCTCCTTTATTCTGTCTGGAACATGAATGTGATGGCTGGATTGCAGCAGCTGTCTTGCAGTCACGAGTTAAGAGAGGGAAATGTCATGAGGATGATGGCAAAGTGAATAGAGTCTTAGTCCCTGACAAGCTAAACCAAGGTCAACAACGTACTTTGGATTTCGGGGTGCCTGGGTGGCTCAGTTGGTTGAGCGTCCAACTTGGTTTTGGCTTGGGTTGTGATCTCATGGTCATGGGATTGAGCCCTGTGTCAGTTTCCATGTTCAGCGGGGAGTCTGCTTGAAGATTCTCTCCCTCTGTCCCTCCCCAACCCGTGTGTATGCGCAAGCACATGCTCTCCCTCAAATAAATAAATAAATCTTTAAAAAAATAATGCAAAGCACTTTGGATTTCTCATGATGAAAGAAAAATACATCTTCATGTGTTAAGCCAGGGTTGGTGGTTTTCTGTTATCTGCAGTCTGGTGCAATCTTAACTGGTCATTCCAGGTTGAGGGCTGGAAGAATGGGCCACCCTATCTGCCCCCCCCCCACCAGCTGTGGGCCCCTCCCTCCCTGCTCAGAGTCCTTCCCACCTCCAGCTGCTACTGCCATTAACACCAGGGCCCATGTTCAAGTCAGGCCTGGAATCAGTTATAATTTAGACCAACTCCCCCAGTTTCTTAGAGACTCCTTCCTGAGTGATGGGAGAATAGATTGCTACCCTCAGGAGACTGAGCTTCAGAGAAGGTTGAGCCTTGCCTATAGTCACCAACCAAAGGGATTACAACTCCCCCTCACTCACTGCTTGTGCTCTCTCTCACCCCCGCTCTCTCAAATAAATAAATAAAATCTAAAAATACCCAAAGGCGTCAGATGAATTTTGAGGTTTCTCAGTGCACATAAAACTTATGTTCACAATATAGTCTCTCTCTCTTTTTTAAAAGATTTTATTTGTTTGAGGGAGAGAGGGAAAGAGTATGAGCAAGGAGGGGAAGGCAGAGGGAGAGGGAGAAGCAGACTCCCCGCCGAGCAACGAGCCCCATGCAGGGCTCAATTCCAGGACCCTGGGATCGTGACCTGAGCCAAAGGCAGATGCTTAACCGACTGAGCCACCCAGGCGCCCCTATACACTAACTAGTCTCTTAAGTGTGCAATAGTGTTATGTCCCTGAAATGTACATACCTTAATAAAAAATACTTTATTGCTGAAAACTGCTAACCATCGTCTGTGCTTTCAGCGAGTCCTAAACTTTTTGCTGGTGGCGGGTCTTGCCTCACTGTTGATGGCCGGTGACCCATCAGGGTGGTGGTTGCGAAAGCCGGGGGCGGCCGTGACGGTATCTTAAAATACAACAGCAGTAAAGTTTGCTGCACTAATTGACTCTTCCTTTGACGAATGATTCCTCGGTAGCACAAAATGCTATGTGATAGCAACATAGCCACGGAACTTCTTTCAGAATTGGAGTCAATCCTCTCAAACCCCCCCCCACCGCCATCTTACCAATTAAGTTTACGGGATCTTCTAAATCCTTTGTTGTCATCTCAACAGTCTTCACCAGGAGGAGATGCCATCTCAGTAAACCATTTCTTTGCTCACCCCTAGGAAGCAAGTCCTCATCCGTTCACGTTTTATCGCGAGATTGCAGCCATCCAGTCCCATGTTCAGGCTCCATTTCTAGTTCTAGTTGTCTTGCTGTTTCCACCATATCTGCAGTTACCTCCCCGCAGCGAAGTCTTGAACCTCCTATTTGTAAAACAAAACAAAACAAAACAAAAACCGGTACACTATCTGTGAGGCACAATAAAGCAAGGGATGCCTGTACTCCCTCCCCAGACTTTGCCTGCCCAATGAGAGGCCACCCCAAACCGTGGCTGGGACTGCTGACTACCCCACTGCCACAATGGGGGGGTCCCTGGAGGTTGCTGAACAGTTATACTTAGTCTTGCCTTTTTTTTTTTTTTGAGACACATGTACTCTCAGCCTCTTTTCTTTTCCTGCTTTTAATATATGCAGGAAACAGTGGTGCAAGTCAGATGATAAATAGCGTTGGACACTCAGACTGCGCTGAGGCGGGCATTAGGGAATGGTGGGGACTGTGGTGAACTGGAGAGCCCGTGCCCTTCCAGTGGTGGGGGGTACTGCTCAGTTACAACCCATTATTGCTATGCGTCAATGCAGGTCTGAGGCTGACAGATCCGATTTTCTGGAAGAAACCAGAAATCAGGATTTTTATGAGGTATCTCCCCATTTTTAACATAGGCAAATAATTCTGAGCTTTAAACAAGCTCTCTGTGAGTCATTCCTCCATACTGCTGGTAAGTCTAAATTGGTACAATCTCTAAGGACGGAGTTTTGACATTAATGGTTAAAATCATAAGGGCAGGGGCGCCTGGGTGGCTCAGATGGTTGGGCGTCTGCCTTCGGCTCAGGTCATGATGTCCAGGTCCTGGGATCAGGCCCATGTCAGGCTCCACACTCAGTGGGGGGTCTGCTTCTCCCTCTGCCCCTCCCCCTGCTCCTGTGCCCTTGCTCTCTCTCTGAAAAAAAAATAAATAAAATAAATAAAATCTTAAAAAAAAAAAGGAAAGTGACAAGTGTTGGTGAGGGTGAGGATGTGGAGAAATTGGAACCCTCAAATACTGCTGGTCAGACTATACAATGAATGCAGCTGCTGGGGGAAAGTTTGGCAGTTCCCCCCCAAATTAAATATAAAAGTTTACCATAGGACCCAGCAAGCTCGCTCTAAGGTATAGACCCAAGAGAAATGAAAACATGTCCACACAAAAACTTGTACATAAGCGTTCACAGCATCATTGCTGACAATCGCCAGAAAGCAGAGACAACCCAAATGTCCATCCACTGATGAATGAATCAAATGTGGTCTATCCATACAATGGAATGGTTTTGGTCTTAGAAAGGAATGAGGTTCTGATACATGCAAAAGGATGAACCTTGAAAACATGCTAAGTGAAAGGAATCAAACACATGAGGTCACATGCTGTAAGATTCCATTTGTAGGGAATGTACAGAATAGGCAGATCCAGACAGACAGAAAGTAGATTAGTGGTTACCAGGGGCTGGGGAGGGGAAATGAGGAGTGACTACTAATGGGGCTCTTTTGGGGGTGAGGAAAGTGTTCCAAAATTAGGCTGTGCTTGTACAACTCTTATGGACATACTAAAAACCACTAAACTGTACACTTTGAAGTTTTACAGTCAATGAATTTTATCTCAAAAAAGCTATTATAAAAGAAAAAGGGTGAGGGATCTCTCTGGTTATTGAGACTTCTCTGTCTTCAGGTAAAGTGTATGTAATTTGCTACCTTGTATATATCAAGGAGGCGTTAGACAAGAATGTGGATTTGTGCTTGCTCCTGTTGACTTTGTAGAGACAATAAAAGTAACCACCTGGATCTAGGACCAAGATTTTTCACTTAAACCTTCTGATAGAGTTTTGAGCCAAATTAAACTTTTTTTTTTTTTTTTTAAGATTTTATTTATTTCAGAGAGAGCGAGTGAACACTAGAGGGAGGGGAGGGGCAAAGGGAGAGGGAGAAACAGACTTCCTGCTAGGCAGGGAGAGAGACTACGGGTCAGATCCCAGGACCCTGGGATCATGACCTGAGTTGAAGGCAGATGCTTAACTGACCGAGCCACCCAGGCGCCCCTGAAATGATTTTTTCTTAAAGAAATGGTCAGTTGTGTCAGCTGCCACAGAGATCAGTAAGACAAGGACTGAAGAACGTCCCTTGGATTTGACTATAGTTAGATAATCGATGACTTTTCCAGGACAGAATCAGGGCTGAGTGGGGGTAGAAGCCAAGCAGCTCACAATGGATTGCAAAATAGATGAGAATGTTTTTGTCAGAGAATGTTGAGTAGCCTATAACTTGTACACCCAGCCTAGCTGAACTATTTATAGAGAATTAAACATAGTTTAAGGGTCTCTTGTGAGATTTTTGTTTTATTCCTGGATCAGACAGGACCACCACGCAGCTGCCCACTCAGTCCCCTGAAAAGAGGTGTTTGTGTTTTGCTTTTGTACGCCCTCTACTTACATTGAGGGTCACCGCCGGCCTTATACTGCATGTATTTCAGAGTTAGGGAAGCTTGTCTACTGTATCCCCTAAAGAAAGGCCATCAAAGAAATATTTTCAGACCTCAGTGATGGAAAATGTTCACTTTCCCCAAGTCCGGTTTATTGACTAATACTCAATGCAAATCATGTAACCGATAATTTGGCTTTTTGCTCTGTGTGGGAAAAGTCAGAAACAAATGTATAGTTCAGCCTTAACTGAGGAGACCCATATAATCTTTATATGTCTACCTACTAGATAGCTGTTTTTCCAGAGACTCACCTAATACTTATAAATGTTTTTCCTTGGGTGTTTAAAAATGCAGTATCTACTTTTTCATTTTAATGTATGACCCCAATAAACCTCTGAAAATTCAGTGCCCCGCAAAAAAAGTATGGGAAAGGGTTACCGAGATGAAACTGTCACCATTAGAGGGGCACCTGGGTGGCTCAGTGGGTTAAGCCTCTGCCTTCGGCTCAGGTCATGATCTCGGGGTCCTGGGATCGAGCCCCGCATCCAGCTCTCTGCTCAAGGGGGAGTCTGCTTCCCCCCTCTCCCTCTGCCTGCCTCTCTGCCTACTTGTGATCTCTCTCTCTGTCAAATTAATAAAATCTTAAAAAAAAAAAAGAAAGAAACTGTCACCATGAGAATAGAGAAGGAACTTCTGAGCAGCTGATAATTTATCTGAATTCAGTACAACTGGTGTTAAATTTGTAAAAACTGATGGAACTATACACTTAGGTCTAACTTTCTGCACGTGAAAAGTAAAAACACAACAAAATACATACAAAACACAATTCTTTTTTTTTTTTTTTTTTTTTTAATGTGTGGGCTTGCCAAAACTCACTTTTGGTCTGGATCCACTTTTCAGCCCCTAGTTTGTGATGTAAGGAAGAGACAGACCCTCCGTCTGGCGCTCAAAGTCTAACTATTGGGTTCCATCTACCGGTCATTATTCAGGGCAAAGGAAGAACCCGCAGAGCCTGCGTTCCTCTCCTTCTCAGTCTCCATACCTCTGCCTACTCGTTTCCCCAGCTCCAAAGCCCCTTCCTTCTCTTCTCACTTGGTGGAAACAGCCACTTTTGGAGTCCCAACTCCCAAACGCTCTTCCTTACAGCACGACCTCGAGCTCCCTGCTGAAAACCCTTCCTCCCCACCAGGTTCCTCTTGCCTCCCGGTGTCACCGCTGCCTCCTCGGCACTGGGCTTTTGAGGGATGGTGCTCCATAAATATTTGCTATACGAATGAACTACAGAGCTCTGGAGTGGGGCAGGGCACCTGGCTTCCAGGGCAGGCTCTGCCCTCTCTGGGCTGGGCTGATCCGCGGGCTCCCCGCTGTCCCCCTCAGCTCTGCCGGAGCCCAGTGCGCGGGACCACTGGGACAGAGCCACCAAGCGCAAGGAACACGGAGAGGCCCCGGGACGCCGGAAGCTGCGCGGAGGACCAGCCGCCGGAAGTCAGTGGCGGCTTCAGGCCGGACACTCTAGAATCGCGGAGTCCCAGGATCTCTGTGGTTGGACGCCTCGGCTCCGTCGGCTTGGGGTGGCCCATTACCAGAGCCGGGCTCCCGGGACCGATCGGGAAAATGAGGGCGTGGTGCATAATTCCTCGGGCGATGGGAATGACAGGGGAACGGGGGCCTAAAGGAGGGGTATTTCGGGAGCCGGCCGACAAGGTAACAGATGCACGTACCTGAGCCCCTCCGGACTCCCGGGACCAGCGGCAGTCAAACCCGTCCAGGGCGGTGCGCAAGCACGCACGAGGGCGTTGCCTTCCATTCGCGCGGCGCCTGAGGCTGCTAGCGCGCATGCGTCCAAAGACTGCGCCAGGCGGAGAGCCTGCGAGGCGTGGAGCGCCCTTTGGGCGGCTCCCGCGGGCGAGCTGGACAGCGGCGCGCGCGCGCGCGCGCGCCCGGAGGCGTGGTTTCCTCTGCAGGTGGTCTAGGATTGGACGCAGCAAATCGAAGGGGTGGGAACCTCCACAGAGACCGCCCAGCGATTGGCCAGAGGCTGGAAGGAGCGTGGTCTCGGGAGGCGGGGCGGGGGAACCGGCGGGGCAGAGCGCGGCGCTGAGGTGGTGGCGGCGGCCTTGAACAAGTGAGCGAGCGACTCTTGGAGTACCCCTCCACTGGGGACCGGAGCCCGGGAAGGAGGGGAGCGCCGGCGACCTCCGAAGGCCCGGAGGAGGCGTCGGAGTGAGGCGCCGTTCGGTGAGTGTTGATCGAGAGAAGCGAAGTGCCCCGCCCCTCCCTTTCTTCCTGGACCGCGCCTGGCGGCGCCTCCCCCACCTCCCACCCTGCGTTCCACCCCGGACCTGAGCTCTGGGTTCCGAGTCCGGGCGTGGGACGACTACTACGTGCCAGCCGCTCTCTTTCGCTCCCTGTCCGGCCCCCAGCCGCTTAGGGAACTTGGAAATTCCCTGGTCCTGCTCCCCAGCCACCCAGAGGGGAAACTGAGGCCTGGCGGGGGAGGCGGACCCCTCCTCACCAGCGCCTCCACACAGACGCCATGGCTGAACCCCTGAAGGAGGAAGAAGGAGAGGACGGCTCTGCGGAGCCCCCCGGGCCAGTGAAGGCGGAACCCACCAACACCGCTGCCTCTGTAGCGGCCAAGAACCTGGCCCTGCTCAAAGCCCGCTCCTTCGACGTGACCTTTGACGTGGGGGACGAGTACGAGATCATCGAGACCATAGGCAACGGGGCCTATGGGGTGGTGTCCTCTGCGCGCCGCCGTCTCACCGGTGAGCTTCTCTATCGTGCACCGCTTACAGATCTGGAAGCCGGCCCCAGAGAGTGAGAAACCTGCACCGTCTCAAGCAGCCAGAAAGGAAAGCTGGGATCTAAATTCTGGTTCAAGGCAACAAATACTGGTTAGGTGCCTTCTGGGTGCCAGGCTCTGCATTGGGCACAGTTCTCTGAAACTGCGGTGGTGGTGTTGCCTATTTCTTTAGAAATATGACAGTCCTGGTTAGACCAGCATGGAGATCCTCTCTTTGGTTTCTAAAAGAGAAATGTGTTCTGGAAACGGAGACTGATGCAAGGAACTGGTAGTGGGATGGGTGAGGTCTGAGGTGGAGACAGAGTGTAGGGAGGTAGAATGAGCACAGGCTTTAGAGTCAAGACTCTGCCCCTGACTAGCTGTGCAGCCCACGGCAAGTTGCTGAGCCAGAGTTTTATCATCTCCAACTTTGAACGGTTAGTATCTGCCTCAGGATAGGTGTGAAGGGAAAATTTGATAACATTCATAAAATGCTTAGTACAGGGCTTGGCATGTAGTAAGTTCTTGCTATATTGTGGTCCTTATTCAGTGTATGGTAAGTGCATTCTAGAAGGGAGATGCCGAAAGGGGCTTTTTGCCAGTCTGCAGCTATTCTGAGATACCTCATGATACCTGTCTTTTCCCTGCTCCCCAGGCCAGCAGGTGGCCATTAAGAAGATCCCTAACGCTTTTGATGTGGTCACAAACGCCAAGCGGACCCTCAGGGAGCTGAAGATCCTCAAACACTTCAAGCATGACAACATCATCGCCATCAAGGACATCTTGAGGCCCACTGTGCCCTATGGCGAGTTCAAATCTGTGTAAGGAGCGGGGATGGGAGAGGAAGGCAGAGGTGGAACCTGAAGTTTCCGAAGGGCACCTGAACCTCATGTAAGGCAGGCCGGGAAAATTCTCATGATTCCACTACCATTGTCCCTTAGGGCTTTGCCCGGGACAACTGTGGTTGCTCAAGAAGAGGCAGACGTTACTGTTTTATAGAATCTCGATATGTACAATGGCCAGTGTTCATCAGTACGTTCATACAATAACCGTACTCTTCTTACTCTCGTACCAGATATCCCCAGTCAATCATAGAACACTGTCTTACAAAAACTGGGCAAGCCTTCACAGTTTTCCCAGTCTTTCAGGCAGCCACCAAACAATGGAGATGGCCCCAAAACCAAATCTATCGGCCAGCCCTGGTTTAGTCCGACCCCATCTTTTCTTTGATGGGGAAACTAGATCTAGAGAGGAAAGTGATTTCACTTCACTTAAGTTCACGGAAATGTTGGAGAAGATCTAGAATCTTCCTATCATGCCGCTGGCCTGCGCAGAGTGCAAAGACGGGCCATTACCTGTCAAGCTGGGAGGGCGTAGTAAGGCTGGGGCTGGCGCAGGCACGTGGGCGAAGTGGCCATGCCTGTCTTTCTTGTCCCCTCTAGCTATGTGGTCCTGGACCTGATGGAGAGCGACCTGCACCAGATCATCCACTCCTCCCAGCCACTCACTCTGGAGCACGTGCGCTACTTCCTGTACCAGCTGCTTCGGGGCCTCAAGTACATGCACTCTGCTCAGGTCATCCACCGCGATCTTAAGCCCTCCAACCTGTTGGTGAATGAGAATTGTGAGCTCAAGATTGGTGACTTCGGCATGGCCCGTGGCCTGTGCACCTCGCCCGCCGAGCACCAGTACTTCATGACCGAGTACGTGGCCACACGCTGGTACCGTGCCCCCGAGCTCATGCTCTCGCTGCACGAGTACACGCAGGCCATCGACCTATGGTCTGTGGGCTGCATCTTCGGTGAGATGTTGGCCCGGCGTCAGCTCTTCCCAGGCAAAAATTATGTACACCAGCTGCAGCTGATCATGATGGTGCTGGGCACCCCATCGCCTGCTGTGATCCAGGCTGTGGGAGCTGAGAGGGTGCGGGCCTACATCCAGAGCCTGCCACCCCGTCAGCCTGTGCCCTGGGAGACGGTGTACCCAGGCGCCGACCGCCAGGCCCTGTCCCTGCTGGGGCGCATGTTGCGTTTCGAGCCCAGCGCCCGCATCTCTGCAGCTGCTGCCCTTCGCCACCCCTTCCTGGCCAAGTACCATGACCCTGATGATGAGCCTGACTGTGCCCCACCTTTTGATTTTGCCTTTGACCGTGAGGCGCTCACTCGGGAGCGCATTAAAGAGGCCATAGTGGCTGAGATTGAGGACTTCCATGCACGACGCGAGGGCATCCGCCAGCAGATCCGCTTCCAGCCGTCCCTGCAGCCCGTGGCCAGTGAGCCTGGCTGCCCTGATGTTGAGATGCCCAGTCCCTGGGCTCCCAGTGGGGACTGTGCCATGGAGTCACCTCCGCCGGCTCCACCGCCGTGTCCCGGCCCCACACCCGACACCATTGACCTGACCCTGCAGCCACCCCTGCCAGCCAATGAACCAGCCCCTGCAAAGAAGGAGGGTGCCATCTCAGACAACACCAAGGCGGCCCTCAAAGCTGCCCTACTCAAGTCCTTGCGGAGCCGGCTCAGAGGTGCCTTGCGGAGGCAGCGGCTGGCCAGCGGGTGGGGTTGCAGAGGGGTGCTCCCAGCTCGGATGGGCCATAGGCTCTTACCTTCCCCCCGCCGACTTCTCTGCAGATGGCCCCAGCGCTCCTCTGGAAGCTCCTGAGCCTCGGAAGCCGGTGACCGCCCAGGAGCGCCAGCGGGAGCGGGAGGAGAAGCGGCGGAGGCGGCAGGAGCGAGCCAAGGAGCGGGAGAAGCGGCGGCAGGAGCGGGAGCGCAAGGAGCGGGGGGCAGGGACCTCTGGGGGCCCCTCCACCGATCCTCTGGCTGGGCTGGTGCTCAGTGACAATGATCGCAGCCTGCTGGAGCGCTGGACTCGCATGGCCCGGCCCCCAGCCCCCACGCCAGCCCCAGCCCCAGCGCCAACCCCAACCCCAGCACCAGCCCACGCCCCGGTCCCAACGCCCAGCCCAGCCCAGCCCAGCAGCCCTCCTGCTGGCCCCCCAGCACAACCTGTGGGGTCCACCCCTGGTCCCGCACCGCAGCCTGCCTGCCCACCCCCTGGCCCCACTCCCCACCCTGCCAGCCCTCCTGGGCCCGTCCCTGGCCCTGCTCCACTCCAGACCACCACCTCTAGCTTCCTTGCCCCCCAGTCGCTTGTGCCACCCCCTGGGTTGCCTGGCCCCAGTGCTGTAGGTGTTCTGCCTTATTTCCCATCTGGCCCACCCCCTCCGGACCCTGGAGGAGCCCCTCAGCCTTCCACCACAGAATCACCCGACGTGAACCTGGTGACTCAGCAGCTGTCCAAGTCACAGGTGAGACGCTGTGGAGACACCTGAATCTGGGCCCCGGGAAAATGGGTTTGGGAAGTCCTTGCTGTTTGGCAGGGATGGGGATGAGCGAGGCTCTGGTGCCTCCTTACTCCATGAGAACTGAGTGGCAGATGGGGCTTTGTCTCTGAACTTGTCCTCTTGCTCTTAGAAGGAGCATAATGCCAAGGAACAGGTCGTTGGGAGACAAATAAGATGCTTCCTAGGAAGGGCCTGGCTTGGAGACCGGTCCTCAACCAGCGCCCAGTGATCATCTCGGCTGGCGCTGTCACCCGAGGCTGTCCAGGCAGGGTCCTTGGAAACTTGCAGACCTCTGTCCGCTCTTGGTAGTGCCTGACTTGTAACTTGCCATCTTCCGTTGCAGGTGGAGGACCCCTTGCCCCCGGTCTTCTCGGGCACTCCAAAGGGCAGTGGGGCCGGCTATGGTGTTGGCTTTGACCTGGAGGAGTTCCTAAACCAGTCTTTTGACATGGGCGTGGCTGACGGGCCCCAGGATGGGTAAGATGGCTCGACCAAGCTTCTGGAGTGGGCCTGTGGGTAGGGTTTCCTGGTGCAAGAGGAGCTTGCCTGTGGGATGGGCAAGCAACCAGCCTAGGCTAACAGTGCCTCTCCCCTCCACTCTCCCTACAGCCAGGCCGACTCAGCTTCACTCTCGGCTTCCCTGCTTGCTGACTGGCTGGAGGGCCACGGCATGAACCCTGCCGACATTGAGTCCCTGCAGCGGGAGATCCAGATGGACTCCCCAATGCTCCTGGCTGACCTGCCAGACCTCCAGGAGCCCTGAGACCCACCGCGGCAAGACTCAACAGGAACGTTTCTGAGGGCTAGAGCCCTGGGCCCAGCAGTGGAAGCTCAGCTTCAGTGATTCTGCACGTTCATCTCAGACACACTCTGCAGCCTTAAGCAGCCACCTGAGCCACCACCAAGCCACAGCAGGATCAGGAAACCTCTCCTCCCTGAGCGATCCTTTTCAGTATTGTATTTTTATTATTATTATTATTGTTGTTATTAATATTACGACGTGATCTTTTTGCCATCAAAATGAGGCCTGTGAAATATAAGGTTCCCTTTAGTGCCTAACTCTAGGTGTCTTTTTGGAGTTGAGGGCAGGTGTTGTCAGTAGGGGGGCAAGGAGGAGCCAGGTCCTCGCGTTTGGGGGCCAAGCAAACCCATTTGCATGCACAACAGCCAAAGCCAGTTCGTTCAGATCCTGAGGTTTTATTGAGCTCTTCACTCCCCACCTGCTTCCAGCCCCACAGAGGTGGTCCTCTGTCCCCCCACACGGTCAAACCTCAGCCCTGGGGTGGGTAGGGGGACCTCGTATCTCTGCCTACCTCGGTTGGGGCTGTCTAGAGCCGCGTGCGATAGCCGTGGGGAAATTCGGTTTTGACACTGAGCTGTGGGGGCCTGGGACGGGCGGGAGGGGGTCGAGGGGTAGGACCGTGAGGTGGGGGTGTGGGTCCATGGTGCTCACCACTGGGGAATGAGTTGGGAGGGAGGCAAAGCGTGGGAGATACTGAGGACAGCGGGGTCGGCTGGGGGTGGGGTGTGGCCGAGGTGGCCACGCGCGGGTGGCCTGGCACATGCCATGGCTATTGGTCAGACTACGGCAGCCCAATCTGGAGCACTAGGGGGGCTCCAGACAGAGGAGTCAACAGCAAGGGAGCTGGCACAGCCTCAGAGAGCGGCTCCCGGCTCTCCGCCTTGCGGGGAGGGCAGAGGCAAGGAAGAGTCTCGCGGAGCCCGGGCGGGTCCAGGAGGCCTGGGAAGGCTGGTGGCTGCAGGCGAGGGGAACGGAGGCCTGGGTTTGAGATGGACACCCCGGGTGTGACAGGACCCGCCGGGCTAGAGCCGCAAGGCCCCCTGGGAGAAGCAGGTGCTAAGAGAGCAGCAGGCAGGGGTGCATGCAGCCGGGGTGCAGAGGGAGCACTCAGGGCGAGCCAGAGCGGCCAGGGGAGGCTTGGGGCCTGATGGGGGCCAGCCCCTCAGGCCCGGCGGATTTTCATCTCGGTGCGCTTGAGGGAGTAGTAGAAGCCCTTCCACTGGGCCCAGTTGATGCCGTTCGCGTAGGAGAGGTGGGAGCCACCCAGGTAGAAGCCGTTGAGGTTGGCGAAGTGGCAGCTGCGGAACCAGAAGGCCCCCGAGGAGAGGGCCGCGCAGTTCTGCACAAAGAGGTCCTGGTCCCGGTCAAAGGTGGAGAACTTCTGGCCGCTGTGGTAGGACAGGGAGTCGCCTGGCAGGAGGGGAGGAGGGATGGGGCTGCTGAGGCGGGGAGCCGGCCCGAGCTGGCAGGGAGGGGGATGACGGGCAGCAGTGACGCTGTGGGAGGCGTCACGCGGCAGCCGGGCGGGATGGGGCGCCCTCCCCGAGCCGGCTGCTGGGTCGCCGTGCTTCGGCATGAGGAGAAGCAGCTGCTCCCCACGGGGCTGCCCGGAGCGAGCGGACGCAGCTCCTCCGGGGGCCCAGGCCCGAGCTGGGTGGGAGCCAGCACGGCCCCTCCAGGGGGTTCTGAGAGGGTCGGGGGCCCAGCGGGCCGTGCCAGCCCTGCCCCCCCCCCCCCCGCCCTGACGGCCCCTCACGAAGCCGGCAGCTGGGCATACCTGCCCCACCGTCCTCGAAGCCGGCCACGTAGAGGGTGTAGCCGTCCTCCTCCGCACTGACCGCGTTGGGCGAGATGGAGAATTCAGCGTACTTGGCGGAGGCCGTGTTGTTCTCAAAGTCCTCCAGGTCCACCCGCAGCTCGTACTTCTGCTTCAGCGTCAGGAGGTGCAGGTTCTGCAGCCCTGGGGAGGGAGGGAGGGGCAGCTGGTCGGTGGAGCCCTGGCTCGGGGCAGCCCCCGGCCCCCGGGACACCCCCGGCCCCACCTTACCCAGCCAGTACTCTCCATCGGCGCGGCCGAAGCCCAGCTTGTAGTCGTTCCAGCCCCGGAAGAAACTCACTGAGCCGTTGAATCTCTTCTGGAAAACCTGGACAGAGAGGATAGGCCTAGACGATCAAGAGTCCGGGGGGCGGGAGCCTCACGCAGGCAGGGACCCTGTGGCGCTGAGGGGGTTTTGGTAAAAGACTGAGCTGGGGCCTAAAACAAGGCCCGTGCAGCCCCGGGCCTCTCAGTGAGCAGCTCCTGGGCGCCAGGAAAAGGTTAAGGGGGGAGTGGTTCTAGAGTTCCGGCACCTGGCTGTGCTTCCCGGGGTGGGCTGTGTGACCCTGGGCAAATTACTTCGCCTCTCTGGGTTTCAGTTCCTCTGTAAAGTGCACCTCCCTCCCCGGATCACTGTGAGGATACAGGCACTAGGCCGCCTCTGGCACCTAGAGTTCAGCGGGGGCAAGAGCTGCCCGGCTCTGCTGAGGGGGTCATGATCCCCGTTTAGAGAGGGAAAAACTGAAGCGTAGTCACATGGCTGGGACCAGAACCAGGCCTCTGTTCCCTCCGCCCACTCACCGTCCACTTGCCGCCCTCGGTGGTCATGTCACAGAAGACAGGCACGGGCACGCTGGGGCCCGAGGGGTAGATGAGGTACACGCCATCCACCTGGTAACCCTGGGCATAGATGTCATCGCAGTCCAGGGGCTGCTGAAGGCAAGACTTCTCTAGAGCTGGGGGCAGGGGCAGGGAGGGTGAGGAGAAGGGGACCAAGGCACCACCGGCCCCTCGGCGCCCGGCGGTTGGCCTCCAGCCCTGGGGTGCCAAGAAATCATGAGATTTCCATCCCGGGGAGGATGCTCGAACATCCTCTCCACCTGCCCCGTGGTAGAGAGGAGGGGATGGTATCCTGCAGGGGCTCAGCCCTGAGCCCCAACTCCCAGAAACGATGGCTCAGAGTCGCTTCTCCTCCCCCAGCCTGCTGGCCAGGCTGCTTACCATCTCCCCGGATCCCGGAGACCTGGGGGGTGCAGGGGGGCGTGGAGAGAAGCAGCAGCAGCAGCGGCAGGGCCAGGAGGGCCTGGGACAGGACAACAAGGTCACCTCACTGCACCTCCCGCCCCCGCCGGCCCCAGAGCCCTTGGCGGTCTCTGCACTTGTCCCTTGTGCCAACCACCCCCTGCCGGGAAACCCTTCTCTGCCCTTCGGCCCCTCTTTCCGCGCCTGAGAAACCCCACTCTCTGGGACAGGCTCGGGGCCCTCATAGCTTAAGTTTGGACTGGATCATGAGAATCCCCTGTGCCTTTATAGCCCCCTCTCTGGTAAGGGTCCTCTTCCCCGAGTGGGCACAGGCCCCCGATGCCATGAGTCCCCCAACCCCAGGCCCAGTACCTTCATGCTGCCAGTTGAGCTGAGAGCGGCTGGGTGTCTGCTGCCCCAGACTGCGCCCCAGACTGCACCCGCCCAGAGTTATGTGCTGGGCCCTGGCCGCCGCCCTGGCCCCGCCCCCTGTCGCTGCAGAGCCCCCCTCTCCCCTCCCCCGGCACTGAACCAGCATCTGCTTCCACCGGCAGTGGGGCCGGGGAAGGTGGGGCCCGGCCCAGGGGACCACCTGCATCTCATTAGGCCCGTCAGGGGCAGAGCGCTGGGGACTTCGCTCCCTGCTGAGTCACACGGCTCCCTGGAGCCCCTCTACCACCCACCCCCTGGACCTGTGGGCCCCCTGGGACCCCCAACCCATCCTGTGCCTCCTCATGCCTCCCCCCACCGCCAGATGTCTGTTTATTTTTTCCTCCCCTGGCCTGTGTTTCATCAGCCTTTGGGGGAAGGCTAAATAGCAGCGGGGCGGGTGTGGGTATGCCTGGGTTCCGCGGAGCGGAGGCCCCTTCTGGGGGAGCAGAAGCCTGGGTAGGCCGCTTCAGAGCTCCTGATGTGGGAGCCTGTCTGGGGCTGGAGGGGGATAAGGGCAGCGGGGGCCAGGCAGTCTCCTGGCAAGGGCTGGGACATTTCTGAGCCATGAGCACAGCCTGCAGGCGTCCAACCGCTGTCTGCCCCAGCTCCAGCCAGGGCCCCTCTCCAGCCCCCTTCCAGCCCCGCTTGCTCTGGCCCCTCAGGCCCCCTCCTTTCCCCTCCCCCAGAGTTCTCCGGCGATGTGTCGGGCTCACACACCACCGAGCGTGGGGCCTCTCTCGTTTCTCTTCACCTCACCCTTCGTTCTCTCAACCCCACCTCAGACTCCCCACTAGACCCCTCTTAAGTAATGTCCCATTTTCCCAGCCCCGAAAGCCCACCTCTTGCCTCCTGTCCCCACTGAGCCAGGATGCCCTCCTGCCTGCCTCCCATCGTCCCTGAGGCCCATCTGCTCCTTTCTCCACTTAGGTTCCCGGCCTCCTTAGAGCCCTGTCAGGGTGCTCGTTGCCCCCAGCCCCTTCGTGGATGTCACTGCTTCTGTTCTCCCCCACCTCCGTCCCATCCTCTGCGCAGGCTGCCAGAACAATCTTTCTAGAGGGCTGCTCCATCATCACCTGCTTAAAGTCTTGGGGAGCTCCCTGCAGCCTCAGGGCTGAGGCTGTTTCTCGCCTTGGACTTGAGAGGAATTTTAAGTCTGGCTTACATTTACCTTAAGGACCTTATCCTAGACTGCTTGTGACTCATTAAGTACAATCTAGCCCCACCAGATTTCCCGCCATGGAGCCCCCCTCCTGCCTCGCCTTTGCCGTCTCTATTGTTCCCGGGGGCCCACCTGTTGGTCTTCTCTGCTTGGCCGTGAGTGCAAACGGGCAGGGTCAGCGTCATCCCTGCACGTTTTGCACACATCCCGGAGCCTGGCACGCGCACTGATCCACTGATCATATGTCTTTTGAGCACCTACCTTGTGCTGGCTGCTGGGGATCCGGTTTCTGCCCCTAAGGATCCAGTCCAAACTTTGTTGCAAATGCAACGTGTATTGTGCCAGCCCCTCTGTGGAATGGATGAGCAAGCGAAGTGTCCAGAGACACAAAGTAAGAAAGAAAGTGGCTCTGGCTCAAGTCCTCTCCTCACCCCTAAGTCAGTAAGCCCCTGGGATGAGCCCAGGCGGCTTTCGTGGCTTGGTTCTCTAATTGCCGGTAAGAGTTGTCTGTCTCCATAGTTGTGGCACGTCCTGTGGGTTCTGGAGTCAGGTTGCCAGTGTTCAAATCCAGGCTGTGCCACCTGCTAGCTTTGGCGGAGGAGGAGGACCTTGGACAAGTTCTCTCTCCTCTCTGTGCCTCAGTTTCCCCCTCTGTAAAATGAGGATAGTCACAGTATCTCCTCCAAAGGGGTGTGGTAAGGACAAAGGACTACACAGCCTACAAGAACCGTGCCTACGATCAGTAACTAATGTGAGCCATTTCATCATTAGAAACCTCACGATTGTTCCTTACACGAAGGGACTGTCCTCTGTGTGATTTTTATCCTTGTCTGTGGAAGAGATAGTTGCCTGCCTCTCAATACCCGAGTTCCCTCAGTCCTAAGTGGTAAGGCTGATTGTCCAGCCTCCACTGGTGGGGCCACATGTCTGAATTTTGGCCAAGAAGTTGCAAACAGAAGTTTTGTAAAGGTGGGGAGCTATTCCATCTTCTTCCTGATCTTTGTCCTGTTGCCGGGCACGATGGCTGGAGCTCCAGCTGCCACCCTGAACCGTGAGGATGAGGCCCCATCAAGAGATAATAGAAGGTGCATGTGCCTGGCTGGCTCAGTTGGTAGAGCATCTGACTCTTGATCTCAGGGTCCTAAGTTTGAGCTCCACATTGGGGGTAGAGATTACTCAAACCAAAAGAGATGGTGGAGGGTGCTCAGGGAGGACCTGGGTCCCTCAGGACCTTGAGTGAGCGGGTCCAAGGCCAAGCTCTGGACTGCCCTTCCCTAGGCCTCGCTTACATGGAAGAGAAAGAAACTTTTATCTAGCTTAAGCCTCTGTTGTTTGTCCCCCATCGCACACAGCTGAGTCTAATCCTAATACATCGCTCCTTTCAGCAAATGCCTGCTAATTTTAGCACTGGCTACAAATAGGAAAATGATGAAAAAAGCAGTCATCAAAACAAATAATAAAACGTGTAGACTACAACTAATAAACAAATGTAGGAACACAAGACAGAATTAAGCAATGAGGGATCAATCATATTTTGCCTGTTAGTTGCTTTTTCTCTCTAACTGCCCAGGAACGTACGTAGGTGTGGCAAAGCAGGCGGTCTGGTCGCTGGGTGTGCTTGGGAATTAGTTTAACTCTTCAGGGGAAGAAAGAGGTTTGGTAACATAGCCCAAGAGTCAGGAACACCTCTTTGAAGATACCGTCCAAAGGAAATACTCTGACATACTGAAAAACTACATGGATTACTCAGTGCACATATTTGTTGGCTGCCCGTGGTGGGAAACTTCCTGCGTTTCGGGGTCCCCCCCCAACCGGAATGCAGGTGCTTGCACTCCCAGGCTTGCTTGCAGGTCTGTTGAAGGCACATGACCTTGGCGTAGCCAATCAAATGCATGGCTCTGGGCTTCATTTGGGGAGATAAGTGATGTAAGAGGCAGGAGAATGAAGAACTCGCTCTTAGGCTGGTTGGTGGTGACTTTGCAAGCACGGTGCTGAGTCATATTGGCTTGGGCTGCAAAGCCCTCAGCTTGGTTCTCCACTCTGGGCAATTGCTTTTCTCTGTTGGGAGGTCTGCAGGGCCTGGGAGTTGCGGAGAACTAGCTTGACTGGGGGGCGAGGTGGGGGGGAAGCTGAGGCTGCCCCGAGCCTCTGGGAGG
The DNA here is from genome assembly GCA_028534135.1 of Potos flavus. Taxonomy (NCBI): domain Eukaryota; kingdom Metazoa; phylum Chordata; class Mammalia; order Carnivora; family Procyonidae; genus Potos; species Potos flavus. The sequence goes on from CM052891.1 coordinate 43,184,594, forward strand.
CAGGTCCTCAGTGGTGGTCTCGGAGTGGGGACAGTCTTTCGGGGTGATGCTGCCCGCTGGACAGGCCATGTCTTTGTCTGCTTGAGAGCCAGATTCCCGGAGGTGGGGAGCACCCATCCCACCCGCCTTGGCTTGGGTCACTTGCCTACCCACTTGGCATTTGCCTCTCTACCCTGTGTTTCTCTAGTGGTGATGCCCAGGGCATCGCTGCATTCCCATGGCCTCTGGCTTCTGCTGGATTTGGCCAATGGGAGGCACCAGCAGGAGACAGAAGAAGAGAGAGGTTGGGTGTTTCTCCCTGGCTCCCGTCATTCCCAGGACTGCAGTTTTAGCAATGGCTGTACCTGCCTCCCCACCTCCAATTATAGCTCCTGCTGTCACCCCCTTCCCTGGCCTCCATACCTCCGTTTCCTCCTCTTACCCCTGCAGCCTGGGATGGTAAGCCCCCCCTCCCCCATGGCTAGGACCAGGGTGCTCCAGCCTCCCATGCTGGCTTCCTTAATGCCCAAGACCCAAGTAAGTAGTCCCTTCATTAAATTCCTTTAAGAATGAGACACAACTGAGTCTGCCTTTGTTTCTTGCCAGGACCCCGATTGCCCCAAGCTCTTACTTTGGTTTCCTCCTAAAAGCCCAGCAGCCGGTAGAATATCACAGACATCAGCTGGAGACAAAACCTCCCCCCTGTGTCTTCGGGTGCTGGGTGGGAGTCATCTCCCCATTGACCTTTTCTAACTGCCCCTTTACTTCTCACCCCGCCTTCAGCCTGAGCTAGAAACCGCTGAAGATAGAAGTTTTCGAAGGGAACTCAAGGAGGGGGGAGGGGGTGTCCCCCAACCCAGGCCCAGCGAGAGGGCTCCGAGAAGGATGAGGCTGTTTGCTAGGAGAGACCCTGGCTGAGACAGGCTGCTGCTGCTGTGGGCAGAAGGGGCTGTTGGGAAGAGGGGGGGCGCTGCGGGGCCACCGGCGGGACAAGGATGTGTCCCTTGAGCACCTCCTAGGACACATCAGGCACCCTTTACCCCCTCTATAGGCAGCAGGAAGCAGACACAACCTTCAGCTCTCCTGGAGCTAGAGAGGAAGAACAATGGCAAACAAGTGAAATGATGAGCAGCAGTGAAAAAGAAAGGGGGGCGGGGCAGAGAAGAAGGCCATAGTGAGAAGGGGCGGTGGTGGCTAGGGGTCCACGGTCCAGCATGAGCTTTCGTAGTGGAGGACACTCCCTCACTCCCCATATTTTCCTTCCTTGTAAGGGGCGAAATGAGGAGGGATTTGGTGTCCATCCCCACTTTTTTGGGCAGTTTGGGGCAAGTTCAGCGAACGGAGCTCAGCAGGTTGGAGAGGGGGAGGGTATTGAATGCCAGGCTAAGACGTTTGCAGCTGAGCCTGAGACCTTTGGAGTTAGGGTGTGTTGAGAAACGACCTTTCGTCTCCTATTTACCACCTGGGATTTGTGTAACTTGGGTGCTTGATTTTATTTTGATATGTGAGAGGTGTGTGTGCTGCACTCCAGGCAAAAAGCATACAGATAAAAGGTTGGTTTTTGTTTTTTGAAATAAATGAATGCATGCACAGAGTTGGAAAAAAAGAGTGCTGAAAAGTCCTCTATTGCAAAACAGCAGTCCCCACCCTGGTGTTTCTGGGGGTGGGTCTTTTCCGGTTCCTTGTCTGGCCACTTGGGGGCTGTGTCGCGTTCTGAGAATGTGCATCTCTGTTACCCCTTCTTTAACTGCTTTCTTCTCCATTTTCTCTGTTCTCTTTCTCTTTCTCTCTTTTTTTTAACCTTTAAAGATTTTATTTTTAACCAGTCTCTACACCCAACATGGGGCGCGAACTTATGACCTTGAGATCAAAAGTCTCATGCTCCACAGACTGAGCCAGCCAAGCACCCCTCTGTTCTCTTTCTGATAATTTTATTAGTTGGCTGCTGGATCTCCCAAATCGATCCTTTATTTGTTCTTATTTTTTGCCTGACATTTTCCATCTCTGTGTTTTTAATTCTGATTTCTGGAGCACACCCTTCGGGTCCAACGTTCCTATTGACTAAAGAATTAGCTTTCACGTTATTTTTATTTTCCTGTTCCTTCTTGTTTTAAGTGTTTATTGGGAGGTATAATTTACATATGGTAAAATCTACCCATTGTAAGTGTACAGTTCAACAATTGTGCCTTTAAAAAAATAGCCTTTAATTTTTTTTATTTTTTAATTTTTATTTTCAAAGATTTTATTTATTTATTTATTTTTTATTCACTCATTCATTTGACAGAGAGAAAGAGAGCGCAAGCAGGAGGAGGGGCAGAAGGAGAGGGAGAAGCAGACTTACCGCTGAACAGAGAGCCCGATGCTGGGCTCGATCCCAGGACCCTGAGATCATGACCCGAGCCGAAGGCAGACGCTTAACTGACTGAGCTACCCAGGTGCCCCCAGTCTTTATTTTTTAGAGGACTTTTAAGTTCACAGCAAAACCGAGAGGAAGGTACAGGGGTTTCCTATATACCCCCTCCCCTGCGATCAACATCCCCTAGCAGAGTGGGACGTTTATTACAGTGGGTGGACCTACACTGACACGTCATCATCACCAAAAGTCCACAGTTTACATTAGGGTTCCTTCTCGGTGTTGTATGTTCTCTCTCTCTCTTTTTTTTTTTTAAGATTTATCTATTTATTTGAGAGAGAGAGAGAGAGTGCACACCGGTGGAGGGAGGAGCACAGGAAGAGGGAGAGAGAGAATCCTCAAGTAGACTCCCTGCCAAGCATGGAGCCCAACACCAGGCTTGATCCCAGGACCCCAAGATCACGACCCCAGCCAAAACCAAGAGTCAGCTGCCCAACCGACTGAGCTACCCAAGTGCCCCGTCGGTGCTGTAGATTCTATGGGTTTGGATGGATGTATAACAGCATTCCCCCATTAAAGCGTCATGTAGAATAGTTTACCACCCCAAGAATCCTCTGTGCTCCACTGATTTGCCCCCCACCCCCGGCAACCGCAGATCTTTCTATTGTCTCCATAGTTTTCCCTTTGCCATAACACCATATAATTGGAATCATACAGCATGTAGCCTTCTCAGAGGAGCTTCTTTCACTTAGTGATGTGGATTTGAGGTTCCTCCATGTCTTTCATGGCTCGATAGCTCATTCCTTTTTAGCACTAATAGCCCATTATTCAGAAGTACCACAGTTTATCCATTCACCTACGGAAGGACATGTTGGTTACGTCTGGGTTTTGGCAAGTATGAAGAAAGCTGCTATATTTGGGCAAATACCAAGGAGTGTGATTGCCGGATCATATGACACAGTATGTTTAGTTACGTAAGAAACCAATGAACTGTCCTCCCCAGTGCTTGTGCCCCTTGCACTCCCACCAGCAATGAACGAGAATTCCTGCTGCTCCACGTCCTTGCCAGCATTTGGTGATGTCAGTGTTTTGGACTTTCGCCCTCTACTAGGTGTGTAGTTGTGTTGTTTTAATTTGCAATTCCCCAATGACATATGCTTATTTGCCACCTGCACGTCTTCTTCGGTGAGGCGTCTGTTCAGATCTTTTGCCCATTTTTAAATCAAGTTGTTTGTTTCCTTATTGTCCGGTCGATTGCTCCTTTTTAATAGCATGAAGTAATTTTGTTTTCATTTTGTTTTGTTTTACGAGTGCATATCTTTTCTTAGGTCTGAGGCTACAGACCATAACTGTGAGTTTTCTGTTGTTTCCTGCGTTGTCTCTATTTTCTCCATTTGTTTGTTTGATTTGGTCGCTGTCTCAGGAGTTTGAGGCTTTCTTCAGACACGTGCTGTTGATTTATTCCAATTTGGGAGAAGGTTCTGGAACCTGTTAAGGAGTTTTGTGGACCCAGGTGGGGCTGGGTCTTGCCGTGGCTAATGGGTCAGAAGTGTGTTCTGCTCCACAGAGTAGAAAACTGGACTGGCACAACCTGCTGGAGATAATCTTTTTTAAAGGTTTTATTTATTTGACAGAGAGAGCACAACCAGGGGGAGCGGGAGAGGGAGAAGCAGGCTCCCTACTGAGCAGCGATCCCTATATGGGGCTTGATCCCAGGTCTCTGGGATCATGACCGGAGCCAAAGGCAGACACTTAACCAACTGAGCCACCCAGGCGCCCCAGTTGGAGATAATTTGTTTTTGTTTTTACACAACAAACAAACAAAATACAGAAATGGGCAAAGCCAGGCTCCTTGAGTATTGTAACTTTTTTTGTTTCCTTACTGTATTTTCAGCGGGTTTTGAAGGAAGAGGAAATACACGTGAGACATAAATCCACCAGATTTAACCTCCTGGATTATTGACACATTTCATCTTATTTTAAATAACTTCTTATTGTAGGCACAATTTTCTGCCTTTTATGAATGAAGAAACTGAGGCCCAGAGAGATAGCAGGACCAGGGGCAGAACCTGAAGCTCGTTCTTTTCCCATGTTCCTGGGAGCTCCAAGGGACGACTTGTGACCTCATGGGACAGGAGAACATCAGGTTCTTGGGACACATGTGGGAGCAGAGCGGGCCACATATGACAGAGGGAGATCCAGCTAGGAAGGACAAGGACTCCTAGCCCGTGGAGGGTGTGGGACGCTTCTTAGGGTACCAGGCGGCTGGCATTCACACGGCATTTTCTGTGGTGCCTGCCCCCTGGGGCCCCTCCCTGATAGCTGGTCAGCCAGGGCCTGGCTTCTGTGGCCTTGCTGCCTGTGCCTGCCTGCCCGTCAGCTCCCCAAAGACAGGAGCCGGCCCCCCGTCCCCTGGCACTTGGCACCTGGCAATCACCAGGGAGCCTCCTTGGGGTGTGGTGGCGGGGGCGGGAGCAGATCTCTGTCCGGACGCCAGCACCTGGTGAAGGAAACACACCTGTGTTCTGGGATCCCCAGGAGAAGGAGGGAGCAGAGCCATGGATGGGGAGTTAGGGAGGGGACCGGGAGTCCAGGGGCCTGGCAGAGGGGAGTGGGAAAGAAGGAGAGCAGGTGCCAGGGGTCAGCTCATAGCATAGGAGGGCTGGAGGGCCGGAGGGCTGGGACCAAAGTGACGTTGCTTCATAAACTGGGACGTGCGCTACACTCGAGAGCCTCTTCCTGGAGATCTTTTGCACATTTGTCCCTTCATTCCTTCCGTGCTTGGGTCCTTACAGAACACGCATATCGCATATCGTGGCGGTCAGGGTGCTGGATGTCAGGTTACAGCCCCAAAAGGTATAGTCCCCACCCTGGTGTTTACAATGCTGAGAGTCGCAGGAGACAGAAACGAGACGAACAGTCCTGCACATCCACATCCTCCCTCGTCCACACTACGGAGCACTGACAAAATGCCGCTCTTGTAGCAACGGGGGTGCACCAAGGAACGAGCCCTCCGCTGAGGGGACAGACAATAAACACGACACATAGGTGGCTTATCTAACTGGCTGGGTGGTGGGTGTATCTGTGTCACAGCTCTTCAGCTCTGCCATTGGGGCACAAAAGCAGCTGGAGACAATCCACAAGCTCACGAGCAAGGCTCCATTCTGATAAAGCTTTACTGACAAACGAGGGGCGTTGGGCTGATGTGGTCCACAGTGTGCCAAGGCCTAGAATAAAGATGTAAAGGAAGCAAGGGAGGGAGCCGTGAGGATATTCGAGTAAAGAACAGTCGGAGCAAAGGAAGCAGCATGTGCAAAGGTCCTGAGGTGGGAGCATGCCAGCGTGTTTGAGGGGCACTGAATCAGCTGGGGTGGCTGGAGTGGAGAGGACAAAAGTGGGAATGTAGTAGAAAGGTTCAAGTGGAGATGGGCAGATTCTCCAGGACCTTGTCCTTGTAGGAACTTTGGTTTGTGCCATTATCAACTGTGGGAAGGAAGGGCTGTAAAGGACTCCAGGGCCGGTGCATAACCGTCCTCACCTAAATACACCAAGACTAAACGTCTAGTTCCTGCCTGAGGGAGGACTGAGAGCAGGTTCTTCTTTTTCCAGCAGAGAATTGGTCATGGTCTAGGTCCCAAGAGACTCACCAGGATGAGAAAAACCAAGTGCCTTCCTCCTCCTTCCAGACATGGCAGGCACCTCTGCCCAGGGCCAGGCTGTGAGTGGGACCAGGCAGTGGGGGGGAAGGGATGCATATCATCCAGGCCACCTGTGTGCCCCCCAGGGACTGGGGCTCCCTGATCCAGTGGTGGCATTGCCAGCGGGGTGTCTTGAGACCTCCCAGGACTGCCCTGGCTGGAGGAGGGTGATCTTGGCTCTTACAACCTGAAGGGCAGTCACATCCTGGCATTTCTAATACAGCTGAAGCCAAGTTCAAGATACATCGGCCTGATGTCCCCATTTTTCTTTCCTATGACATGTAACAATTTACGGTAAAGGGAGCAGGAGGCACCAATTTAAGCATGCAGCATGATGAACCCTTACGTGGGTAAACAGCTGCATCACCGCCCCTGGTCAAGAGAGAGAATAGTTCCAGCCCCCAGGAGGCTCCCCCTGCCCCTCCAAGTCTGCACGCGCACCCCAACATGAGGTAGTCTCTTCTGCCTCCTCTCACCTCACATCAGTTTTGCTCCTTCTTGAACTTCCTGTAGAAGCGATAATTCAGTATTCAGTCTTTGGTGTCTGGTTTCTTTCACTCAACACAGGAGATTTCTTTTAAAGATTTTATTTATTTATTTGAAAGAGAGAGAGAGCACAAGCAGTGGGGGGGTGGAGAGGCAGAAGGAGAGGGAGAAGCAGGCTCCCCGCTGAGCAGGGAGCCCAATGTGGGGCTCGATCCAGGACCCTGAGTTCATGCCCTGAGCAGAAGGCAGACGCCCAACCGACTGAGCCACCCAGGTGCCCCAACACAGAAGCTGTCTGTCGCTGTGGGTATAGGTAGTGGTCCACAAAGTGTCATCTGGGATCCCCCTGAGGGTCTCCGAGACCCTTTCCTGAAAAGGTCTGAGAGATCAAAATGATTTTCACAATAATACTAAAATGTCACTTGTGGGGCGCCCAGGGGGCGCAGTTGGTTAAGCATCTGACTCTTGGTTTCTGTTCAAGTCAGGATCTCAGGGTCTTGAGATCGAGCCCCATGAGACATCCCATGTATTTTGTACCTAGTTTCCCCCAATGGTAGCATGTTGTCAGATTATAGTTCAATATCACAACCTGGATATTGACATGGATGCAATGGATGCAGTTGACAAGATACGGGGCATTTCCACCACTGCAGGGTCCCTCCTGTTGCACTTTTATAGTGACACTCACTTCCTCCCCACCACCCACTGCCTCCATAACCCCCTGGGCAACCACCACGTGTTCTCTGTTTCTATAATTTTGTCGCTTCAAGACAAATTTTGTCATATAAACGGAATCCTACAACTTATCACATGTTGGAATTGGCTTTTTTCATTCAACATAATTCTCTGGAGATCCACAGGTCATTTCATGCATCAATATTTCATTCCCTTTTAGGGATAAGTAGTATTTTACCACTTCGTGTGATCATTTGCCTGTTGAAGGGCATCTGAGTTGTTTCTAGTTTGGGTTATTATGAGTAGAGCTGCTCTAAATATCTGTGTACAGGTCTTCGTGTGAACATGATTCTTTTTTTTTTTTAATTTATTTATTTGAGAGAGAGAGAGCACGTGGGAGCAGGGGGAAGGGCAGAGGAAGAGGGAGAGAGAGATTCTTCAGCAGACTCCTGCTGAGCGTGGAGCCAGACTCAGGACTCCATCTCATGACCTTGATATTATGACCTGAGCTGAAATCAAGAGTCAGATGCTTAACCAACTGAGCTACCCAGGCGCCCAGAACATAATCCTTTATTTCTCTGGGATTAAAGCCCAGGAACACAGTTGCTGGGGTCAGATGGTAGTTGCATGTTTACTTTTTTTTAACAAACTCAAACTGGTTTCCAGAGCAGCTGTGTCATTCTACATTCCTACCAGCACAGCAAATATGTGAGTGATCCAGTTTCTCCACATCCTTGCCAGCATTTGATATCACCATTATCTTTTCTTTTAACCATTCCAATAGATATATAACGATAGCTCATTGGGATTTTAATTTGTGTTTCCCTGATGGTTAATAATGTTGATCTTTTCATGTGTTTATTTGCGATTTGTCTATCCTTTCCAGTGAAATGTTTGTTCATGTCTTTTGCCCATGTTGTAATTGGGTGGTTCACTTTTTCACTGCCAAGTTTTGAGAAATCCTCATCCAATCTAGATGATAGTCCTTTGTCAGATATGTGACTTGCAAATATCTTCTCCAACTCAGTGACTGGTCTTTTCATCCTCTTAAAAGGGCCAGTCCTTCATAGAATGAACACTTTACATATTGATTAAATTGAATTTATCATATTTTCCTTTTATGGATAATGCTTTTGGTGTCATGTCTCACAGCCTTTTGCCTAGTTCTAGGTCCCAAAGATTTTCTCCTATTTTTTTTTCTAGAAGCTTTATAATTTTACATTTATTTTTTTATTTTTTAAAAAGATTTTTATTTATTTGTGAGAGAGAGCACAAGCAGGGGGGCAGCAGGCAGAAGGAGAAGGAGGCTCCCTGCTAAGCAAGGAGCCCGATGTGGGACTTGATCCCAGGAGCCTGGGATCACGACCTGAGCCAAAGGCAGACACTTAATCAACTGAGTCACCCAGGCATCCCCCCCTTTTTAAAAGATTTTTATTTATTTATTTGTCAGAGAGAGAGAGTATAATTCTGCATTTAGGTTGATGATACATTTTGAGTTAAGTTTTGTATAAGGTGTGATGTTTAAGTTCTTTTTTTTTTTTTTTTTTTGCTTATAGATATCCAATCACACCAGCATCACTTATTGAAAAGAATATCTTTCCTCCATTGTACTATTTTTATATCTTTATGAAAAATCAGTTGGGTATGTTTGTGCAGATCTATTTCTGGGCTTTCTAGTTTGTTCTATTGATACATGTCTCTTCCTCTGCCCGTACCACACAGTCTTGATTACTGTAGCTATACAGTAAGTCTTGAAGTTGGATAAATGAATTTATCTTACTTTATTTTTTCCTTTTCAAAAATTGTTTTCACTATTCCAATCCTTCTGCCTTTCCATATAAATTTTAGAATAATCTTATGTGTGTGTACAAATATGTCTTGCTGGGATTTTTATAGGAATTGCATTAACCCTAAATGTTAATTTAGGGAGAAATGATCAACATCTTTACTATGTTGAGTCTCCCAATCCATGAACAATTTAGATCTTTGATTTCTTTTATTGGAGTTGTGTCATTTTCAGCATACAAATCCTACATGTGGTTTGTTAGATTTATATTTAAGTACTTTTTTAAGTGATTGTAAATACTCAAATATTGTAAAAAACATTGTATGTTTAATTTCCATGTGTTCATTGCTAATCTATAGAAATAGAATTGATTTTTGTATGTTTTTCTTATATCCTTTGACTTTGCTGAACTCACTTACTCCTTTGAGGAGGTTTTGGCTCTTTTTTGGTGGATCCCTTGGAATTTTCTACATGTACAATCATATCATCTGCAAATAGGGACAGGTTCATTTTGTCCTTTCCTACCTGTTTGCCTTCAAATTTCCTTTTCTTGCCTTATTGCACTGGCTAGAACTTCCAGTACTATATTGCGTGAGAGTAGTGAGAACAGACATTCTTGCCTAGATCTTGATCTTAGGGGGAAGCATTCAGCCTTTCACCATTATTTATAATTTTAGCAGTTGGGTTTTTGTAGATACTCTTTATCAAATGGAGGGATTGGCCCTGCATGCCTATTTTTCTGAGAGTTTTTTTTTCCTTAACCCAGAATTTCACTGGGTGTTGAATTTCATCAAATGCTTTTTCTGCACCAATTAATATGACTGTACGACTTTTCTTTTTCAGTCTGTTCATATGATTGTATTGATTGGTTTTCAAATATTGAACTGAACTTTCCTCCCTAGAATAAATTCCACTTTGTCATGGTGAATAATTCTTTTTATATATTACTGAATTCTATTTGCTAATGTTTTGTTAATGAATTTTGCATCTGTTCATGAGGCATATTGGTCTGGATATTTATTTTTTTTTAGAACTGTCTTTGGTTTTGGCATAGGGCAGTACTAGCTTTATAAATGAACTGGGAAATGGTTCCTCCTCCTTCCATTTTTCTGGGAGACATTGTATAAAATTCATGTTAATTCTTCTTTAAAAGTGTGGTAGAATTCTCTAGGGAAACCACGTGGGCCTGGAGATCTTCCCCTTCCTGAAAAATATTGTGCCGCTTCCTTCTGCCTGCATGGCTTTTGAAGAGAAATTTGCGACCACAACAAACAAAACAATTGGAATTGTTTTCCCCTATAGATATGTGTTGTTTTTCTCTGACTGCTTTAAATATTTTTCTTTGTCTTTAGTTTTCAGAAGTTCAACGATGGAGTGTCTTGCCTTGAATTTTGAGGGGGGACTTTATCTTGTTTGGGTTTTGCTCATCTTCCTTAACGTGTAGGTTTATGTCTCTTGTCCAATTTGGGATGTTTTCAGCCATTATTTCTTTGAGTACCTTTACTGCCCCTTCCTCCTTCTCCTCTTCTAGGACTCCTGTGACACAAATGTTAGACCTTTTGTTATAGTTGGATAGGTCCCTAACTGTTCATTTTTTTCCCATCTTTTTTTCTTTGAGGTGTCAGATTGGGTAATTTCTGTTGTTTTATCTTCTAATTCACTGGTTCTCTCCTCTGTCCACTCCCATTTTGCGGTGGAGCCTGTCCACTGAGCTTTATATTTCAGTTCTTGTATTTTTCAGTTCTAAGATTTCCATTTGATTCTTCTTTATAGACTTTATTTATTTACTTATTTATTTTGGTGCCCCTTTCTATGTTTTCATTTGTTTCAAGTGTGTACTTGCTTTTTGAAGCTTATTATTTATTTATTGATTGATTGATTGATTGATTGATTTAGGTAAAGCTTTCTATGTTCTCATTTATTTCAAGTGTGTTTGTAATTGCTTATTGAAGCATTTTGTCATGGCTGCTTTAAAATCTCTGTTAGGTCAGGGGCGCCTGGGTGGCTTAGTTGTTAGGCGTCTGCCTTTGGCTCAGGTGGTGATCAGGGTCCTGGGATCGAGCCCTGCATCGGGCTCCCTGCTCAGCAGGGGAGGTCGTTCTAACATCTCTGTCTTCTTGCTGTCAGCCTCCATTGATTGGTCTTTTCATTGACTGTGAGATCTTCCTGGCTCTTGGCATTGAGACAGAGAAACTGAAGGGTCCCCATTAAAAAAAAAAGAAAAAAGCTGTTTTTAATTTTGCTCCTTTTCCTGCTCCTGTTCTTGCTAGGACCTGTACCCCTGCCTTATAGGGGCCGTACGGAACAGATAATGTATGTCTTCTTTGTAAAGGTCAAGGACTTAATGATTTCTTTGGGGTCTTACAGCACCATAGATAACACCAAAGGATTGACCCGGCAAAGTTGTCCTGAAGGTTTTCCAAGACAACTGACTTACCAAGAGCTGACTTATGGAGAACACCTAAAAGCTTATCTTTGTTCCTGGATTACTGACTGAGAGGACTCGTGCCCCAGACTGCCATCCTCAATAGAAAGACTCCCTCTTCATTCTTGTCTGAGTCTCCCAGACCTCTGTCTGTATCTACACTCTCTCTACAGCTTTAATAGACTGTGTTCTCATTTTCTCTTGGCTCATGTTCGATTTCTAGCCTGTGCAAAGCCAAGGACCCTCTTGGCTGGTCCTGAAGACCCCCTCTGGGTCCTTGGATCCAGCCAGCCTGCCGCAGTATGATGAGTGATTTTCTAATAAAACCTGGCAATTTTCTGATTATGTTATGAGACACTGGGTCCTATTTAAACCTCTCTTAGCTGGCTTTCTCTGACACCCCTCTGGCAGGGGAAGAGGGGGCACTGCCTCCATATGCCAGCTGTAGGGAGAAGTCCAGCTTTCTCTTTCCGCCTCATTGACACCCCAGCAGGGGCTCCCCGTGACTGCGGGGTGGGGCAGAGCTCTGGCCCCCCATGTGGCCTCTACGGACACTTCTTGGTCAGAGAGAGCACTTGTTCCTGGCTGGGAGGAAAGTCAAGCCTCCCTACTTGGCCTTCTCTGCCACCAAGCAGGTGAGGTGGGACCCCTGGTAGTGTGAGTGGGGGTGGGGCTGCATCTTTTCTGTGTTGTCTGGCTGGAGTATTTATTGTCCCAAAGTTTCCCGTCTTGCCAGGCTGTCCCTTTTTTGGGAGCTTCAGCTAGAGAGACAGGCTTTTTTAGGGGCTTTTTGCTTTGTTTGCACCCACTGCCCTTTCCAGATCGCTTGCTTCTCCAGCCCCCTGGTCTGTGACAGTGAGAAAGAAAGAAAACCCAGGGCACGCACCTCTGTGTCATTCCTTGGGTTCCGAGGTGCCCTGCCTGTCCGCTTTCTTTTCTCTACCTTTCAGAGTCTCTTTTGTATATTGTTAAAAAGAAACCACAGAGCCAAAATGGCGTCACCATGTCAAGCCCCACCAAGAATACCTAACCTAATTGCAGTTTCCGCCTCTCCCAGAAGGAGAATTTTAAACCAATCCATCTGGAATTTTCTGGTCAGCACGACTGAGGTAATCTGCTCCAGAAGACCCCCTGCCTTCCCCTAAGAAAAGGGGGCCTCGCCTGAAACAATCTTTTGCTGGTAACATCCTGTCCCACCCATTACCGCCTATAAAAAGCCTTCCATTTTGTGCAACTCCTTGGAATACCCTTCTATTTGTTGTGGGGGAATTGGTGAATGAAGCCAATTAGATATTTCAATCCACCTCGTTGAATTTTTGGTTTTTAACAGTCGCTAAGATCCGCGGTTTCTTGTATTTTGCACGGGAATAGGAAGAAGCATGTCTCCCGCTCTTCCTGCAAGTAGAAATCCCTTAAACAGATTATAATGAGATGTGACTTACATGCAGCGCGGCAGACCCGTCTTCACAGACACCTCGATGACACATTTCTAGCAGTCCAGCAGGCTGCCCGGTCCTGGGAAGGACTAAATTTTGAGTTACGTTCTTTAAATAGCCCGGGCTGGCTGGGATGGAGGGTGGATTAGTGAGAGGCAGGGAGTGGGCTCCTCAGCCGGTCACATCTGTCCCCAGTGGCCACTGTGGGTGGGTGGGTGGGGTTGGCCTGTGGCCTGGGCTCTGTGGATCGCTTCCAGGTCTGCTCAGACCTCTCAGCTGACCGCGTCCCCTCCTCTCTGGCGCTGGGACATCCATTGGGATGGAGCGGCCTGGGTTGTCCGATCAGGGCGGGGAACTGCCGCCCCTTTGCCCCCCAAACTCATTGTCGGAAAGCAGGGGAGGACGGTACCTGGGGAGATGCGGGCTCAGTGAGGGGAGCCACCAGGCTTGCCTCCGAGGCTGATTAACAGCTAGCATTTATCGAGCACCAACTGCATGTTAGGCCTTCTGAAAACACCCTGCAGAGGAGCAATTAGTATCTTCAGTTTTCCTGCCGGGAAACTGAGCCTGAGTGAGCGGCGTGACTTGGCCCAGGGAGCTGGGTGGAACCAGCATTGGAACTGAGGCCTGTTTGATGCCAGAGCCTGGGTGCTACCCACTGTCCCCCGCAACCTCGCTGGTCTGGTCCAGCTGAAGGAAGCTTTAGGCCAGCCGGCCAGGGACGTCTATACTCAGAGGTCTGGACTGCCGCCGGCCCCCGGCTCTGTTCGGTCTGGCTGTCTGCCTACGTCCAGCCGCAAGGCACTGGGGGACATGGGTCCAGCTGGGCAGAGTCTGTGATGGGAAGTTTGCTTCTCGAGGGCCAGCTGGCTACGACTCTCAGCTCCTTGGCTGACGGCCCGGATGCTCCAGACCTGGGTAGGCGGCATGGGAGTCGGAAGGGGGGTGGTGCAGGGGAGCGGAGGTTTCTGGAGCCAAGTATAGGATCTGATCTGGGGGGATGATGATGCATGAGGGTGGGTCGGCTGCCAGCAGCCAGGACCCCTGCCAGCTGGCGTGAACCTCCAGAAGGGTGACTGGGGGCTTCCAAATACCCCACTGATCACCACTATCACCTCCTTCTTCCTCTCCTGCTGTCCCCCACCTTCTGCTTGACCCTGCCTTTGCAGCACACCTTCCTATCTCCTAATATCTGAATTTTGGCTTCTCTGCTCTTTCCTCACACTCCGGAGATGTCTGTCGGGCCAGCCCCGGCCTGACTGTTTCAGCTGCTTGAAGCTTCAGTGAAGCCCGAGGAAGTCATTGAACCCCGCCGAGCCTCAGTTTCCTCATCTGTACAATGGGGGAAGGGTTAATTCTCATGTCAGGGCACTGTGAGGGTTAACAAGTACGCGGGTGCCTCCTGCCCCTTCTCCCAACCCCCACAGACTGGTCCCCCAGCTTCTCCCCCCTTCTGATCTTCCACGCCAACCGCCAGAGCTAGCCTCCTAATGCTCTACCAAAAACTCCACTCTCCTGGTTCCCAGTTTTATTTTTAGGGGACAGAGTCTAGTTTTCTTAGCCTGACAGCCAGGCCCTTTCTAGCTCCTGCCAGCCCCTCCAACCTTCTTTCCTCACCCTCTCCACCTTCGCATGCTTGTTATCCACTTGGGGCCTCTTAAGTGTTCCCTCAAAATTCATAGGTTGAAGTTTTAACCCCTAGTGTCTCAGAATGTGACTGTATTTGGAGATGGAGCCTTTTTTATTTTTATGTGGTTTTTTTTAATAATTTTCAATCCATTTTTGACCTGTAATTTGTTTATTTAAGTTCATTTACCTAAGGAAGCTCTACACTCAACACGGGGCTTGAACTCACGACCCTGAGACCAAGAGTTGCACACTCTTCCGACTGAGCCAGTCAGGTGCCCCCGAGATAGAGCCTTTAAATAGGTAATTAAGGTAAAATGAAGTCATTGGGGTGAGTCCTAAGCCAATGACTGGTGTCCTTACACGAAGAGGAGATTGGGACACAGACACTCATGGGGGTAGCTGCATGAAGACCCAAGGAGAGGGTGGCCATCTACAGGTCAAGGGGCGAGGCCTCAGAAGAAACCATCCCCACTGAAACCTTGATCTTGGACTTCTTCTAGCCTCCAGAGTTGTCAGACAATTAATTTCCGTTGTTTAATCCCCACCACCTTTCTGTGGCCCTTTGTTACGCCAGCCCCATCCGATTCATACAGGACCTATCACAGGCCCGTCACCGGGGCCTCCCCTGTAGACCGAATGACTTCTTTGTTGTTCACGGCATCCCTTGTAAATGTCAAAATATGCCTCAGCTTCCATAACCGTGTATTGGCATGACGTCATTTATTCATACGCCAGAAAGCTGTCCCACCGGAAAGTGGCAGGGGCCTCCCGATCTTTGCGGGTTTTCTCCCTCCGCCTGCAGGGCCCCTGTCCCCTCTCACCTGGTCTTCTCTTCTCCTGAGGTCCCCCGGGAAGTGCTGCTTCTTGTGGGTCCTTCCCTGCCCACCGCCCACACGGCCTGGGCCTTAGGTGTTGCCGTGGGCTGTGCCTGTGGGCGGCCAGGGGGAGCCCCTGGGGCCGGGCTCCGTCCACTGGAGACGAGGGCCCGAGGCTGGCATCCAGGTGCCACGTACGCCTCCTATCTCTCATATAAGAAAGTCAGCAGCTTGGATTTTTTTTTTTTTTTAAGATTTTTATTTATTTATTTGAGCAAGAGAGAGATCACAAGTGGGAGTGAGGAGCAGAGGGAGAGGGACAAGCAGACTCCCCACTGAGCAGGGAGCCTGACGAGGGACTCGATCCCAGGACCCCGGGATCATGACCTGAGCCGAAGGCAGACGCTTAATCAACTGAGCCATCCAGGTACCCCTGCTTGGATTCTTTTTATTTTTTTTCTTTTTTCTTTTCTTTTCTTTCTTTCTTTTTTTTTTTTGAGACAGAAAGTACAAATGCAGAGTATGTGTGTATGTGTGTATGTGTGTGAGGGGCTGAGAGGGAGAGAGAGAATCTCAAGCAGGCTCCATGCCCAGCGCAGAGCCGGGATATGGGGCTCAATCTCACAACCCTGAGATGGTGACCTGAGCCGAAATCAAGAGTCGGTCGCTCCACCGACTAAGCCCCGGGCCCCGCCCCCGCACCCCCGCACCCCCGCACCCCCCCCCCACCCCGTGCCCCAGTAAGAGCTTGGATTCTAATCAGGAATGGATTCCATCCAAGGGGCAGGCCTCTGGGTGCCCAGCAATCCACAACAGCTTCGCCTAAGTAGCCCTGGGTTATGTTTAGTTATATAATCATCGACTGTCTATTTATAACTGGATATTTAGGAGGCTTTAAATCTTCACCTATAAAAGGCAAAAAAAAAAAAAAAGAAGAAGGAAAAAGAAAAAAAAACCCAACTCTGTGTGTGTCGACAAGGCAGATGGATAACCTCAAAACCCAGGCGCGAACCTAGGAATGCTGCACAGACCACGAGAAGCATCTTTCAACACGTGTAGCTGCACTTGGCAAAGATCAAAACGTGTGATGAGGCGCCGTGAGGGTCAGGACGTCCCGAGGTCAGATGATCCAGGTGGAAGTGCTGTCAGGACGGGGACCTTCATCCCAGCACCGCACGTGACAGCGGAACGTTCGCGATCTGCACTTGAGCTCTGTCGCTAGGGGACCGGCTGGAGGACTAGGTAAATCCTCAAAGGCGGTTTAGAGAGATAGCTCTCCAGAACCATAAGCGATCTCCTCCGGGAGACAGCGTAGGCAAAGTGACGGTTTGGGGACACGGATCTGATCACACGCCACCTTCTGCAAATCATTTACCGTTCCCGCTGTCATGCAAGCAGGGCGTCTCCGTGGCCCTCTACAACCTGTGCTCTGCTGACTGCACTCTGGTGCCCTCGCCCTGCGTCTACTCTGCCCCCAGCCTCCATGCTGTGCCACACCCAGACTGGCCTTTGCACGGGGCCTGAAATCCCCTCCCTCCCCACGGTCCTCATCCGGCAACAGTGAGCCTCAGTGGCTTCCAAGTCTGGGAGAGGGGCTTCCGCAGGGTCCCACAGTTCCCTGGGCGTCCATACCAGCCCCGGCCCCACGGAGGGGCAGCCGCCTGTCTCCCGGTTTGAGCTCCTTGGGGGCAGGGGCCCCATTTGTTACGTGTGGCCCCTGCATCCAGGCGCATGCTTGTTCGGCACAGAGGAAGCCTTTTCTGCCTTTGAGAAGCAAAGGGGAGGAGAGGGAGGGGGGGATGGGGAAGGTTCCCCGCAAGAAGTCAGAGCCAACTTGCACCTGGGTGAGAATGGTGAGGGCGTCCCAGGCAGGGGAGTGGAGAGACCCTCCGGACACCCTAAAGCACACAGAACCTGGGGGGCGGGGTCCAAGGGGTGACATAGGCCTGGGAGTCAGGGAGCCCAGTACCTCCTGCCAGGCCTGGCCCTGGAAGGTCCCCTCAGCTTTCTGAACCTCAGTTTCCCCGTTCAGAAAGTGAGGCTAATAATCACTGTGTTGCAGTGGAAATCGACGGAGGCAGGTCTCGTGGCAGCATGCTGGGGGTCCTAAACCGCTAAGCAAATGTTAGATCATGTTTTTTTATTATGAAAAGCATTTCAGGAAGTCTGGAATCAAATTGACGACGGGGGCTTTGAGAAGGAGGCTGGGGAGCTCAGACTTTCCTCTGGCTGCTGACAGAAGGTTCCAGAAGCTGGCAAGCCGAAGAGGGGTGCAGCCAGGACATTTGGACTGTCTCCTGCCCAGCTGTCGAGTTCAGGGATTGGCCTTGGTGTCCCTCCCTGCTGACTGTCCCCCCTCCCAGCTCTGAACACAGAGGTCGAAGCTAGATACCACCTGTGACCGTGGCCATCTGTGGGATGGGGAACTGTGGCCTCTCCTTGTTGTCATCAGGGTTTCGGGCATCTGGGCTGAGGCCTGGAACGGGCCTTGCAGTCCAAGGGGGAGGTCTCAGGGCAGGTCCACGGCCATCTCTGCCAAAAGGGGACTGATGGACCCTGGGAGGGACCGTCCATTTAGTGGCTACCTTGTTTTCTCTCCACAAAAGCAGGAATTCCGCACTGTGCTTGGCCTTATCTTGATCTTTATTCAAAACTAAAAGACACCGGCCACGTGTGGCAGGTGCTGGGGGAGCCGGCGCCTCCTTCCGGCCCTGCTGTCTCTGGTCTGGCTCTGGTCCCACTGCTGTCCTTCAGATGAAGGAGGCCTGCCCCCTGGGCCCAGCTGCGTGGGCCGAGTCTCTGACGCTCACACAAGGGGACCTGGCCCGGAGGCACCTCGGTGAGGGCCAGGGTGAGAGCAAGGGCGGCCACTGGGCCCCTCGGGCAGAGGGAGAGCATTCTGCTGAACCTCAGGGCCAGGATAGCTGGGCCTCCTGCAGCACCTGACAGCTCCCAGGGGCTGTTGGCTCGACAGGGGAGTGGGCTCCTGAGCCCCTCAGGAGAGCCGTGTGGGACCGGGCATGAGGGGTGATGCCAAAGCCTGGGAGGGTTACATGCCCCTGGGTGCCTTGGCCCCCATTCCCCTTTCCTCTCCTTGCTTCACAAGCTCCAGAAGCAAGGCTCTTTTTCTGGCACCTCAGGGTCTTTGCACGTGCTGGCGTCCCTGCCAGAAATGTTGTCATCCCACGCCCACAGCCTTGCCGGCCAACTTGTGTGCCTCCTTTGGGCTTAGTTTGGGCATTGCCTTATGGAAGATGCGCCTTCCCAGATGTCCAGATCTGCGTGAGCTGCCCTTGTGTGGTCCTCCTGCCTCCGCCCTCACTCACCCTCGTCAGAGAGCTTACCACCCAGGACCTGTCTAATGATTTTTCTGCCTCACTTACCAGACTGGAAGCTCATAAAGGTTCCTCAGTATACTCCCAGGGCCGGCATGATGCCTGGCATATAGTGCTCAATATATTTTTGCAATATGGATGGATAGGTGTGAGAATGGATGATTGGATGGACAGACCCAAGGCTGAGTGATGACTGAAAGGATGGATGGGTGGGTGAGTGGGTGTGTGGGTGGACGGAGGGCAGGTGGGTGGGTGGAAGGATGGATGGGTGGAGGGCAGGTGGGTGGGTGGACAGGTGGGTGGGTGGATGGGTAGGTGGGCGGGCGGGTGGATGAGGGGCAGGTGGGTAGGTGGGTAGTGGATGGATGGGAGGCAGGTGGGTGGGTGGATAGATAGGGGGTAGTGGGTGGGGGGATGGATGGAGGGAGGGGCAGTTGGGTGCAGGAGTAGATGGGTGAGTGGGTAAGTGGATGGAGGAAATCATGCGTATGCCCATGCTTGGGAAGGTGTACGGATGAGTATCTGGGGAATAGATGGATGAAAGAATATAGGAAATGAATTGTGCATACATGGAAGAATTAATGATGGATGATGCATGAGTGAGTGGTTGACTGGGTAGGTGGGTAAATAAGTGGATAATGAATGGGTAGATAATCAGTGCATGCATAATGGATGGTTGGAGGAATGGAGGATGGATGGATGGATGGATGGATGGAAGGATGAATGGATGGGTGGATGGATGGATGGAAGGATGAATGGGAGGATGGATGGATGGATGGATGGATGGATGGATGGATGGATGGAAGGATGAATGGATGGGTGGATGGATGGATGGAAGGATGAATGGGAGGATGGATGGATGGATGGATGGGTGGGTGGGTGGATGGATGGATGGGTGGGTGGGTGGGTGGATGGAAGGATACATGGATGGGTGGGTGAGTGGACTCCTCACTCACCCGGCAGGCCTCTGGGACACACTGGGTGGGGTCCATACGCATAGTACATTGTGTTCAATGATCAGGGTCTCTGGGCTCTACCTGCAGTAGAGACCTTCACAGACTTCCTAGTCTAGGAGTGGTCCATGAGTCTGCTGGAGAGACTGAGGAGGAGGAAGAAGCTGTGGGAGAAATGGAAGACAACGAGTGACAGAGTCTTGTCTTGGCCACAACCAGAGAGAGCTATTTGCATTCAGGGAGAGGTACCACGGACAGGACTGCAGGGCTGGTAAGGGAAGCAGAGGCCCAGGCTGGGAGGTGGGTGGAGAGGTCAGGGGGCTGGGAAGTAGAGAGCAGCCTACTTGGGTTCGGGGTGGAGACTGGTGGAAAGATTTCCCCTCAGCTCCAGATGTGGGCTTGTTTCCTTCACTTTCTCCCAGCTGGTCACCCAGCAGGAAGTGCTGTTGGGCAGCTGGGCGGAGGCCGGAGGCTGGGGAGGGCTGGATCGCAGCGACAGTGAGGGAGGGTATCATGACCCCACCATGGCCTGCACCTCGCTGGCAGTAGTTCCTAGGACCAGAGAGGAGGGAGGCTGGATGGGGAGGGGCCCAGTGCTCACCTATGTCTACTATGCCAGGCTTCCTGGTGAGTGCCGGCCTGCCCCGTGCCCTCTGGAAGCTCCAGGCCAGGGAGGCAGGAAGGGAGCAGGACTCTCCAGCAGAAGGACCCTCTGGTCTCATTGATCCCCCTTCCACTTACACATCAGGAAACTGAGGCCCAGAGGAGATCAGTGACTTGCCCAAGGTCACACAGCAAGCTGGGATCAGAACCACCCACGACAAAGTTGCCTGATTCCTAATTCCAATCTCCATCTAGACCAGGCCTGGGCCAATGTTTCTTTCCTTCTTGGAAGTCAGTGACTGCATACTGGGACACAGCAAGACCACAGACTGCTTTCCAGGCTGATGACAGCGGACCTGATTTCTGCCACCCAGGAAACTACAGAATGTAGTGGTCAAGGGCATGGTGCAGGAGCCTGACTGTCTGGGTTTGGATTCCAGCTCTGCCATGAATGGATGTGTGACCTTGGACAAGTGACTGAACCTCTCTGGGCTGTCTCTTCCTCTGCAAAATGGGAGTAACGTAGTGCCTCCCTCGTAGGTTGTGTTATGCAGGGTGAGTTCATGCACGTAGGGGATGTGGGACAT
>CM052891.1:43205853-43230411 GCA_028534135.1 Potos flavus
AAATATATAAAGAACTTATAAAACTCTACACGCAGGGGCGCCTGAGTGGCTCAGTGGGTTAAAGCCTCTGCTTTCAGCTCGGGTCATGATTTCAGGGTCCTGGGATCGAGCCCCGCATCAGGCTCTCTGCTCAGCGGGGAGCCTGCTTCCTCCTCTCTCTCTGCCTGCCTCTCTGCCTACTTGTGATCTCTTTCTCTCTGTCAAATAAATAAATAAAATCTTAAAAAAAAAAAACTCTACACACAAAAACTGAATAATCCAATTAAAAAATGAGCAGAAGACATGGACAGACATTTTTCCAAAGAAGACACACAGATGGCCAATAGAGACACATGAAAACATGCTTAATATTGCTCATCATCAGGGAAATGCAAATCAAAACTACAATGAGATATCCCCTCACACCTGTCAGTAGCTAAAATCAACAACAGCAGAAGCAACAGTTGGCAAGGATGTGGAAAATGGGAACCCTCGTGCACTATTGGTGGGAGTGCAAACTGGTGCAGCCACTCTGGAAAACAGTACGGAGTTTCCTCAAGAGGTTAAAAATTGAACTACCAGGGATGCCTGGGTGGCTCAGTTGGTTAAGCGGCTGCCTTCAGCTCAGGTCATGATCCCAGGGTCCTGGGATCGAGCCCCGCATCGGGCTCTCTGCTCAGCGGGGAGCCTGCTTCTCCCTCTGCCTCTGCCTGCCTCTCTGCCTGCTTGTGATCTCTCTCTCTGACAAATAAATAAAATCTTTAAAAAAAAAATTGAACTGCCCTACAAACCAGCAATTGCACTACTGGGTGTTTACCCGAAGAATACAAAAATACTGATTCTCTGTGGATCCTTTAAACAGTTTCTACCTCTTTATTAATATTTTCTGTCTGTTGAGACATTGCTTTCCTGGTTTCCTTTAGTTCTTTTTCAGTGGTTTCTTTTAGCTCTTTGAGCATATTTAAGACAGTTTCTTTAAAGGCTTTTTATAGTTAAGTCCAATATCTGTGTTTCTTCCACGTAGTGTCTATTTTTTCCAATAAATAGGTCATACTTTCTTGTATCTTTGTAATTTTTTGCTGATCACTAAACATCGGACTATTACAGTAGCTAACTCTGGAAATCAGATTTTCACCACCCTCAGAGTTTGTCCTTGCTTCTCGTTACAGGTTATAGTCAATTGTTTGTCTAATAACTTTTCAAATTATTTTTGTCAAGACTATATTTTTTGGTCACATGTGGTCAATGAAGCTTCTTTCCCCTAGCTCAATTGTCAGCTCGTGATTTGACAGATATTTCCTTGAATGCTTGCCTCCAACAAAAGCCCGAGCCCTAACACTGTGTTTGTTATCGCCGTGTGACGCATCTATTCCTTTCCTTGCGACATGGTTAGGGAACCATAGAAAAGAGCTAGGTGACGGCAAGTCACAGTGAAACACTGCTCCGCGTCACGTCGTGTGAGACTCTGTTGTTTGTAACATAGGTTGAAACAATTTACAGAACTAGGGGCATGACTGACTCAGTAGTGATGTCTCTGTGAAAACTTTTCTTTGGCAGTGTGTGCTGTCTCTGCTCCATTTTTATTGATGTGTGTTGAAACTATGCAGTCAATGAGAAGCGAGCGATCTTTTCCAGTGAGTGACATCTTTGTGAAACACTTTGCTTAGCACCATGTCACGTATGTGTACTTTCTTCAGTGACATATGTTGAAACATCATGTTGTATGGAGCTCTGTTTTACGGAGTACGTTATGCCTCATGAGAAAGTATTTAGCGTTGTGTGTTGTATGTTGACATATGTTTAAAATCTGTGTTTCGCAGAGCTAGAGATGCATGGTTTGATGAGTAATAAGATATCTGTGTTTAATACTGTGTGATGCATCGAATAGGATAGTTATGTAATTCATTGAATGACAAGTTGGGTGTGTGATGGAATGAGTATAATGATATCATTTTATAACACTACCTAGCACTGTGTTACACATGGACTAGTTTCTTTATTGACATATAACGGAATTCTCTGATCAAGCTAGGTGAACAATTGATTCAGTGTAAAGACATCTCTGTGAAAACTTTGTTAGCAAATGAATGGACTCATTTCTTTTGTGACCTATATTGACTCTCCGTGATACCAGAGATAGGCGCATGTTTGATTCAGTTTAGTGACGTCTCTGCCGACCATTGTGTTTAGGTTTGTATGAGTAACACACTCCTGCTTTAGTGACATGCATTAAGAATTCGTGAGGAACAGAGATAGGTGGATGACTGATTCAGCATCGTGATTTGTCTGTGAAGTGCTATGTCTAGCCCCATGTGGTGCACGCATGCATTTCTTTCTTCTTCTTTTTTTTAAGATTGTATTTATTTATTTGTCAGAAGAGAGAGAGAGCACAAGCAGGGGGAGCAGCAGGCAGAGGGTGAAGCAGGCTCCCCACTGAGCAAGGAGCCTGATGCAGGACTTGATCCTAGGACCCTGAGATCACGACCTGAGCCGAAGGCAGACACTTAACGGACTGAGCCACCCAGGTGTCCCCACGCATGCATTTCCTTATTGACAAATATTGAAACTTCAATTAACAGAACTGGGTGACGGTGATCGATTTAGTATAGTGATATCTCTGGAGGATTTTTGTCTAACGCTGTGTCATGCGCGTATTTTGAAACTTTGGGTCTTACAGGACTAATTTCATGACTGATCCATAATCTGAGGTCTCTGTAAAAAATCGTGTTTGGCGGTATGTGGCATGTACATTCCTTTCTTTTGTGACATATTTTCGAACTCCGATTTTAAAAGCTCAGTGCTCATGATCGAAAGTGTCTGTGAAGCACTGTGGTTAGCAATCAATGGTGTGTATATCTTTTTCCTTAGTGACGGGTTGAAACAATGTTTATCGGATGTAGGTGCAAGACAGATTGTTAAGCGATGCCTTTGTTTCACATATGAATTTCAACATATGTCACTGTAGAAAGGAATGCTTGCGCCTTATGGTACTATACACACTCTTTCAAAGAGACGTCACTCTACCGAGTCAATCATGCTCCCAGCAGAACTAAATGCAGAGTTTCAACATATGTTGCTAAAATCGGTGTATGGGGACCACATGGTGCTAAACGTTATTACAAACACACATTTCTATACGGACCCAATCAACCACCAACCTCAGTCAAGTGTAGCTTCAACATACGTCCTTAAAAAGTAGTACATACATCCCATGCTCCCAAACTGTTTCCTACAGACACAGATCGCCCATGGAGAGCGGTTAAATGTGAGTTTCAATATATGGCCGTAAAGAAAGGATTCTTTGCAACCACTCAGTACCAAACGCTGTGGGTCACAGAGCGCCATAATCAATCACGCGTCAAGTGCTGATATAGCAGTACTAATATATGCACTGAGCTCTTTTTTTTTTAAAGATCTTATTTATTTATTTGACAGAGAGAGAGAGATCACGAGTAGGCAGAGAGGCAGGCAGAGAGAGAGGGGGAAGCAGGCTCCCCGCTGAGCAGAGAGCCCGATGCGGGGCTCAATCCCAGGACCCTGGGATCATGACCTGAGCCGAAGGCAGAGGCTTTAACCCACTGAGCCACCCAGGTGCCCCTTAACACAAGAGTTTCATTATGTTGTCCTAAAAAAAGAAGCCCACACACCACGAAAGGCTAAACCCGGAGACATCGCTATGCTCAGTAAATAATAACACAGAGCTACGTTACTACAATACACAATGACAGTTTCTAAAGAAAGGACTGCAGGCCCCACACAATCGTAAGCATAAAGTTATTCGTAGAGATGCCGCTGTACTGAGGAGAACATGCATATGACTAGTGTGAAAATAGAGTTTCACCGTATGTTATCGAAGAAAGGTACACATGCCCCATATAATGGCAAGCACAGTGTTTCACAGGGACATCCCCATATGGAATCAATCACATACCTCACTCTGGTAACACAGAATTTCAACACTTCTCGATAAAGAATGAGCACAGTTCTACACAACAAACGAAATCATCAATGCACTGAAAAAGCAACCTGAAAAATGGGAGAAAATATTTATAAACCACATCTCTGATATGGGATTAATATCCAAAATATGTAAAGAATTCATACAACTCCATAGCAAAAAAAGAAAAAAAAATCAAACCAATTCTTAAAAAATGGGCAGAGGATCAGAATAGACAGTTTTTCCAAAGAAGACATCTAGATGACCAACAGGTACATGAAAAGGTGCTCGACGTCACTCATCATCGGGGAAATGCAAATCAAAACCCCAATGAGACAGCATCTCATACCTATTAGAATGGCTAGAACCAAAAAGACAAGGAGATAAGTGATGGTGAAGATGTAGAGGAAAAGGAACCCTTGTGCACTGTTGGTGGGAATGTTGATTGGTGCAACTGCTAGGGAAAACAGCATGGAGGTTCCTCAAAAAATTAAAAATGGAAAATACCATATGATCCAGTAATTCCACTTCTGGGTATCTATTTGAAGGAAACAAACACTAACTCGAAAGATAACTGCACATGTTCATTGCAGCATTGTTTACAATAGCCAAGATATGGAAACAACCTGAGTGTCCATCAGTGGATGAATGGATAAAGAAAAGGTGACACACACACACATATACATACAATGGAACATTATTCAGCCATCATAAAAAGGAAATCCTGCCATTTGCAACAACATGGCTGGACCTTGAGGGCATTAAGCTAAGTGATATAGGTCAGAGAAAGCCAGATACTATATCATCTCTTTTATATGTGGAATCCTAAAATACACACACCAAAACCCAAAATCTGAGCCCATAGATACAGAGAACAGATTGGTGATTGCCAGAGGTGGGTGGTAGGAAATGGACAAAATGGGAGAAGGTAGTCAAAAGTTTGTACAGTTCTGTTAAAAAAACATAAGCCTTGGAGATGTCATGTGCGGCATGGTGACTATAGTTAATATACTGTGTCGTGTATTTGGAAGTTACTAAGAGAGTAGATCTTAAAAGTTCTCAAGAAAAAAAATTGTAACTGTGAGGTGTTGGATGTTAACGAGACTTATTGTGGGGGGTAGTTTCACAATATATACAAATATCGAATCATTATGTTACACACCCGAAACTAATATAATGTTACATGTCAATTACATCTCAATTTTTAAAAAGAACCAAAAAAATAAGAGAATACGCACAGTCAGCACACAGTGCTAAACTCAGGGCTTCACTAAAGCTGGACGGATTCAATCACACACTCTGTTCCTTTAGACACAGTTTTATCGCTTATGTGGTATGATGCCACATACTAAGTAAGAGTATTTAGCGACATGCTCCTAAAAACAGAGTAATCCACCACCTTCTGCAAAATACAATGTTTTACAGATCGCTCCCGAATCAATCATGCAAATAGCTCAGTTACACACTTTCAACACATGCCACTAAGGAAAGTTTGGACACGCACGACACAGTACCAAATGGGGTTTATAAGAGACATCATTAGGCTGAATTTATTACAGGGGTAGCTTATTGAACATGGGTTTCAACACATGGGACTAAGCAAAAGAATACAGGTGTTAAACATTTCCCCATGGCATCGCTCTTCTGGGTCGACCGTGCACCCGCTCCCATGCGTAGAGTTTCCACACATATCGATAAGAGAGGAAGGAGCATCCATACCACCCGGAGCGAACCAGAACCTCATAGAGATATCCCGACACTGAAGCAATCTCTACCAAGCTCTCTCAAACACTGAGGGCCAGCCAACATGTGCCACGAGTGACAAAATACATGAATCACACAATGTTAAACACTGTGGATATCACTGTATTTAACCATTCGTGCACAAAGGCGTTCAAATACAGGTCATTTATTTATTACTAAAAATTGAGTGCGTGGGGGCACCTGGGTGGCTCAGTTGGTTGGACATCTGCCTTCAGCTTGGGTCATGATCTCAGGGTCATGGGATCGAGACCCATGTCCAGCTCCCTGCTCAGTGGGGGAATCTGCTTCTCCCTCTCCCTCTGCTCCTTCCCACCCATCTCTTCTCTCTCTCTCTCTCTCTCAAATAAATAAAATCTTAAAAAAAAAATCGAATGCATGCACAACTATGTGCTAATGTCACTAAAGGGGAGTGAATGATGCATAAATTCTTTTTTTAAGATTTGATTTATTTTAGAGGACAAGAGGGGGCAAGCAGGGGGAAGAACAAAAGGGGGAGGGAGAGGAAAGAGGAGGGAGGGGAAAAGAGTCTCAAGTAGACTCCATGCTAAGTGTCCAGCCCCACATGGGGCTCTATCTCATGACCCTGAGATCATGATGCCAGTCAAAACCAGGAGTCAGACCCTCAAACCACTGAGGCACCCAGGCGCCCTAATGCATAAATTCTTTTTTTTTTTTAATATTTAAAAAAAATTTATCTATTTGAAAAAGACAGAATGAGCAGGGGGTATGGGTAGAGAGAGAAGGAGAAGCAGACTCCCTGCTGAGCAGGGAGCCCAATGCGGGACTCGATCCCAGGACCCTGAGATCATGACCGGAGGTGAAGGCAGATGCTTAACCGACTGAGCCACCCAGGTGCCCCTGATGCATAATTTCTTAATCACAATAGCTTCATCCGTCACTACATCAGAAGCAAATATACCACCTGGGGCTCAACAGAAAGCATCCCGCAGACATCCTAGACTGAATGGTCCAGGCACCCAGCTCTGTTAGAAAGAGTTTCCACTTCTGTCACTGAAGAGAGGGGTATTTGCACCATACAGAGCAAAACACACTCTTGCAGGGATGTCACCCTAAGGACTAAATCACATACTCTGGACTATTATTCCAACGCCAACATTTGTCACTTGGTGATGGGCACCACTCACCGCTGTGCAGTTTTTTCACATTCTAGAATCAATCAGGTACCAAAGCTATTTTTAAAACAGTTTAGGCTTGCACCGCGGACAAAGATACACATGCATCACGCATGGCCACACACAGCAGGTGCGTGCATGATTTGGAACCGAGCCGTCTCTGTGACATGCTGCGATTAGGACTATGCGGCACGTGCGCGTTCTCTGTGGTGACATATGCTGAAACTCTGTGCTTCCGAGAGAGGTATGTGAATGACTCAGTTTGGTGATGCCTCTGCGGAAGAGGGCATTTAGAACAGTGTGCGGCATCTGCTGCTTTCCTGTGTCGTGTTGAAACTCTGTTTAGCCAAAGTAGGTGAGCGATGAATTCAGCATCCCGAGGTCTCCGCTATACAGTGTGTTTAGTGCCGCGTGGCACATATATTCATATTTTAGTCACCCAGGGTGAAAGCCTGTGTTTAATAAAGCTCGGTGCTTGATTGAATCCTTATAAAAATGTCTCTGAAAGTGTGTCATTAGCGCAGCGTGGCGTGCGATCTTTTTTCTTTAGTGATACGTGTTGCAAAATTGTACTTATCCAGGCTAGGTGTGTGCCCGATGGAGTGGAGTGATTTCTCTCTGAAACACAGTTTTTAGCACAGAGTGCTGCTTGGACATCTTTAGGGAGATGTTATGAAACTCTGAATATAAAAGGTAGTCACACAATTAATTTATTTCATGGTTCCTCTGTGAAATATGTTTTTTTTTTTAAGCAAGGGTTTTGGTTTTTTTTTAAAAGATTTTATTTATTTGTCAGAGAGAATGAGAGCACGTGGAGGGGAGCAGCAGGCAGAGGGAGAAGCAGGCTTCCCGCTGAGCAGGATGCCCAATGCGGGACTGGATCCTGGGATCCTGGGATCATGACCTGAGTCGAAGGCAGACACTTAACCGACTGAGCCACCCAGGCGTCCCTGTGAAATATGTTTTAATCAATGTTTGGTGCATTTTAATAACATATTCAAAAACTCTGTGTTTACTATAACTAGGTGTTTGATTCATTATCACAATGTGTTTCTGAAACTGTGTGTTTAGCAACGTGTGGGGCTTGATGTTTGTATAAACTCTGTTGGACAGAGCTAGGGGCATGACTGATTCATTGTACTGATGATGTCTCTGGGAAGTGATGCAATTATCACTGTGCAGCGCGTGCACTGTTTTTAGTGACATATGTTGAAACAGTATTTTACTGAGCTATTTGCAGAAGTGAATATTCATGCTGCTATATCTGTGAAATGCTATGTTTAGAAGTAAGGGGATCGTGAAATGCATTCTTCCGTGATTCATCTATAAACACTGCATTGAGGGGCGCCTGGGTGGCTCAGTCGGTTAAGCGTCTGCCTTCAGCTCAGGTCACAATCCCGGGGTACTGGTGTCGCGGAATCTGGACTGGATCCTGGCAGAAGAACCAAGCGGCACTCGGAGACTTAGGAGGATTGGAGATTTATTTAACACCGGTGGGTTCAG
This sequence comes from Potos flavus, assembly GCA_028534135.1. Classification (NCBI taxonomy): domain Eukaryota; kingdom Metazoa; phylum Chordata; class Mammalia; order Carnivora; family Procyonidae; genus Potos; species Potos flavus. The sequence goes on from CM052891.1 coordinate 43,214,170, forward strand.
AGACCCTTCTCCAAGGGTCTGAGCAACCAACAGGGTTAGGGGTGAGTTTGTTATAGCTACGGGTGATGGGGGAGGGTAACGGGACGTTTTCGCAGTCTCTCAGGGCCAATTGGCTCCCCTCTTTGGAAGAGCATGATCTGTACGGAAGTTCCTCGGGGGAGTGCTAAATCATCCTGGGGAATTTAGGCAATGCAGCTGGGGCCCATGGGATGCGGAGAGCAGAGGACAGGGAAGGGCTGGGGTCCAAGGTCTCTATTCTGCCTCACTGGGATGGAGCCCCAGGACGGGCTCCTGCTCAGTGGGGAGCCTGCTTCTCCCTTTCCCTCTTCTGACCCTCCCCCCTGCTCATGTTCTCGTGTGCTCTCTCTCAAATGAATAAATTTTTAAATTTATTTATTTATTTAAAAAATATTTTATTTATTTATTTGACACAGAGAGAGAGATCACAAGTAGGCAGAGAGGCAGGCAGAGAGAGAGGGGGAAGCGGGCTCCCTGCTGAGCAGAGACCCCTATGTGGGGCTCCATCCCAGGAACCTGAGCCGAAGGCAGAGGCTTTAACCCACTGAGCCACCCAAGCGCCCCTAAAAAATATTTTTAAAAAGCAAACACTGCATTGAGCAGACTTAGGTGCACAAAGAAAGCTCAGTGTTACCTCTGAGAAATATTATCTTCAAAAGTGCATAGTTCGGGGGCACCTGGGTGGCACAGGTGGTTAGCATCTGACTCTTGGTTTCGGCTCAGGTGGTGATCTCAGGTCACGAGATTGAGCTCTCTATGGGGCTTTGCACTCAGTGCAGAATTTGCTTGGGTTTCTCGCTCCCTCTGCCCCTCCCCACTGTGCGCTCTCTCTCTCTCCAAAATAAATGAATAAATCTTAAAAAAAAAAAGAAAAGAAATAGTTCATGTAATTCATTCACTGGTTATCCATGTTTTAAAACTTTGTAAAATAGACCTAGGTGTGTGCATGAGTAAGCATCTCATCGCTGTGAAGCACTGTGTATAAAAAAGTACATGTGTATAAAAGGGTGTAGAAAAGACAAAAGATGATTTGTATTTCATCCTTCGGTGAAAGATGTTTGAACTCTGTGTTTCACTGATCTAGATGCATGTGTGAATGAGCGTGGTATTACCTACGTGAAACACATTATTTAGAAGTGTGCAAATACGAGGGCGCCTGGGTGGCTCAGTCGGTTAAGCGTCTGCCTTTAGCTCAGGTCATGATTCCAGGGTCCTGGGATCTTGTCCCGCATTGGGCTGCATGATCAGCGGGGAGCCTGCTTCTCCCTCTGCCTGCCGCTCCTGCTGCTTGTGCTCTCTGTCAAAATAAATAAGTAACATCTTAAAAAAAAAAAAAAAAGTGTGTGGATATGTACTTTATCCTTCTGTGACATGATTAAATCCTCTTTGCAGGACTAATTTGTGAGTAACGGGGGTGATGTTATTCAATGATGTGTTTAGATGTGTGTGGGGATTGCCGTATGTTCCTCTGGCTATAGTTTTACACTCTGTGTCTGACGGTGCTGAGTGCGTGTGTGAAGGCACGTACTGTCATCTCTGCGAAAAACCGTGTTCAAAAGCATGTGGTATGATAATTCATTCTTCTACGAAAATGTTTAAACACAGTGTTTAGATTGCCAAATCCAACTCTGTTTAACTGAGCTAGCTGCATGAGTTAATGAATATGTTTTCTATGTTAAGAACTGTGTTCAAAAGGACACAATTCGTGTGCTTCATGGTTTAGTTATACAGATTTATTTATTTTTCTTTCAAAGATTTTATTTATTTATTTGACAGAGAGAGAGCGATCACAAGTAGGCAGAGAGGCAGGCAGAGAGAGAGGGGGAAGCAGGCTCCTCGCTGAACAGAGAGCCCGATGCGGGGCTCGATCCCAGGACCCTGAGATCATGACCTGAGCCAAAGGCAGAGGCTTTAACCCACTGAGCCACCCAGGCGCCCCTAGTCACACAGATTTAAACCCTGTTTCACCTATCTAGGTATGTGAATGAATGAACATAGTTTTATGTCTGTGAAATGCTGTGTTTAGAACACTGTGACTCATGGAATTGTATTCTTCTGTGACCTATAACTCAACCCTCTGGGTTTTTTGTTTTTAAAGATTTTATTTATTTATTTATTTGTCAGAGAGAGCACAAGCAGGGGAAGCAGCAGGCAGAGGGAGAGGAAGAAGCAGACTCCCCGCTGAGTAGGAACCCCCCCCACTCAGGGCTCGATCCCAGGAGACTGGGATCATGACCTGAGCCAAAGGTAGATGCTTAACCGACTGAGCCACCCAGGCGCCCCCTCAAAAAGAAGAAAATTTTCAAATAAGTTCATACCTTGAGGAACAAGAAAAAAAGAATACGTTAAGCCAATGCTAGCAAAAGGAAGGAAATAGTAAAGATGAGTAAACACAAATAAAGTAGAGAATAAGAAAATAGAAAACATCAATGAGACCAAACGGGTTCTTTGAGAAGATCAACAAACTTAATAAACATTTAGCTAGAATCAGGAAAAATACAAAAGACAAGACTTAAATTACTATGGAAGAGGGGACATCACTACCAATTTTACATAAATTAAAAGGATCATAAGAAAGTACTATGAACAATTATACGCCAACAAATTGGACAACGTACAAGAAATGGACATATCCATAGAAATGCATAATATTTCTATTTCATGAAGAAATAGAAAAATCTGAAGAGATCTGTAACTGCTAAAAAGACTGAGTCAGTAATCAAAAACCTCCCAACAAAGAAAAGCCCAGGACCAGATGGTTCACTGATGAATTCTGCCAAACATTTTCTTTAATTTAAATTCAATGAATTAACATATAGTGTATTATTAGTTTCAGAGGTTGAGTTCAATGATTCATCAGTTGTATATAACACCCAGTGCTCATTACATCATGTGCCTTCCTGATTAAGAGTCTCTTATGGTTTGTCTCTCTTTCTGGTTTGGCCTTGTTTTATTTTTTCCTCTCTTCCCCTATGATCCTCCCTTTTGTTTCTTAAATTCCACTTATGAGTGAAATCATATGATACATGTCTTTCTCTGATTGACTTAGTTCACTTAGCATAGTACCCTCTCGTTCCATCCATGTTGTTGCAAATGATAAGATTCCATTTTTTTGGTGGTTGAGTAATATTCCATTTTGTATACATACCACATCTTCTTTGTCCATTCATCTGTTGATGGACATCAAGGCCCTTTCCATATTTTGGCTATTGTGGACATTGCTGCTATAAACATTGGGGTGCACATGCCCCTTCAGATCACTACATTTGTATCTATGGGGTAAATACCCAGTAATGCAATTGCTGGGTCATAGCATAGCTCTATTTTCAACCTTAGTAGGAACCTCCATACTGTTTTCTAAAGTGGCTGCACCAGCTTGCATTCCCACCAACAGTGTAAGAGGGTTCCCCTTTCTCCGCATCCTTGCCAACATCTGTCATTTCCTGACTTGTTAATTTTGGCCATTGTGATCAATGTGAGGTGGTATCTCATTGTAGTTTTGATTTGTATTTCCCTCGTGTAAGTGATGTTGAGCATTTTCTCATGTGTCTGTTGACCATTTGTATGTCTTCTTTGGAGAAATGTCTGTTCATGTCTTCTGCCCATTTCTTGACTGAAATTTTTGTTCTTTGGGTGTTGAGTTTGATAAGTTTCTTTATAGATTTTGGATATTAGCCCTTAATCTGATAAGACATTTACAAACATATTCTTCCATTCTGTAGGTTGTCTTTTGGTTTCATCAACTGTTTCCTTTGCTGTGCTAAAGCTTTTTATCTTGACGAAGTCCCAATAATTCATTTTTGCCTTTCTTTCCCTTGCCTCTGGAGACATGTCTAGCAAGAAGTTTCACAGCCAAGGTCAAAGAGGTTGCTGCTGTGTTCTCCTCTAGGATTTTGCTGGATTACTGCTCACATTTAGGTCTTTCCTCCATTTAGAGTCTATTTTTGTGTGTGAGGTAAGGAAACAGTCAGTTTCATTCTTCTGCATGTGGATGTCCAATTTTCCTAACACCATTTGTGGAATAGACTGTCTTTTTTCCATTGGATATTCTTTCCTGTTTGTTGAAGATTAGTTGGCCATAGAGTTAAGGGTCCATTTCCGAGTTCTCTATTCGGTTCCATTGATCTCTGTATCTGTTTTTGTGCTGGTACCATACTGTCTCGATGATTACAGCTTTGTAATAGAGCTTGAAGTCTGGAATTGTGATGCCACCAGCATTAGTTTTCTTTTTCAACATTCCTTTGGCTATTCAGGGTCTTTTCTAGTTCCATACATATTGGGGATTATTTGTTCCAGCTCTGTGAAAAAGGTTGATGGTATTTTGGTAGGGATTGCATTAAATGTGTAGATTGCTCTAGGTACAATAGACATTTTAACAATATTTGTTCTTGGGGCGCCTGGGTGGCTCAGTGGGTTAAAGCCTCTGCCTTCAGCTCACGTCATGATCTCAGGGTCCTGGGATCGAACCCCACATCGGGGTCTCTGCTCGGCAGGGAGCCTGCTTCCCCCTCTCTCTCTGCCTACTTGTGATCTCTCTCTGTCAAATAAATAAATAAAATCTTTAAAAAACAAAACAAAACACAATATTTGTTCTTCCAATCCACGAATTCTGCCAAACATTTAAACAAGAATTAATACCAATCCTCAAACTCTTCCAAAAACTTAAGAGGAGGGAATACTCTCTAGCTCATTTATGAGGCCAGCATTATTCTGATACCAATGACAGAGAAAGAAACTATATGAAAATAAAACTACAGACCAACATCCTTGATGAATATCCTTATCAACAAAATACTAGTGAATGGAATCCAACACCATATTAAAAGGATGATACATCATGACTAAATGGGATTTATTTCTAGAATACAAGGAAAATTCAACATATAGAAATCAATCAATGTGAGGCGCCTGGGTGGCTCAGTGGGTTAAAGCCTCTGCCTTCGGCTCAGGTCATGATCTCAGGGTCCTGGGATTGAGCCCCGCATCAGGCTCTCTGCTCAGCAGGGAGCCTGCTTCCCCGCCTCTCTCTGCCTGCCTCTCTGCCTACTTGTGATCTCTCTCTGTCAAATAAATAAATAAAAATCTTAAAAAAAAAAAGAAATCAATCAATGTAATACACCCCATTAATGAAATAAAGGAAAAAAACACATGACCATCAAATTAAGGCAGAAAATGTATTTGACAAGATTCAGCACCCATTCGTGATAAAAATACTCAACGTACTTGGAATAGAAGGATAATCTATCAAGTAACTAATGCCATATATTCAATGGTGAAAACTTGAAAGTCTTTTACCTATAGTCAGGAAAAGGACAAGGATGCCTAATTTCACCACTTCTATTTGACATATATCAGAAATGCTAGCCAGAGTTATTAGGTAATTAAAAAAAATGGAAAGCATCCAAATTGGAAAGGAGGAAATATAATGATTTCTGTTCTCAGATGATATGGTCTTATATGTTAAAAAAAACCCAACAACCTGACTTTTCTAAAGATTGAAAAAAAGACACTGTTAGAATTAATACACAAAGTCAACAAAATCGAGGACACAAAATAATACATAAAATCAGTTGCATTTCTGCACACTGAGAGTGAACAATCTGAAATGGGAATTAAGAAAACAATTCCACTTACAATAGCATAAAGAAGAATAACATACTTAGGAATAAACCTAAGAAAAGAAGAAAAAGAGTTGTATACTGAAAACTACAAAAAAACTGCTAAGAAATATCAAAGAAGAGAAAAATAAATGGAAAGACATCCTATGTTCATGGATTGGAAGGGTTAATATAAAGATGTCAATACTGGGTGCCTGGGTGGCTCAGTAGGTTAAGCCTCTGCCTTCAGCTCGGGTCATGATCTCAGGGTCCTGGGATCGAGCCCCGCATCGGACTCTCTGCTCAGTGGGGAGCCTGCTTCCCCTCCTCTCTCTGCCTGCCTCTCTGCCTACTGTGATCTCTCTCTCTGTCAAATAAATAAATAAAATCTTAAAAAAAAAAGTCAATACTACTGAAAGCAAGCTACAGATTCAATGCAATCACTATCAAAATCTGAATGACATTTTTTTGTGAAAATATAAAAAGACATCCTAAAATTTATATGGGAATCTCAAGGAACCCCAAATAAGCAAAATAATATTGAAAGAAAAGAACAAAGTTGGAGACTCACACTTCTTGATTTCAAAACTTACTTCAAAGCTACAGGAACTAACAGCATGATGCTGCATAAAGACATATACACAAATAGAATAGAAATCCCAGAAACAAACTTTCATATGTACAAACTGATTTTTTTTAAAGATTTTATTTATTTATTTGACAGAGAGAGAGAGAGATCACAAGTAGGCAGAGAGAAAGGGGGAAGCAGGCTCCCCACTGAGCAGAGAGCCTGATGCGGGGCTTGATCCCAGGACCCTGAGATCATGACCTGAGCCGAAGGCAGAGGCTTTAACCTACTGAGCCACCCAGGCACCTCTACAAATATTTTTAATAGAAACTGTCCTTTTTTTTTTTTAAAGATTGTATTTATTTATTTGACAGAGAGAGATCACAGGTAGGCAGAGAGAGAGGGGGAAGCAGACTCCCTGCTGAGCAGAGAGCCCGATGCGGGGCTTGATCCCAGGACCCTGAGATCATGACCTGAGCCGAAGGCAGAGACTTTAACCCACTGAGCCACCCAGGCGCCCCAATAGAAATTGTTCTTAAAGAAGTAAAGAGATCAACTTCTGGCATGACAGAATGAGGAGCCCCACTGACTCGCTCCCCAGTGAAATTGGTGAAATTATTTAACAATAAAAAGCAACAATTCGAAACCTATGAAAATGATCCTAAGGGTGAACAGCAAATGAAGAAATACATATTCAAGAAAATTTATGAACATATGGTAAGAAATGTGATACTGTGGTGTTTGAACCAAGACCACACCCTTTCTTTCCCTTCCAGCTCAGACTCTATTCCAGACAGATGCAGCGAAGAATACAGGGCTCTTTCCCCTTGGGCCAAGAACGTAGGGTTCCTCTACCCTGAACTCCCAGCTGGAAGGTCCTCTTCCCAAGAGGCGCAAACTTCAGATTTTCTCATCCTGCCCCCAGCTACCTGTTCCTGATGCTAAGTCTCATGTGATTGTAGTCAAGAGTTGGAGGCTCCCTTCTTCTGCCCAGATTCCACCCATGGAATGAAGGCTCTATCTATGCTGAAAATAATGGAGCCCTAAACACCCTATTCTCAGCTCATGAAGCAGTGGTTCCATTTCAGGAGAGGAAAGCTAAAAGGATTTAAGTTTCCTGCCCTCCCAAACAGCTCCTTGAGTGGGAACGTCTCTCAGAGAGAAAAGTACCATTGTGCCTACCCTTACTTCCAGAGCCCTAGTCAACAGATTTGGGAGGGTAGATCATAAAACTGATAGCTTCTATTCTACTCTCAAATGAACTTGAGACAGAGAAATTAAAGGGACCCGATAAAAGACTACTTTCTTTTTTTTTTTTTTTTTTTTGGCTCCTTTTCCTTTGCTTCTGTTCTTGCTAGGACAGACATCCCTGTCTTACACATGCCTTATAGAACAGATAATGTATGTCCTCCTTGTAAAATTCAAGGAGTTAATGATTTCTTTGGAGTATTTCAGCACAATAGATAACATCTAAAGAGTGATGAATGGGTTCCTCATGAATGTTTTCTAAGACCACTGATTCAACGAAATCCCTGGTTCCAGGATATAAGTGACGTATGGAGGATACCTAAACATTCATCTTTGTTCCTAAATGCCTGAGAAGACACGTGTACTGGACCTCAATCCTCAAAAATAACAAAACAAAACAAAAAAATAAAACCCAGACTCCAAGCAAAGACAAGACTCTCTTTCTTTCCTTTCCAAGTCTCCCAGACATTCTGTCTGTATTTGCACTCTCTATGTCTTCAATATACGGTGTTCTCACTTCTCAGCTTGAATTTGATTTCTGTCCTGTGTGAAGCCAAGGATCCTCTTGACTAGTCCTGCGGGACCCCCTTCGGGTCCTTGAACCCAGCCAGCTTGCATCAAACTGACTTCATTTGCAACAAAGCATGGAGAAGTTCAAGCCTAAGCATGCTCTCAAGAACAATGGAAGTTGTGGGGGAAGATGGTTGGGTGGAGGTTCATGAATTGAATGAAGATTCAGGCTAAACTGAAGGCTGGCTGGTTTGCAAGCAAGAACTGGGGAATAGTACATGTATGAGGACCCCTCCCAAGGTTGGAACAAATATCGAACACTGACATACAAAACTATTCTTTCAGTGGAGCTCAAATTTGATTGGGTTAGTTTGTAGAACAATGTATGCCCCCAAGATATTGTTGAAAACAATAGAGCAATCAGCCAAAAAAATAGTAAATTTAACAGTTGGATGTGATTGGGAAAAGAGGGGAAGAGAGCCCCCTACTTATACCACCATCATCCCAGGGTTATTGTGGGCCTATACAAAGTTGCATCTTTCTGAGGAGCAAGAGAAGAAGCTTAATACTGTGTGTATGGTGGGGAGGACACAATACACTTTTGTAAAATAATCCAGCTAGTAACTAGTAAGTGGCTCAGTCAATTAAGCATCCGACTCTTGATTTGGGCTCCGATCACGATCTCAGGGTTGTGAGATTGAGCCCCATGTTGGGCTCCACGCCAGGCATGGGACCTGCTTAAGATTCTCTCTCCTTCTTCCTGTGCCTCTCCCCACTGCTCATGCTCTCTCTCTTAAAAAAAAAAAAATTCATTTAGATGGACTAAACAGTATATTTGAACTGGTGGAAAGAGTTAATGATCTTAGGGATAGATTGAGAGAAATTTGGAAGCTGAAGAAAAGAGAGAAAAAAAGAATGAAAAAATGAACAAAACCTCAAAGAACTTTGGAACAACATGAAATGCAGAGTTGAGAAAGGAGCAAAAAATATTTGAAAAAATAGTGGCTGAAAACTTCCAAAATTTTTGAAAAACAATGAACTGACTTCCAGGAAGCTCAAAGAAGTAAGGAAAGATATGGAGAAATGGCTTATCAAATAGAGAATTATAGCCAAGAAACAGAAATTACATATATGAATCAAATGGGAAATTTTGGAGTTAGAAAAGTACAACGAGTGGGGTGCCTGGGTGGCACAGTTAATTGGGCGGCCAACTCTCGGTTTTGGCTCAGGTCATGATCTTGGGGTCCCAGAATTAAGCCCTGCATCCAGCTCTGTGCTCGGCATGGAGTCTGCTTCATGATCCTTTCTCTCCCTCTGCCCCTCCCCATGAGCTCATGTGGTCTCTCTCTCTCTCGAATAAATAAATCTTTTTAAAAAAGTAAGATGAACAAGATGAAAATTTGATTAGAGGGGCTCAACAGCTGATATGAACTAGCAGAAGAAAGAACCAGCAAGCTTGAAGATGGAGCAATAGAGATTATGCAACTGAAGAACAGAGAAAAAATACAATGGATAGAAATAAACAGAGCCCCCAAGACATATGGGCTATGCTTAAGTACACCAACGTACATATAATAGGAGTGTCAGAGGCGAGGAGAAAGAGAAAGGAACAGAAAAAATAATGACTTAAAAAGTGTCTCTAATTTGCTAGAAAGCATTAATCTACATGCCAAGAAGCTCAAGGAACTCCAAATAAGATAAATACAAAGAGGGTACCTGGGTGGCTCTGTTGGTTGGGCGACCGTCTTTGGCTCAGGTCATGATCCTGGAGTCCCCGGATCGAGTCCCACATTGGGCTCCCTGCTCAGTGGGGAGTCCAATTCTCCCTCTGACCCTCCTCCTTCTCATGCTCTCTCTCTCTCACTCTCTCTCAAATAAATAAATAAAAATCTTAAAAAAAAAAAAAAGATAAATACGAAGAGATCCACACCCAGACACACCAGTAAAAATGCTGAATGACCAAGAGAAAACCTTGAAAACAGAGAATGACTCATCCCATACAAGGGAACCCTGATATGATTTCTCATCAGAAATAATGGAGACCAGAAGGCAGTGAGATGACATATTCAAAATGCTGAAAGAAAAAAAAAATTGTCAGCAAGATTCCTTTCTTTTTTTTTAAGATTTTATTTATTTATTTGACAGAGAGAGAGATCACAAGAGGCAGAGAGGCAGGCAGAGAGAGAGGGAGAAGCAGGCCCCCCGCCGAGCAGAGAGTCTGATTTGGGGCTCAATCCCAGGACCCTGAGATCATGACCCGAGCCGAAGGCAGAGGCCTTAACCCACTGAGCCACCCACGTGCCCCTGTCAGCAAGATTCTTATACCCAGAAAAACTAAAAACTGTCTTTCTTTTTTTTAAAAAAAAAAGTTTATTTATTTTAGAGTGAGAGTACACACTAGTGGGGGGATGGGCAGAGAGAGAGAGAGAATCTTAAGCCCAGTGTGGAGCCTGACATGGGGCTCAATCTCATGACCCTGAGATCATGAACTGAGCTAAAATCATGAGCTGGACATCCAGCTGACTGAGCCACCAGGTGTTCCTAAAAACTATCTTTCAAGAAGGAAGACAAAGTAAAGATACTCCCAGAAAATTAAAAAAAAATGAGAGAATCATTGCTAACAGACCTACCTTAAAGAAGAACACTAAGGAGTGTTCTTTGGGCTGAAAGCAGCTAAATTCAGATGGAAATTTGTAACAGAGAGAGAAACAGAGAACTGACAAAGGTATTTGTAATCATAAAAAATTACATAAATGCATATTTCATCTTCTCTTTTCCCTTAACTGATTTACAAATTAAGTTTTAAATTGATGTTCAAAATATAAGAGCTGAAACCACCAAAACTTCTAGGAGAAAACATAGGGGTAAATCTTAACGACTTTGGATTTGGCAGTGAATTCCTATATATGCCAAAAGCACAAGCAACAAAAGAAAAACCATTAAATTGGACTCCATAAAAATTAAAAACGTCTGTGCATCAAAGGACACCATTATGAAAGTGAAAGGACAGGGGCGCCGGGGTGGCTCAGTTGGTTAAGCATCTGACTCTTGATTTTGGCTCAGGTCATGATCTCAGGGTTGTGGGACTGAGCCCTGCCTCCAGCTCTGTGCTGAGCAGGAAGCCTGCTTGAGATTCTCTCCCTCCCTTTCCCTCTGCCCCTCCTCATCTCTCTCTCTCCCCATCTCTCTAAAAAAAAAAAAGAAAGAAAAGAAAAGAAAAAGAAAAAGAAAAGAGTAAAAGGACAACCTACAGTATGAGAAAAAATATTTGTAAATCATATATTTGATAAAGGTCTAGTATCCAGAATATATAAAGAAGTCCTACAACTCAACAAAAAAATGCAAACGATCTGATTAAAAAAACAAGATTCGAATGGATACTTCTCCAAAGAAGATATACAAATAGCCAATAAGCCTATGAAAAGATGCTCAACATCAGTAATCATTAGGGGAATGCAAATCAAGACCACAGTGAAATATCATTTCACACCCATTACAATGGCCATTATTAAACAAAACAAAACAACACTGTTGCCAAGGATGTGGAATCATTGAAACTTTTGTGCCCTGCTAGTGGGAATGTGGATACTGCAGCCACTGTGGGAGACAGTAAGGTGGTTCCTCTGAATATTAAGTATAAAATTTACATAAGATCCAGAAATTCCACTTTTGCGTATACACCTAAAAGACCTGAAGGCAGGCACTCAAACAGATATCTGGACACCCATGTTCATAGCAGTGTTATTGACAACAGCCAAAATGTGGAAACAATCCAAATGTCCACCAACTAATGAATGGAGAGACAAATATGGAATATTATTAGATCATAAACAGGAAATAAATTTTGATAGATGCTATAAGATGGATGAACCTTGAGAACCCTATGCTAAGTAAAATAAGCCAGACACAAGAGAACGAATACTGTTTGATTCCACTTATATGAGGAGCCTAGATTAGTCAAATTCATAGAGACAGAAGGTCGGGTGGTGGTTACCAGGGGAGGGGGGGATGGGAAGATAGGATTTAATAGGTCTGAAGTTTCCTTTGGAGGTAGTGAAGAAGGTTCTGGAGATGGATGGTGGTGAGGGCTTCACAGCAGTGTGAATGTACTTGAACTGTACACTGAAAACTCATTAAAACGGGAAACTTATGTTATGTATATCTTACCACAGTAAAAATGAATTGATTCCTTTTTTAACTGAAAAGAAATGTTAAAGGGTGCTGGGTGGATTGCAACTTGCAATCCATAACTGGGTTGCGGGTAAAAGATATGGGGCTGGGATAGAAGGAGACATCTGGTGTACCCCGCCCTCTTCTGCTGAGCGAAAATGGGTTACGGACAAGGTTCAGCCCCTGGTAGAAGATGGGGTCTGCCCCACCTCGTTCCTTTAAACAAAGTCACACCCTTGTAGAATTAGAGGATAATCTGTAGATCCCAGAAGGAGTTGATCATAAAGACATTCAAGCTAATGGCAAGACTTCCATCCGTGGTAGCTGTGAGGGGCAGGGTAGGGAGGCCAGCTGAGTTCCAGAGGAGATGGAGGGGGAATAGGTCTGCGAGCCCCTCTCCTGCACCTGGCAGGTGATCCTGTCCTGGGCTAGGCTGACCCACTTAGGTGGCCTAAAAGCCACAGTTGCAGCTGTGGGCACGTGGGGCCCTTCCTGGCAAGGAGCTGTGCCTCTACCCTTAAGGGCTGTGGTCGCACAGCCTGCCCTACGCCCACTGCCTGGGCTGAGCTGCCTGCTGACCCACTCTTACCCAACTCATGCCAGGAAAGAAGGAGTAAGGACCAGGGCCAGTGGGCGGGGCTGAGTGCAGACCGTGGTGTTCCTGGCCAGCCACCGTCCTCTTCCAGGGCCTGAATTAATTTGGTCCCCTGGGAAGGTTTGCATTTCTGGAACCCAACTCTTGAGTTGTGGTTGGGAAGATTTATGACAGTAAGGAGTAAGAACGGTAACGGTCATTGTTTGGTATCTTGTTTTTTTGTTTTTTTTTTTTTGGCCTCTTTTCATTACTCCTCATTCCAGCCCCCTTTGAAATGGAATGCTCCTGTTTTGCATATGGGGAAACTGAGACATGGGGGGCAATAGTGTGCAAGACAAGGGTGCACAGTCAGAAACCTGGCCAAGTCCATTCCACAGCCCCTGTGCTCATGGCTATATTCAATTTCTGAGTGCCCTTCAGCCTGCTTACGTGCAACATATGTGTAATATGTGTCATTGACCGAGTTGGGCTTTGTACTGGCTAGAGGGAAGGAGGATGCACATCATGGGAACCCATTATGGGATTTGGGCACTAGGGGGGTGATTTGGTGCGGGGCCCAATCCAAGGAAGCCAGGGATTTCCCCCACGTCCAATGCTATTAGAAAGCAGGGAACCGTCTTACAATTGGGCACTTTGTGGATGGCACAGTGACCTTATTTGCATCTGTTCTAGGATGAAATGATGAAGCGGCTTTGTTTTGTCTCATTTTACCCTGGTCTCAGAGTAACCTCCGAGGCTGATAGTCTATGAAGGTTCGTATGTCCAACAGAACACAATGGGCTGGCTGTGAGCCTCCGACAGGCTCATGATCACACTGAGATCTCGCTATGAATATTAGATCAATTCCAGATGTCAGGGGCTGCTTTTTTTCTCCCCCTCTCGGTTTCTCTTTTGGCCAAGGACAGATGACGTCAGGCTGCGGGACATGAATTCATGGTGTCTAGATTTTTACTCTTGTCAAGATATTTTTGATTAAGAACAGGAGCACGTGCATTACACATACTGTGTAGCTGACCCAAGTTAATCTCTGTTTTTCTTTCTGTTGTAGGATGAGTTGTGGGATCACCTGGTGGGACAATAACAGCAGTGGCATTGAAAACTCTGGACAAGATCTATAAATCAACTGTGAAAGAGGCGAATAACACAAACAAAATGACTTTTGATGCTTGCGATGGGTCTCCAAACCAATAGGTCCCACAGTCTAGTGGGTCTGTTTTGGAGAGTCGGGTCCTTTTTCCTTAGCTTAGCCAGGCTGCTCCACATGCTCTGTGGCACTTAGGTACTTAGGTGTGTGTAACAAGGTCCTACAGCATCAGGACCCCCACCCCTTGGCTGGCTAAGAGCAAGTCAAAGGCTATGATTGCCATGACCACTTTAGCTAACGCATTTAGATTAGTGTGTTGGGCCTTCAGAACAGAAGTGTCATCTTTGATGACTTTTTGTGAAGGTTAGAGAGAAGTTCGAACACCTTTTCTGGTTGTTTTGTTCCCTTCGTGGGAGATGTATTTTGCAGAGCATACATGAAAAGGCAACCAGTTGTCCCTTTTGGAAGTTTTTAAGAGTGATCTGTGTTTCCTTTGTTTTACGAGCTTCTGGATATCCTTTTTTTTTAAAGATTTTATTTAGAGAATGTGTAAGCAGGGGAAGGAACGGAGGGGGAGGCAGAGGGAAAGGAAAGAATCTCAAGCACGGAGTGCAGAGCCCCACATGTGGCTTGATCTCATGACCCTGAGATCATGACCTGAGCTGAAACCAAGAGTTGGACGCTTAACTGACTGAGTCTCCCAGGCACCCCTGGATGTTCTGTTTAGGACACATGATTGACTGGAGCGGTGGTAGTTTTAAATATCTGGATAACTCTACCAATTACTCAGGTTACATGGAACAAGTTAGAATATGGTAGAGCAGTACAAGCCTGATGTCTATTTGAGGAATAATATCCTAGTGAAGTCTACATCATATTGGGAACATAAATGTCATTTTTTATAATAGGAATGAGTCCATTAGACTGTGTTTCTTGAGTCTTCACTGATACCAATACAGTGTTTCAAATTGGCCTTTTGCTTAGTGTACCTAAGGAGGTTTTGTGGGGTTTTTTTTTTTAACCCAAAAATCCAGTTTGGAACTTGTAGACTGAACAATTACTGGCACTCATGCAGGGCTGGGAAGAGATCCAGCATGGAAAGGGCTTGTAATACATGGGACTAGATATTGTCTCCTTTGAAAGGCTGTTGTACTTTGTTTTGGAACACGGCTAAACTACTAGAGATCCATTTGATCCTTTCAAGCTGTTTGTCAGCAGAAAATACCGCACTCTTTAAAGGAATTCAATGCCACTTGGGACCTGACAATGTTAAAGTCACAATGTCTAACATTCGATTAAAAATCAGTAGGCCATGGGTGCATGGATGGCTCAGTCGATTAAATGCCTGACTTTGGCTTGGGTTGTGATCTCAGGGTCCTGGGATTGAGTCTAGCATCAGGCTCCATGCTCAGCAGGGAGTCTGCTTGTCCCTCTCCCCTCGCCCTACCCCTTGCTCATGCTCTTTCTCTCTCTCAAATAAATAAATAAAAATATTTTTTAAAAATCAGTAGGCTTGACTCAGAAAGGGGAAAAACCCTATCACAGGCTATGATGTGGATGAACCTTAGAGATATTATGCTAAATGAAATAAGCGTGCTACAAGAGGACAAATATTGTATGATTCCACTCATATGAGGTCCCCAGAGTTGTCAAATTCTTAGAGACAGAAAGTCGAGTGATGGTTCGCAGGGCTGGGGGTGTTGTTTTTTTAGGGGGACAGAGTTTCAGCTTTGCAAGTATGGAGTTTGAATGGTGGTGATAGTTACACGATAATGTGAATGTACTCAATACCACTGAACTGAAGGCTTAGAAAATGATTACGATGGCAAATTTTGTGTTATATATATTTTCCCAGTAATTTTGTTTTTCAGGAAAAAGCCAAAAGGCATGGAAAGAAGCAGGAAGATATTACTCATAATCAAGGGAAAATCTATCCATAGAATCAGATCTCTAAGTGACAGAGATGATGGAATTAATAGACAAAGACATAGAAACAGTTATCCTAAATATGCTCTAGGTGCTCAGGAATGCAGAGGATCAGGAGCCAAATAGGAGATATTTTAAAAAGAAAGACCAGATGGAATTTACAGCAGAGTAGATATTAGAGAGTAAAGATCAGAGAGGAAAATACAGAGAAAGAATGAAAAGAGGAGGGAGATTAGAACATCAGGGACTTGTGGGACAATATCAAATAGTCCACCGTGCATGTCATTGAGGTTCTAGAATGAGAAAAAGCAGAAAAAACTTTAAAGAATAATGTCCTGAGGGACGCTTGGGTGGCTCAGTCATTAAGCGTCTGCCTTCAGCTTGGGTGGTGATCACAGCGTCCTGGGATCAAGACCTTCATCGGGCTCCCCACTCAGCGAGGAGCCTGTTTCTCCCTCTCCCATTCCCCCTGCTTGTGTTCCCTCTCTCTGTCAAATAAATAAATAAAATCTTTTTTTTTTTTTTT
>CM052891.1:43230911-43246362 GCA_028534135.1 Potos flavus
GTCCCGCCTCCGGGGTCTCAGATCCAACTGAGTCCCCGGGTTTCGGCCATCGCCCATCCGGACCCCGGGCTGGAGCTGCCGCGTGTAGCACTCGAGTCGCCCAGACGGTCCATTGCCTCCGCTCCAAGCTCCCAGCCTCGCTCGTGCACCTGCAGCTTCCCTCCCTGGTGGCCGTGGCCATCCGGGCTAGGCAGCGTGGCCTCAGGGAGCAGCGCTGCCAGCGGAAGGATGGGTGCTCAGCGAAGGCACCAAGGGCCTCAGTGGAGGCCTCAGCTGCCATTGACCAGCTGGACAAGTCGAGAGCCTCTAGAACAAATTTAGTCCGAAACCCATTCAACCTTTGGAAACATTCATCAAAAAAACTGAGTAGACAGTGTAGGACCTAAAATAAAGGTCATGCCCTGTAGAGGAAAATCAAAATAGGGAATGAGGAACTAGGTCTTAAGACTGTCTAAAAATTTTGAAAGATGCAGACAGGCTGACTTTTTGACCTCACGCTGGCTGCAAAACACCAGAACCTCAAAACAGGGCTAAGAAGAATCCCGCCAGATACCAGAGGGGTGGACAGTATAGTTCGTTCTCTTAAGGAACCCCTGGATTGGTTATCCTGAGGGAGACCAGGGACCTAAGTCCTGGACCAGAATTTCTTGAAATGTTTTGCGAGCTTCTAATTATCACGATTTTATTCTTAGGAACATTTCCCTTCAACAAGAGATGTCAATTGACCGAACCACGGATCAAACGGTCAAACACATCTCCATAAAAATTCAAAAGGCGTTATGATACTGTCAAAATACAAATGGAAGCTCAAAGCAGAAAATCTCTAAGTGGGTACAGGGGCGGGGGGAGGGGCAGTAAAAGGCTCTTCAGAGGAAGTTATCATATACATGAAAGAACAGGAAAAACAAATACCATCAAAGAAGGTCAAGTTGTAACGATGGAAGAATTCAAGAGCAGATTGGTTACAAAGATTAAACGAAGTAAAATACCAAATACCTACCATGACACCAGGGACAGAGTAGGTCCTCAGAAAAAGTAATTGATAAAATGACAAAGATAGGAGTTCCTAGGCCGCTCAGAGTAGGTTTATGAAACATTTTGTGATGATTCCC
Source organism: Potos flavus (assembly GCA_028534135.1). Taxonomy (NCBI): domain Eukaryota; kingdom Metazoa; phylum Chordata; class Mammalia; order Carnivora; family Procyonidae; genus Potos; species Potos flavus. The sequence goes on from CM052891.1 coordinate 43,232,024, forward strand.
CAATTTACATATCTATATGTAATTTACTATCTATATATCTATATGTGATTTACTATATGTAATTTACTATTCAATAACTGGCAGGAAATTTACACTCTGGGTATTCTGGGCCTGCAATTAAAGTGATTTGGTTGGAGTCCATTACAGAAGAATTGGAGGAGAGCAATGCTTGGTAGAGAAAATCCGAGAATGTAAAGTGGGAAAAGGGGCCAGCCAGCACCATAGCCGCCTAATGGCTGATACAACTCCACTGTAAGTATCCACAGCAAACTCGGTACTACTCACTTTACAGAGAACCCAGAATTAGGTTAAATTACATCTCCTCCGGCCCTGGTCAGTTCTGTACTGGCCCAGGGCCTCAATGCTGACATGTCTGTGGAAACCTAGTAGTCACGCTAAATACCAGGAAATGAGGCTGTTCTCTCTGGAATCCTTTATTTATTTAAAAAGATTTTATTTGGGGTGCCTGGGTGGCTCAGTGGGTTAAAGCCTCTGCCTTTGGCTCAGGTCATGATCTCAGGGTCCTGGGATCGAGCACTGAATTGGGCGCTCTGCTCAGCAGGGAGCCTGCTTCCTCCTCTCTCTGCCTGCCTCTCTGCCTACTTGTGATCTCTGTCAAATAAATAAATAAAATCTTTAAAATTTTTTTTTATTTATTTGAAAGAGAGAGCACACAAGTTAGGGGTAGTGGGAGGACTAGGAGGGGCAGAGAGAGACAAGCAAGCTCCCCACTGAGCAGGGAGCCCTCTGTGGGGCTCGATCCCAGAACCCTGGGATCATGACCTGAGCTGAAAGCAGATGCTTAATGGACTGAGCCACCCAGGTACCCCAGGAATCCATTTTTGGAACATTACTTTGTTTAATCCTTACAAGGACCCTTTGAGATAAGTTATATTGCACTCAGTTTCAAATTGAGGAATCTAGGGCAGAGAAAGGTGGGGTGACCAAGGTCACACAGCTGGTAGGTGGTGGGGACAGGACTGGAACCTCTGTCCGGACCCCCAGCCCCCCTGGGTATACTTGCTGCCTCCTCCTTGGCAGGGTGGATTTTTTCACAGTAACCACGGTCAATGTCTATGACGCTAAGGACCATTTAATCCCATAAACAAATTCTGATAATAGGGACAAGCTTCCCCCCTTTAGTTAGAAACTATACCACATATTGGAAGACAGCTGTTTTAGTCCAAAAAAAGACAGCATCTTCTTTTTCATCTTGCTTTTGGTGGAATTCCAAGGCCTTGTCTGCCATTGAAGCCAATCTCCACCTGTGTTGTGGGAAACAAAGGCTGAAGAAACAATTAAATTTCCTTACTACTTGACAGCCCATTGACAAGTCCTTGAAACATTCCTCCGGGAGCTCAGCTGCCTGGGATGTTGACACATTGCTAAGGGCAAAAGCTATCTTGGCCCAACCCCCCAGGATCCTGGAAGTCTTCTTTAACACAGAGAAATTCCTTTGGAAATGTGCTTTATCTCTACCCCCCACCCCCAAGATACAGGTTAGCGATCACCCCCAAGCATCCGGCCCACTGACACATTCGAAGACACAGGATTTACTAAAGAGTCATAAATGACCTTTTCATTTATGTCATACATAAATGACAGCTAGCCCCCTCAAGGTCCTGAAAAACATGCTTCCAAAATTCCTTAGAGACTTACACTGTCCTTAATCCCCTCCCAACTTGGAAGTATATCATGGGCCACTCCCCATGACCTCAGTGCAGCTTTCTTTTTTTTTTTTAAAGATTTTATTTATTTATTTGACAGAGAGAGAGATCACAAGTAGGCAGAGGCAGGCAGAGAGAGAGGGGGGAAGCAGACTCCCTGCTGAGCAGAGAGCCCGATGCGGGGCTCGATCCCAGGACCCTGAGATCATGACCTGAGCCGAAGGCAGAGGCTTAACCCACTGAGCCACCCAGGCACCCCAGTGCAGCTCCTTCGGCCCACGGGCCCTGACCCCTTGCTTTAATAAAACCACCTTTTTGCACTGATGACATCTCCAGAATCCTTTCTTGGCCATCGGCTGCAAACCCCAATATTTTTCTATATCACGTGTAGCCCCTACTCCCTGAGCCACGGTTGCCATCAAGGGCATCTGGTGAGCATTACTAAGCACGGCCTTTGGGTTTAGGAAAACTAGGGTGAAAAAAAGCTCCAGAGACCAGTTGGACGGATAGCATCACAAGAGGCAAAGACAAACTGAGAAAGTCACATTTATTGTCACGTTGGGACTAGCTAAACAGGACCCTTGGCTCTTGCTAGCCGCACCCACCGCTGATACCCCAGCAGACCTAAAACGTTCTGCTTCTGGAATTCCATTTCTCCGATGTAAAGGGTATCCACGGTGCCCCAGTCTCCTCGGGTCAGGAACAAACATGGCAACCTAATTAAACCATTGAAAGATATTCAAGCCTGGGGGTGCCTGGCTGGCTCGGCCTGTAGAGCACGTGACCTTTGGTCTCAGGGTAGTGAGTTCAAGCCCCACGTAGGGCATAGAGCTTAAAAAAAAATTTTTTTTTTTTTTCGAGTCCTGACGTGTCAGCCAAATCTCCCCCACGTCACCAGAACCGCCTCCTCAGGAAAACTAAAGCCTAATAGGTCACAGCAGCTTTAAAAGGCGGAGGGGCAGGGAGGGAAGAAGCAGCAACTGTTTCCACTTGTAATCCCTTTGGATTTTCCCATTTTAAGGGAGGATTTCTTTCCTAATCAAGTTCTTGAGGCACAAAGAATGGAAACCTTAGCGTCAAAGCAAATTATCATGAAAATCGAAACACCTACAATAAAAAAGAAAACGGAAATGCCTAAGGTTCACAAACTCCCCAAATCTGTTTTGTTTTTTGGTTTGTTTTTTTTTTTGCCTCTACACAGCGACCAGACTCAACTTCCATCTGCCCCACACTGGTTTTATGAGGGCCTTTCACGGCAGGTCATCAGGAGGCTAGAGTCTGGAGCCTGTCCTTGGCCTAGGGCTCTGGATTACGCCACACTGCCTGGCAGTGAGTATTTCTGCTGAAATTCTAACTGTTCCAGCAGTTCCAAGGGTGTTTGTCCTTCTGAAGAGGGGAGAAGTAAGCAGACAGCCTCCCGCTGTGAGCCTTTGGCCGTCACAACTTGCTGTCATCGCCTTCTGATGCAGGGGGTGGGGGCCTCCCACAGGCTGTCTTTGTCCCGAGCTCTCTCCACGGGGTGGCAGAGCCCGCTGCCAGGGCTGCATCACAACCTGACAGCTTCCCCCCACCCCCCTCCAGCTCAGCTTCCTCCCCAGAGCCACGCTTCCTCCTTTCACCAGCGTTCCGCCCAAAATACCTTCTTGGCCCTCCTCACAGTCTCCCTCTGTGCTTCCCAAGAAGCCGGCCTGCCCCAGAGCTGCATGATAGAAAACGCACTCCAGGGCGCCTGGGTGGCTCAGTGGGTTAAAGCCTCTGCCTTCGGCTCAGGTCATGATCTCAGGGTCCTGGGATCGAGCCTTGCATGGGGCTCTCTGCTCAGCGGGGAGCCTGCTTCCCCCTCTCTCTCTGCCTGCCTCTCTGCCTACTTGTGATCTCTCTCGCTCTGTCAAATAAATAAATAAAGTCAAAAAAAAAAAAAAGAAAAAACGCACTCCACAGAGCACCTCCACCGTTCTCGGACCTCCGTTTTCAAGTCCCTGTTGGAATGTGCTGGAAAAAGGAATACGTCTGTCAGAAAGATCTAGAATATTTTTGACGGGCTTTGGGGAGTTGGAACATTTTCAGCCCCTTAGGAAACAGAAGCCAAGGAAATTTCTAAGAGAGAGATCAGTGGCCTGGGTCTAAGCAGCGACTGAGAAGCCAAAGTGAACCTTTTTCTCAATGGCGGGGCAGCCCTTGGCATAACGCCGGCAGCCTTCCTTCTCCACAGCTGTTCCTTCTGGACTTCTCCCTACCACACCCCTTCATTCATTTAAGTGTCCCATATGTTCCCTCATATGGGACACATGCACCAAGGCCAGCTTCCCTGCCTCGCTCCCTTGGAAATCCACACTGAACTTGGACCACAGAAGCATCAAGATGGCTTCCGTCACTTCCTCATTACAAACACAGTGTTGATGAGAACAGCCTTGAAGGTACGGCTTTGCGTTCATCCTTAGCTGTTTCTTTGGTGCATATTCTCTACAAGAGAAAATGCCTGGACAGAAGCATTTTTTAAAACAGTTGGCACGTCACAGTCCACACAGCTGCCACCGATCTGCACATTCGTTTCCAGTGTTGCGTGAATTCTCATAGATCTTCGTTTTCCCCACCCCCTCGCCAATGTTGGCAATTACCTTTTTTCCTTTTTTCTTTCTTTTTTTTTTTTTTTGGTATTTAACTGGACATTGACTGTCACGTAATTTTGAAATTTTGTGTATCTTACAGGTTTGTGGGGTTTTTTCTTTTCTTTGTTTCTTTTTTGTTTTGTTAATAGAGTTTAGTTCTAAAATTAAGAAGCAGTACTTTGTGAGGTCTGGGCAGTCCCAGAATTTCAGGGAGTCGAGGGCTGGGACAAGGACGAGGCCCGTGAGGCCCTCTCCTGGGGGCAAAATGCAAGGAGTGTGGGTGGTGCCAAAAAACTCAGTAGTCAAGATAAATTTTTAAAAATACAATATTTTATTTTAACATTTTATTTATTTATTTGACAGAGAGACAGTGAGAGGGGGAATACAAGCAGGGAGAGTGGGGGGGGGGGTAGGCTTCCCGCTGAGCAGGGAGCCCGATGTAGGGCTCGATCCCAGGACCCTCAGATCATGACCTGAGCCGAAGGCAGACGCTTAACAACTGAGCCACCCAGGCGCCCCTAAAAAAATACAATATTAAAAAAAAAATTAATGCCAAAAATCCAAGACGAACAAAGTGTCAAAGTTATGAGGGACTTCAGCTCTGCCTATGGGTATGACTGCCTCATTCCCTTCACTTTGGCCGGCCCTGGCAAGGATAAGTCTTACTTTTATTTATTTTTAAAGACTTTACCTACTTATTTGAGAGAGAGTAAGCACAAGTCAGGGGCAGAGGCAGAATCAGACCCCTCACTGAGCAGGGAGCCAGATGAGGGACTCGATCCCAGGACCCTGGGATCATGACCTGGGCAGAAGATAGATACTTCACCAACTGAGCCACCCAGGGGCCTGAAACTTACTTTAACCGTGTAACCCTATCTGCACAAATCTCTTTAATCCCTTCACCTGATGACATTACCGCACTGTAGTTTAAAATAAAAACTAGCTTTTGGTTCCACATCTGGGGAGAAGGACTGGGACATGACAGGTGTATCCAAAAATCTGAGCAGGGATTTCAAGAGTGTCTCTGGTGTTTCCTTGGGTGTGAAGAATCCCTTCCAGTAGATTCTGGACTCTCGACCTCTGTGGGGAAAGCCCTGGCTGTTCCTCACGGTGACTTTGCTATGTTGCCAATACTGGATGTCCTCAAGGGGGAGCAGGGAAGGAAATTTGTGATCAGCCCAAACAAGAATCCAAACCTCAGAGCTCTAGCATTTCAGACACTTAGATCTCTGAGAAACATTTCTGTCACTCCCTAGCTCCCCGTGCCTTCTCCTAATCAGGGTCCAATTCACCTCTGGGCCATCCAAAGCAATAAGGAAGGGACTCTTGTCTGGATATCTGTAGATGGAATTAGTAATCTTGGGCTAGCTGACTCTTCCCCCTCTTGAAGACAATGATAGAACCTTCTGGTCTCTGCCGCTCTGACAGCCTTCCAGCAGCTGCCTCAGGACTCACAGTTAATCCCAAATGCCTGCTATTTTCACACCTGGCCACAAACACAAAATTTGACAAGATTCCTGTCCAAGATTCATAGAAGCTGTAGTGGCCTTAGCTGCCCACAAGTAATCAGGATGGTGGGAGAGCCCTTCACCCCCCCCCCCACCAGCTTCACTGAGAGCCCCAGACACAGTTCCTCTTTCCCTCCTGTAAAGAGTGAGGCCCATTCCAGAGTGTTCCTTCCCTGAAGAACTTCAGGCCCTTGTGGGGGTTCTATTTACTGAATTAACTTGATGCTTCATGTTCTTAGAGCAGGATAGTGCTCTATATTATGAATGGCTTAAAAAAAAATTCAAGAGCTTATTTACTCACTTAATTAATAATTTTATCTTTCTTATTTAATAACAAAAGGAAAAAGCACTGTCCAAAGCAGGGACTCCCATGAGGTGGACAATGAGCCGCTTAAGATCATGCTAGGAAAAAATAATAACTAAATTATGTGTACAATATTATGACAAGCGAGGACACTGACAAAAGGTTGTGTCCAATAGGATCCCATCTCAAAAACGAATTGGAAGCGACCAGAAGGGGGGGGTGCAGAGGTTCTCTTTCTTGATCTGGGCGCCGGACACACAGGGATTTACACTTTGGGAACATATAGTGGTCCTTTTCCCTATGGGTGCCGTCCCTCCATTCAAAGATCAAAACTCTTATTTGGGATTACACCCAGCCAGTAAAACTCTGCAAAAAGAAACATCACGCGCGATCATCTATGAGCAGGCGACCTCCGCCTGGTGGGGTTTTTAGCGGAGTTTTCCCGATACTGCCGCGACCCTCGTCAAAGAAAAGGTTGCCTTTTACCCTTTGCAAAGAATGAAAGCGTGGCGTCCTCCCAGCCTGGGGAACGAGGCCACCGGGTGCCGGCTCGGGCCGGGGGGACGGGGGCGCCCGCCCGCTTCTCCTTCCTCGCCCGGCCCGGCGCGCGGGGTCCCCGGTCCCGCGGAAGGCGGGCCCCGCTGCCTGTCGCCTCCGGCGGGGCGGGCTGGGCGGCGGCGCGGCGCTCGGGCTCGGCGGCCCCGGCGCGCGGGCTTCCCGGAAGCCGAGGAGCGGGGCCGCTCGCGCCCCTGCCCTTCAGTGTGACCCCAGCGCCGGGCGGGGGTCGGGGGGACCGCGCCTCTCAGCCTAGGTGTCCCGAGCCGCGGGACCGTGCCGGCACAGCGAGGTCTTGAGCGACGCAGAGTCGTCTGTTCGCTGTGACCTCGTGGCGCAATGGTAGCGCGTCTGACTCCAGATCAGAAGGTTGCGTGTTCAAGTCACGTCGGGGTCATGGGTCCCTTTTTTCCTCCCCCCCAGCACGGGGGGCTGGGAGAAGCGCGGCAGAAGCCGTCATGCGAGAAATTTGGCCTCGGGCGACCCTCGTTGTGCTCGCAGCCGGCAGAAAACCCCGCTCTTTTTGCCTCGAATCGCGAATACGGGGTTTACGCAGGCGACTGCGAGAGGCAGAGGTTGCTACTGGCGACCGGTAGGAGGCGTCGCGGCCAGCGCAGAGCGACACCGTTCTCCCCCCTCCTTCGCCGCGCGCTGACTGCCGCCCTGCCCACCCCCGCCCATTCAACACTGGCCCTTGGGGTTACCGGCCCCCTCCCTCCTCCCCACTCCCCTCTCCCAACGCACTTGGGCCCCTCGGAACACCACCTGCTGGAAGATTGAATGCGCCCCCGGAGGGGTCTCTCGTCCGGGAAGCGGCCCCTCTGTCCCAAGAAGGACTGGGTGCCTTCTGCAGGTGTCCTCTTGCTCGCCCTGACCACCTCTTTTTTTTTCTCTTCCCCTTCCCAAATGTTCCCTCTCACCTGGATTGTTAACACCACTTTAGCCACAGCCGTAAATCCAGGATATTCACTTCAATATTGTTTGCTAATAGTTACAAACAAAACAAAACAAAAACCGAAAAGCGCTCCCTGTCCACCAGTAGAGGGATGTCTAGGGAAAAAAAGCAAGTTGCATAAAAATTTCAACACATACTGTATATGTTAGTGCTACATATTTACTATAAATCCATATTAAAATATGGATGGGAATTGTTTACACCAGGTCTAGGAGAGTGGTTACCTCTGGGGAATGAAAAAGAAGGGGTGCAGGCAGAGTCTCTCTCTCTTTTTTTTAAATAAGAACCCCCAAAATGTTAATATTAATTAAATCTGCTTAGAGGGTACATAGAATCTAATATGAAACCTGAGTTTCAGGTCAGAATTCACTCTACCTGCATAGTCAAAAAATTATTTTATGATTTCCCAGGTCAGTAGGCCCCACGGCATGCTGGTAGGAGCTGCGGCACATTCTCTCTGAAAGAAATACACCCTCGACACAGGCCTTCTAGTTTTAAAGGACCAGTCAAAATACTCTCATAAAAAGAGGACTAAAAAATTAATGGAACAAGAGACAATAAGAATGATTCGGTATGTTTTAAAATAATTAAAAAGAAAATTCTAGAAATGAAAGATTTCATATTTGATATTAGAAACACAGGGGTATATTATCCAGCAGATTAGACAGAGCTGAAAAAAATACTTAATGAAAGGAAATATTTTGGTGGTTCAAAATATGTTTGTATATCTTGGCATTCCCTCCAAAAGGTGATGCCTAGTTCTCGTCCCCTTGAGTACTGTCTGAACTTAATGTCTTTCCTCTAACAGAGAAAGGAGAAGTTATGTTGTGTGACTTTGGACACTTAGTCATAAAAGAACTGTGGATTCCTGCCTCTCTCTTGGGTGACTGCAGCCCCAGCCAACATTTTGACTCCAACTTCCTATGAGACCCCGAGTCAGAACCAACCAGCTAAGACACACCCCGAATTTCTGACCCTCAAAAACTGTGTGACATAATAAATGTTAAGAGGCTAAGGTTTGGGGTTAATTCCCCATGTGGCGATAGATAACTAATACAAAAGTAGAATTAAAGAAACTACACCGAAAGCAAATAAAGAGGCAAAGAGATACAAAATAAGGGGGAAAGTGAAGCAATACTGTGGATAGAATGAAAATGTCTAATCTCAGCCTAAATGGAGTTCCCTGAGGGAAATAAACAGACGGTAGGGGAGAGGTAGTATTTGGAGAAATGCTAGCTATGAACTTTCCAGAATTGATGGAAGACATGAGTCCTCACTCACAAGAAGCACTCCATCTCCTAAGTATGATAAGGAAAGAGACACCCATACCGGTATACAGCATAAGGAAACTGCCCAACATAGAGAGTAAAGATTTTTAAAACAACCAGGGGATTTATAAAAAAAGCCAATTATCCACAACAAAAATGAGAGTTGGACTGAAGCTGAATTTTGAGCAGCAACAATGAAAGCCAGAAGAAGCACACTGTTAATTCGAAAGCACAGGGTAGCCTGGGTGGCACAGTTGGTCGAGCATGGGACTTTTGGCTTCAGCTCAGGTTGTGATCTCAGGGTGGTGACATTGAGTCCCATGTCCGGCTGTCACTCAGCGTGGGGTCCACTTGGGTCTCTCTCTCTCTCTCCCTCTGCCCCTCCCGCTACAAAATAAATAAATAAATCTTTAACTCCAAAGCACCAAAAGAAAACAATTGCTAACCTAGAATTATATGCTTGGGAAGTTATCTTTCAAGAACAGAGGTATTTTTGAGCGCCTGGATGGCTCAGTCGGTTGAGCGTCTGCCTTCAGCTCAGGTCATGATCCTGGGGGCCTGAGATCAAGCCTCAAGTCTGTTCCCCACTCAGGGGGTAGTTGGCTTCTCCCTCTACCCTTCCCTCTGCTCGTGCTCTCTCTCTCAAATAAATAAGTGAAATCTTAAAAAAAAAAAAAAAAAAACAGAGATATTTTCAGGTACCTGGCTGGCTCAGTTGGTAGAGCATGCAACTCTTGACCTTGGGATTCTAAGTTTGAGCCCCACACTGGGTGTTGAGATTACTTAAAAATAAAATCTTTAAAAAAAATAGAGATATTTTCAAACAAATGGAACCACCAGCATCTCTCCCTGAAGGACTCTCTGGAAAGTATGCTTTGGGGAGAAGGAAAACAATCCCAGACAGAAGGTCTGAGAGGCAAGAAGGACCCAGTGAGTAAAGGAAATAGTAAACACATGGGTTAGCTAACAAACCTTGACCATACAGAAACAGACCAAAAAAAAAAAAAAAAAAAAAATCACAAATGTGTGGATTTGCAAAGCAGAACTGCAATACTGGACGAGAATAACATGGAAGCCAGAGTCAACATAATCTGGGAGTAAACCTTTTAAAGTGGTTGTATTTTTTGAAAGGAAGGATATTTATTAACCAGAAACCATGTTAAGTATATTAAAATGTAGGATAATCAGTAACAGAGTAGAGATAATTGGTTGAGTATGAAGACAAAAAATTGGCTAAAGATATTAAAGTTTAAATAATAAATTAATAAAGTTAGTCACATGGACATAGAACTCTGCACACAGCAATTAGATAACACTGTTCTTGAGTTCATACAGAGAATTTTATATAAACGTGAGCATCTTCTAGACCATAAAGGAAATCTCAACAAACTCCAAAGAATAGGTATCATTCAGGTCACTTTCTCTGATCCAATTACCATTAATTTAGAAACCAACAAGAAAAAGCATACTACAATTAGGAAGTTTAAAAACACTTGTAAATTACTTCATAGACCAAAGACAAAACCCAGACACTTAGACAATAGAAGAAAACTGGGGTTATGGACACGGCAAAGGAGCTAAAATGATCACCGTTTGCAGGTGATACAATCGCGTAACTAGAAAACCTAAAGGATTCAGCTGAAAAATTACTAGAACCAAAAAGAGAAGTCAGTAAGATAGTGAGGTAAAAAATTAACGTACAGAAACCAATAGTTTTTATAAAATCAACCAACAACCGATTAGGAATAAGGTGAAAGGGGGCAGACGTAGGAACAAAACATTTCACATTCATTTTATATGTTGTTTAGATTTTTGAATATATGAATGTTATGGATATATGAATATATTACATAGTCAAAGAAAAAAGTTATGAACATCAGTGATGTTCCAACTGAATTTAGCTGATGCGGCGTGCCAAGTGGAGGAGGAAGGGAAGAAGCGCGGACACGACTGAAGACCGACCAGATGCGAAAAGCAAGGGCCCTTTGCTCTGAGCTTGCCGTAGAGTCAGCCACCAGCACCTGTGTTTTGGCAGAGACCCAGAGGCGGGCAGGGGGTGGCGGGAGAGCTTTACAGTGGCCTGGGGAAGCTGGAAACAGGCTAACTGTGACGGGTGCCTCTTTGCTTTTCTCTGCCTGGTCCTAAGTCGGAGGCAGGAACGAAATTCAGGGCAGCTCTGAGTGGTTAATCACGTCCTGGCCATTTGGGGCTGATTGTTCTAGAGGTCATCGCTCGGCTTCCTGGAAGGTTGGAGAGAGCAGTCTGACTTCCTGCAATTCCCACTTACAGCCGGGGGCTTTCCTGGGCTGGTTACTGTGAGTGGGAGCTCCACTTTTTTTTTTTTCTTAAGTAATCTCTGTGCCCAACATAAGGCTCGAACTCACGGCCCCAAGCTCAAGAGTTGCGTGCTCTACCAAATGAGCCAGCCAGGCGCCCCTGGAGTTCTACTTTGATATATGGCCTGGCATCGTCCATTCGTATATTCAGTCTCTCGAAGGCTGTTTATCCCCCAGCTGCCTCCCTACGAGGTCACTGCAACCTGTGGCCTCAGTGGAGGCTCACAGATCCCACCAGGTGGCCTCTCCGCAGGGTCCCCTCGGTCCCCAAGTGCAGGTAAGCACTGCCTCCCCTCAGGTCCGCAGGCCCCAGGCTCAAACGCCCTGGTGGGACTCTCCGAGGCACTCATGACTGTGTGCTATCATCCTTGGCTCCAGAGAGATGGAATATGCTTGGGCATCAGAATCTCCTTCAGGACACAGAGCACAATTGCCACCAAAGCTTTGAGAATGCGGCAGCGAGCCTTCTTTCTGTTTCCTCCCCACGTCGCATTTGAACTTGGTGCTTCAGAGGAGGAGCAGGGGGACCTCAACCCAGGGGGCACACTGCAATGTGTGGAGGGGTCCCTTCCACCTCATTCCCCTGAGCTGCCCTTCCAGGGGAAAATTCTAGAAGCTGAATGTCAGAAAGAAACAGAGCGACATCTGCCAGCTTTATCTCCAGGAGATACACAAAACAGTGGCAAAGAATAGAGACAAAAGTGACCGAGGGGAACCGGGATGTATTCTGAAGTGTCCTAAGCACGTTCCAGAAATAGAAGGTCTCTCCGTATCACACAGACAGAACGACAGACCCCAACACACTCACACACAGGACTGGAAAGGAACATGCTAAAACACTAGCTAGTGATCATCCCTGGGTGGGGAGATGACAGATTTTTGTTTTGTCTTTGTGTCCAAGTTTCTCATTTTTCCACAACGAATGGTAAAGAACAGTGGCAAGTGTACCAAATGGGGTGGGGATGGGGGTCTGTCATTCAGGACACAGGAAGTGTCTCTACACCCCGGCCGCGGCTCTGATCAGTCGTGTGACGTGGGCGATTTATTTTATTTCTTTTTCAGCGCTAGGTGCCCAAAACCCTCCTCTGGAGAATGGGAACCATAAAGGTTCCTACCTCCTGGGTTCAATGAGTGAATTTATAGAGAGTGCTGCAAACAGCGACGGGCAGGCACACAGTAAACACCACAGACAGGGGTGCTGGGTATTATTATCATTATTATTCCAACACTATTACTGTTTCCAAAGCCAGAAACTCCTGGTTCCATGGGTCGGTAAGGGAAGGTCACGTGAGCCCAGCACTTGGACGCGAGAGCGTTCTGCCGCCCGTCTGACCCCGTGATTCTGTGCTCTGTGTGCTGTGAAGGGATCATGCAAATCCCCATGGGTCTGGCCACAGTGGCAACCACAGGCAGCCCGACTCTGTTCAGGCCCCCCCACCCCCCCAACAACCTGCGGGATTTTGACCCCGGCTGGGAACGCAGAGAACGGAAAGACCGCGCTGACTTCTTGGAGACGCGGCTCACCAGCAGAGGGCGCAAGCGGCAAACCCAGGAAAAAGTGGGCCAGGAATTTGGAACATCTTTTTCCTCGGACACAGTACTTTCGAGCTTTTCTGTTTGAGTACCCCTAAAAGACTTTCTGGAAATCGATGTGACGTTTGCATATTTTGTAGTGGGCACCTAACACTTTTTATGATAATTAAAAATCGTTGCAAGTGCTGGCATGTTATAAATAGTAATATGTTAAAATCTGCAGTTAACATCGTTTTCTAAATATAGCCCTTGAAGTGTAAACACCACCACGATTTGATACTATGATGCATTTAAAAAGGACAAGAACAAACTCCCATGTACTGGTTAGAAATTTTTCATGTTTCCTTTTTCTCTTTGTATGTCCGTTCCCCCCCTCCCACAAATTTAGGATAATATACACTTTCATGCTGGATGTTTTTTATTTTACCACCCTGTCATATTTCTCTCCACAAAAACGCAAATATAAATTGAAAATTAAAATACCTATTTCAAAAAAAAATACCTATTTCCTAAAAAAACAAATAAAAAATAAAATAAAATAAAATAAAATACCTATTTCCTGAGAACTTAGAGGTCTAACAGTTAACAACTTTTCTTTGGGATTGAATTATCACTGATTCATACTAGCGACGCGCTCATACAAACACCACAAATGTATTAGGAGTTCTGATAACAGAGCCTGAAATTGTCAGATTGCCTCTTACTGGGCACTTCCGAAGTTTTTACACCCTGGGGCAATGCACCCTAGGGAGAAGATGGGTTTTCTGGTGACAGAGACGGGACAGAGAAAGGGCAAAGACAACCAAAAGGAACACTGAACCCACAGCGCTTTTCTCAGGGAGGGTGCTTGTAACAAGGAAATAGTCTGGAAAAATCAGTTCCTTAAAAACTGACCTTGTCACAGATTCCCTTGGAAAGTCTTCCTGTGTCCTGGGGCCTGTTGTCAAAACTTAGTTAGAGAATAGAAAAGCCAAATAAGTACATTGGCTACTGGACTGGGGAAAAGGGGAGGGGGGCTGTGGTGGCCCAGCCGAGGGGATGAAGTAATGGGGAGAGTGCATTGCAAGGTGCTTTCCTATAATGAAATGTCCGTGGCCCAGTGGGTAGCTGGGTCAGAAATCACTGATCAGGGGCACATTGGTGGCTTAGTCCCTAAAGCGTCTGCCTTCGGCTCAGGTCATGATCCCAGGGTCCTGGGATCGAGCCCCACATCAGGCTACCTGCTCAGTTGGGGGGGAGGGTGCCGCCTGCTTCTCCCTCTCCCCCTGCTGCTCCCCCTGCTTCTGCACTCTCTCTGGTCAAATAAATAAATAACATCTTTAAAAAAAATCACTGATCAAAGTCAACCCAGAGAAAGCTTCAGGACTGACTCACAGACAGCATCTGTGCAAAGGGATGAAAAGAAAATTTCCCAGTGACATCATTACTTTCCAACAGGGAATAGCAGCACAGCCAGCAGGAGCTGTATCTGTTTTAAATGTTTTATATTATTTTTAATAGTTTATATTACATATTATAAGCATCACAAGCATCTATATCTAATGGCCTTACTTTGCTCATTGAAATAGTTTACAACTCTTAAAATTCCATTTTTAGCAAGTCCT
>CM052891.1:43246862-43287144 GCA_028534135.1 Potos flavus
GGGGGGGGGAGCAGGCTCCCTGCTGAGCAGAGAGCCCGATGCAGGACTCGATCCCAGGACCCTAGGATCATGACCTGAGCCGAAGACAGCTGCTCAACCAACTGAGCCACCTAGGCGCCCCTGTCCAATATGTAGAATGCAAGGATTTTACTGGCTACTAGTTATAACCCTTCCAGCATTAATACTCTCTACTTGTAGCTCTCTCTAACTTCGCTGCCCTCATGTGGTCCTCTGACCTAGATTAAGTAGGTTTGAGGCACTTTAAAGAACAAAACTTCTGGAATCATTATAAATATAGACATTTCCTAGACTCTTGGGTCAAGGCTGCTCCTGATAATATGGAGATGATGGATGCCTTTTCTGAACCCCCATGTCTAAAAATATGGGATTTATTAGTTTTTGTCACTTTGTGCCTGGGGACAGCAGGCTCTCACAATGCATTTGCTGGGTATTCCTGTCTCTCAATGATCTGATATTAAATTATGACTTTCTGTTTTCCCGCTGTCTCTGGAATCAGGCAGAAATCATTTCCAGTCCCCTTTCTGCGCTTAGTAACCACTCACCCTGGGGCAAGTTACTTAGCCATTCGAACCTTAAAGGAGCCCCTCTGAAGAAGCTAAGAATCACTCTAGGATTGCTGTGAAGATTAGGAGATTGTGGATGAAAGCACTTAGCATAGCCCTGGAATACGGCAGTGGCTAATGCTTTTACAAAAAAAAGAAAATGTCATTATGTCAAATTATGGGCAATGACATGACATTTTTATGGTTGTTGTATTAGTCAGCTTGGGCTGCCATAACAAAATACCATAGCCTGGGAGCCCCAAACAACAGAAATTTATTTGCTCTTGGTTCTGGATGTTGGAAGTCCCAGATCAAGGTGTCGGGTGGCTCACTTCCTGCTGAGGGCCCTCTTTGCCACTCTTTGATGACTGTCATCTTGCTCTGTCTTCACATGGCCTTTTCTCTGATGCATACCGTCTTCTTATAGGCACCGGTCCTATCGGATTAGGACCCCACCTTTCTGACCTCATTTAATTTTCATTACATCCTAAAAGCCCTACCTCCAAAAATGGTCACACTGTGGGGTTAGAGCTTCAACATGGGAATCTGGGTGGGGACACAAATTCAGTCGTCATTGTTATTAATATTCTTGGGGGCAGGGTGCCTGGGTGGCTCAGTCGGTGAAGCATCTGTCTTTGGCTCAGGTCATGATCCCAGCGTTCTGGAATCGAGCCCCGCATCGGGCTCCCTGCTCTGCGGGGAGTCTGCTTCTCCTTCTGCCTGCTCTGCCTGCCGCTCCCCCCTGCTTGTGCTCATTCTCTCTGACAAATAAATAAATAAAACATATATATTTTTTAAAGATGCTCGAATGGCCAAAAATATGTGAAAAGAGGACAAATCTCATTAATCCTTAGGGGAATGCAATTAAAAGCAAAATATTCTACACACACAGACACACACACACACACACACACACACACACACACACACACCCCGGGATGACCACAATGAGAAGACTGCACATGTTGGTGAGAAAGTGCAGCAAATGGAAATGTCCTGCCCCACCCAGGAGCATTTTGTGACTGTGGATTAGTATATAGTCGTGAGAACGAGCCAACTACCGCTCTACCCCTGAGCACGGATGAAGCTCAGCACTGAGAGAACGATGAAAGAAGTCAGACACAAAATATGCGCCCTAGCTAAATTCTTTTTACATCAGTAGAAAACAGAGTGAATATGTGCTTGTATTCATTTTCCAGGGTTGCCATAACCGATCTCTACACACTCAATGACTTTCAACGGAAGGAATTCTTTTTCTCACAGTTGAGAAGCCGGAAGTCCAAAGTCAAGATGTCGGCTTTGTTCCCTCTAGGGGAGAATCCATCATTACCCCTTCTGGCTTCTGGCAGCTGTAGGAACACCTTGCCTGGCCACATCCCGGCGCTCTCCCCCTCTGTCTTCCCATGCCCTTCTCCACGTGTGTCTTTCCCTCTTCTGTCTCCTGTAAGGACACTTGTCATAAGACCCAGGGTCCATCCGTGTAATCCAGGACGATCTCTTCTCCAGATGGTTAATTTAATGCCATGAGAAGACCTTTTTTCCAAATAAGGTCTCATTCGTGGATTCTAGGGATTAGGACGTGGACATATTTTTGCGGAGTGTGGGGGAGGCACGGTTCAACCAGCTACCTTTCAGCTAAAAGCCAGGATAGTGGATTCATTTGGGGAGATTAGTGACTAGAAGGCCACAAGGGGGCTTTGGGGGGTGGGGCTTGGTAATGTTCCGTCTTTAATCTGGCTACTGGTTATGGAGGTGTGTTCACTCTGTGAAAATTCACCAAGCTGGACACCCATGATCTGGGCGCATTTATTTATGTATGTTGAGGTACGATGATTCTTTTTTTTTTCAAAAGAACTCATCAAAGGGGTTGGTAAAGATGGTCCGCTCTTTGCCAATCTTCCCAGCTTCCTAATGAAGGGAGTTTGGGGTTCTCTGAACAGACCATCCCTAGGGATGGATCATTGATTCCAGATACCTCAAATTCTGTCAGATGTGGGGGCTTCAGTAGAAAGGGGGTCAATGACATCACACACCCCAGAAGAAACTACAGAAATTTTTTTTTGGTGGGGGGGAACAGAAAAGATATGGGAGAAACAGCATCCTTGGCTCAGATCATTCCAGAACTATCATGTGGGGAGCAGAGAAGTCACACACGATGTGCGAGCAGAATTAGGGACTGGCGAGTGGGGATTTTATATTATGTCTCAGCATCATAAAGAGCCTCCCTCTTCTGGGGTACGTTAGGCGGAAGTGAGGCTCCCAACGATGTCCACGCCTTAATCCCCAGATTCTGTGAATATGTTATATCACATGGCAAAGGGGAATTAAAGATGCAGGTGGCAAGCGATGTGATTTGACAAGGACTCAGTCTGTGCTGCTAGCTTTGAAGATGGACGAAAAAGCCAAGAGCCCAAGGGACACGGACAGCTTCCTGAAGCTAGGAAGGGCGAGGGAATGGATTCTTTCCTGAGGCTTCCCAGGAGGAGTGGAGCCTGGCCAACACCTTGATTGTAGTCCAACCGGACCTACTGTGAACTTCTAACCTCCAGAACTGTGAGATAATACACTGGTGGTGTTTAAACCACTAAGTTTGCGACAACTGGTTATAGCAGCCCCAGGAAACATAGAAATCATGAGGCCCATCACTGAAGGTGTTCAAAGAAAGACAAGACAGTTTGCCGTGATGGTCATAAAGGACACGCAGAACAATCTAGAGAATCTTTAAGACTCCTTATATCTGGGAGAGGAGGAGGAGGGCTCCTATTTGCATCCTTCAGTAGAGTTCGTGGCGTGCTTTTATGCACATTTTATCCTTTGAGCCTCTCAATAAGTTTATGGAAATAGAAGGGTACCTGGCTGGCTCAGTCTGTAGAGCCTGCGACGCTTGATCTCGGGGGTCGTGAGTTCGAGCCCCACGTTGGGGGTGGAGATGCCGTTAAAAAAATAAAAAATTAGGGGCGCCTGGGTGGCTCAGTGGGTTAAGCCTCTGCCTTCGGCTCGGGTCGTGATCTCAGGGTCCTGGGATCGAGCCCTGAGTCGGGCTCTCTGCTCAGTGGGGAACCTGCTTCCCCCTCTCTCTCTGCCTGCCTCTCTGCCTACTTGTGATCTCTCTCTCTCTGTCGAATAAATAAATAAAATCTTTTAAAAAATTTAAAAATTAAAAATTAAAAAAAAGTTTATGGGAATAGACCAAGTAGGAATTATTCTTTTTTTTTTTTTTTTTTTAGTAGGAATTATTCTTACCATTTAGTGGCAAGAATGTTAAAATTCAAGGTGTGGTGGCCGGTCTGCAGTCACACAACCAGGAAACGGCAGAAGCAAGGCCTGAACCCTGGTCTCCTGATTTATATAGGTGGGTGGCTCTTTCCACTCAATGACGCTGCTTCTTTCAGAATCCAAAGGTCTCCTTTGGTGGGGAACCGAATGGGCTTGGGTCCCGGAGAAGGACCTAGGGTGTCTCCTTCCCCCGTCCAGCTTTGCCCTGCACCCTCCCCGCCATCCCCACCCCCCCACCCCCCGGGCACACTACAGAGTGTGCTAGCCTAAATCAATCACCACGTCTGGTTCTCCCAGCTTACCACGAAGGCCTTTCTGAGGATCCTATTAGGGAGGGTGTCAGCTTTCCCACTCTAGGCAAGATGAGGTTCTACCACTTAAATTTTACTTTTCAGATGATAGGGTAACCTCGGGGCGTCTGGGTGGCTCAGTGGTTGAGCATCTGCCTTTGGCTCAGGTTGTGATCTCCGAACGGGAAATCTAGAAGCCCTGACAGGTGTGCCTGAGCCCTCCCTCCTTCCCTCGGCTTCCTCCGTGTGTATCTCTGGTCCCGTTTGGACGACTGTACCTACCACACTGAGGAAAGCAGCCTAACTGATACAGAAAGCTTTTTTTCTGGGGCGCCTGGGTGGCTCCGTCGGTTGGGCGTCTGCCTTCAGCTCCGATCATGATCTCTGGGTCCTGGGATCGAGTCCCGCATCGGACTCCTTGCTCATCGGGAAGTCTGCTTCTCTCTCTCTCCCCTTCTGCCCACCCCCGCCCCCGCTCCTTCTCTCTCATAAATAAATAGATAAATACAAGAAAGCTTTTTTCTTCTTCTTCCTCCTTATATGGCCAAGCTTGACTTTATCTTTGGAATTTCACTAGAACTTGACTGAGATCAGGTCTTCCCTCAATTGCTCCTGACCTTGCAGCGCCCTTCATTCACGTGCTTCTTTAGCTCAGCCAAACGGTCCTCACTGACTGGGAAACCACCACCAACAGAGTAACTTGCCCCAAATTCTCACAAACGCTGAGGCCTCTGAATCCAGGTCTCCTGTGTTTTTCACAATGTCCCTTCACCGTTTTCCAGTGGGTTTTGTGAAGGTGAACACACTGTTTAGCAAATCTGGGCGCTATTTTGTGCGTCTGAGCTTTGTGTCTTAAGCATCCATGATGCATCAAAGTAGCTTTGAATGTATTTTACGCCACGGGGGTGCTCATACGGATCAGCACTTGAAGGAGGGGGGAAGGTCGTTGCCTCCTGGGGCAAGTATGAATTCTGCAAAGTGGCAGAATCAGGATAATTCCGGTCCACGTGTACACAAAAGTCTAGCAACTTGGATGTCCCCAAACTGTCCAACCTGCCATCTTTTTTTTTTTTTAAGATTTTATTTATTTATTTGACAGAGAGAGAGAGATCACAAGTAGGCAGAGAGGCAGGCAGAGAGAGAGGGGGAGGCAGGCTCCCCACTGAGCAGAGAGCCCGATGGCAGAGCTCGATCGCAAGACCCTGAGATCACGATCTGAGCCGAAGGCAGAGTCTCTAACCCACTGAGCCACCCAGGCGCCCCTGGGTATGATTTTCATGGGGAAAAAAATGTGTGTGTGTGTGTGTGTGTCATGGACACACTTGGTAACCTTGGAGATCTTGACTTTTTCTCCTCTTCAAATACCTGTAGTGTTTCCTTATTTGGCAATCCATTCTCTAAAGTCTGACCTTGGGACCGCTTCGCAGATAACATCCTTCTCTTGTCTAAAATGCATCTGTTTCCAGGTCTCCCTGTCACCACGGAAGGTCCGCTGAGACAAGCTGGAAGTGTTTACCCACCAAAGCTAAGGAAGCTGCCATTCCGAATGTGGGCATCCTGATTGGGTAGGGGCGGGTGGCAGAGGCAGTGAAAGAATTCACTCAAGGCAGAACAGGAGAGAAGCGGGCAGGACCGCAAAGGAGAGACTGTCTGCCACGAGGCGGTGGTGAGGGGCTATATTTACAGGGTGGAGTGAGGGAGTATGGGAACGTAGGGAATTTTTCCTTTTTCGGTAATCTTAAGAACGGTGCCTGATTGTAATTGGTCTGTTAGGGTCTGTGACCATTTCGAGGTGGGTTTCTTAAGGACCCTGTCTGCATTCAGCTCGGTGGTCACTGTGGCCCTTTTGCCTTGCTCAAGGTCCCTTAGCTCAAACCTGTTGTCTAAATGCGGTTTCTACATGGCGGTTTGCCCTGGCCCAGCCCAGCATGAATCTCACGAAACAATAAAGCTCGGGTCTCACTGATCTTGTGTTTTCTATGTGTATTCTGACTCTGTTTTGGTCCCAGGTTAGATCTGGGTCTTGGCCAAATCTGGTTTGGGTCTGGTTCTGACCCTCATATAGCGGCTTATATCCCCATGGCGGGGTACGGGGGTGGGGTGGGGTGAGGAGTTGGGGGATTTATGGTTGGACTGTTTGGCAAGCAATGTCAGATGTCAGTATTTCTGATCATTAGTCTACTTTTTCCTTTATCTTGGGGATTCTGATATCTCCTGGGAAGCCTAGTTTTATTTTTTTGTTCATACACCATTATGAGCTCAAATCACTTAATAGGAAACGTAGATTTTTCCTCCCTGGGATGGAGAGACGCTCTCTGGTGGCTGCACCTCCACCAGCCAGTAAGTGTTAAGGTTCTGTGTTTTACTTGGTGACCTGCGGGTTCTCTCTCTGTGTGTGCACACTTGTAAGCAGCATTCTGCACCCAATTCCACTGTGTGTGTGTGTGTGTGTGTGTGTAGGGGCTGGTTCCCCACACCACAAACAATCCTTATACACTAGCAGGGGATCCTACAAGTCAAGACAATTCTTATACCACTACCTGGAGACAGGGTCAGATCCCACGGGTAAAGAGCTCAGTCCTATAAAGCTGCCCCTTCACCCTCCAGTCCCCGCCCCCACCAACTTCAGATGCCAGTCACGAGTCCAGATTGTCACCTGTGCTTTTGATCAACAGGCCAGAGACTGGAGGTACCCATGACCCCCACCTTAGGTTCAATTAATTTGCTAGAGCAGCTCCCGGAGCTCAGAGAAACAGTTTACTTACTAGATGACTGGTTTGTTAAAAAAGGAACTTTTTTGTGAAGAGCCCAATGGAAGTGATGCACAGGGCAAGGTATGTGGGAAGGGTGGGAGCTTACATGTTCTCCAAGGGCCACTGTCCCCAAATATCCATCTGTTCACCAACCCAGCAGCTCTCTGGACCCCATCCTTTTGGGGTTTTATGGAGCCTTCATTAAGTAGGCATGATTAATTAAATCATTACCACTGGTGATGGAACTCCACCTGGATCCAAGCCTTCTCCCCTTCCTGGAGGTGGGGGGTAAACCCAAAAGGCTCCAACCCTCTAATCACAAAGTTGGGTCAACTAGCAAACAGCCCTCACCCTTAGGTGAGGTCCAGAAGTCACCATGAACAGAACAAAAGGCATCTTGATTGCTCTCCTCACTTAGGAAATTCCAATGGTTTGGGGAGCTCCGTGCCAGAAATGGGATGAACAACCCAATACGGTATCCATTTCTTATTGTAAATTTCTTATTGTAAATTACAACCCCACAATTTTATAAAAGCTTTCCCCCTTCTTGCAAATGAGAGTAACTTACCTTTCACAATGATCTATTTATAATCTCTCTGGAGCTAAAGCCCTCTCTCTCTGAGTCTTTTGTATCTGTGATTCCCTCGACTGTACCCTTTCAGTATTGTTGGGCTGGCAGCATGATGGCTGGACTTCTAGGCATCACATCTAGATATAGCAATACCCGAAGGGGAAAATAAGGGCCTTTCCCTTCTAGGACTCTTTCTTAGAAGCAAGGCTATCTTTCCCAGAAACTTGCATCAGATTTGCAGGCGTGTTTCATGGCCACGATTGAGGCACGCGTGTCCATTCCGACACGGAGCCCTGATGAGGAAAATGAGATTACCATGATAAGCAAAGATGAATCATTTGGAGTGAAAAGAACATTGGAAAATTAGGGTGCCTGGGTGGTTCAGTCGCTGAGCGTCTGCCTTCGGCTCGGGTCATGGTCCCAGGGTCCTGGGATCGAGTCCCGCATCGGGCTCCCTGCTCAGCGGGGAGTCTGTTTCTCCCTCTCCCCCTGCTTGTGTTCCCTCTCACTGTATCTCTCTCTGTCAAATAAATAAATAAAATCTTAAAAAAAAAAAAAAAAAAAGAACATTGGAAAATTAGCCACAGTGACCACCATGGTTCCTTACAAGAAAAAGAATCTGAGTGGCTTTGGACTTTTCGTCTGTAACACCCAGTGCTAGAAACAACGAATACGTTGCATATCCTTTCTAAAATGTGGTGACTTGAGAAAATACCCACTATATAAGGAAGAGTTCATCAGAATAAAGAATCGAAAACCAGAGACAAGTTGAGAATGTGAATGTGGTACACAGAATAATGTCCCCCAGAGATGTCCACACTCCAACCCCTGCAACCTCTGAGCGTTACCTCTTGCCTGGCAAAGGGATTTTGTGGACGGGATTAATTTAAGGATCCTGCCTGCCAAGATCATCCTGGATTATCAAAGAGGCCCAATATAATCTCAAAGGTCCTAACAAGAGGAGAGCAAGGGGGTCAAATCAGAAAAAGGCAATGTGTTGGTGAAGCAGAGGTTGGAACAATGAACTTCAGAGATGGGAGGAAGGAACCATGAGCCAAGAAATGTGGGCAGCCTATAGATGCTGGAAAAGACAAGAAGGTGGATTTCCCCCTAGAGCCTCCAGCAGCATTGTAGCCCTGCTCACATCTCGATCTTATCCCCACGAAACCCATTTCAGACTTATGACCGCTGCAAAATAAAGTTTTTGAAAGAGGACTCCACCAATCTCCGTGTTGACCTCAAATATTCTAATTGATTAAGTTCTTTCCAGCTTATCTCTTACCTCAGGCAAAAGACCCTGTGGGCAAGTCATCCGGTGCTGGGAACCGAACTACCTACCCATCAAGCAATCAACAACAGCCCTGAGCCAGCAGGACCCCTCCCGCAGGTCACTGACTCCAAGACAATGACGGACCAGATCTTTACTTGCCCATCTTCCGACCTTTGTCCCACATTTTCCTGATGTAAGCCTGGAAGTATTTCCAGCACTTTGGAGACAGTCTTTGAGACTGTTCATTGTCTTCCCCGGTGCTGGTCTCACTGAAATAAATTCCTGTCCCTTTCACCACCGCTGTCTCTCCGCCTTTGGATTTCGTCAGCAGTAAGTGGCTGAACCTGGTCTGTTCGAGGGGAAACCCTGGAGTGCTCTCGAACCCTCGGACCCCAGCTACATTCTCTTGTTTCAAGCCACTAAGTCTGTGGTCATCTGTTACATCCATAATCCACGGACATTTATCATTGGCCGAAATTGATTCAAGAAGAGGCAGAAAATCTGAAGAGACCAGCGACCTCGTAAGAAATAGCAACTTGCCCCTTTTTTCCTTTTTTTCTTATGTCCAAACAAAATATAGCCCCTAAAAGGCATCAGCCGGTCTTCTAGATGAATGCCTTCAAATCATCAAAGAACAGAGAATTCTTTTCATTAATTAATTAATTTATCTATTTATTTGACAGAGAGAAGGAGAGTGTGGGCACAAGCAGGGGGAGCAGCAGGCAGAGGGAAAGGGAGAAGCAGGCTCCTCGCTGAGCAGGGAGCCGGACACGGGGCTCGATCCCAGGACCCTGGGATCATGACCTGAGCTGAAAAGGCAGACCCTTAATGACTGAACCACCCAGGTGCCCCAAGAACAGATAATTCTTATGATATTTTAATACAGAGCATAAAAAGAGAAAGCTTCACAACTGATTCTACAAGATTATAGACGGTGTTGGTAGCCTACATTGGACAAAGACAGGAACACAGATAAAAAAGAGTCTAACCTATGCATGCAGATATAAAAAATCCCGAATAAAACACTCATAATAAATTCACCACCATACACCAATGATACTACGTCATAATCAAAGGAAAGTGATTCCAGGAACCAGTAAGGGTTAATCATTAGGGAAGCTAGGACGAACTTACATTAAAATCCTAAAAGAAGAGGGACGCCTAGGTGGTTCAGTCAGTTAATCACCTGTCTTCTGCTCAGGTCATGATCCTGGGGACCTAGAATCGAGTCCCACATCTGGCTCTTTGCTCAGTGGAGAGCCTGCTTCTCCCCCTGCTTGTGTTCTCTCTCTGACAAATAAATAAAACCTTAAAAAAAGAGAAAATCCTAAAAGAAGAAAATGTGATTCTTTCAGTGAATACCGGGACAAAAAGCAGATAAATGTAACTTCAATACATGATTTAAAAAAAATTTCTTATCAAGAGCCACATATGAACATAATAATGAAAATTTGTCAAGCGTCATCAGGAAACTCAATGCATTACTCCACCAGGGGAATCAGAAATGAATCGAAGTAGGGATATGATTAACCTGGAAGACTCGGTATCTTAATGAGGTACATTCCTTCTGAATAAATCTGCAGATATAATGCAATGTCAGTCAAAATCCCAGCACTGTGCAAGTTAAGCATGCTTTTCCACAACTGTTCATGAAGTTATCCTTTACTTCTTCACTGCCTCCAATGGCCCTTTGTAAATATGACTTTTTTTCTTAAAGATTTAATGACAGAGAGAGATCAAGAGAGCACAAGCAGGGAGAGTGGCAGAGGGAGAGGGACAAGCAGGCTTCCCACTGAGCAGGGAGCCTCACTCGAGGCTCAATCCCAGGACGCTGGGATCATGACCTGAGCCAAAGGCAGGCGCTTAATGACTGAGCCACCCAGGTGCTCCCCTATTAGGATTATTCTTAAGCATTGTTTTTGAAGACCTGCCACAGCCCAGAAACGCCTGTGCTCTGGTCAGTTTGCATCTAGCTTTGATTCTTTTCATCCCCATGGAAAACTGAAGAACATGGAAATAGACAGGTCAAACAGTTTCATATGCCTGTTATTCATTCCCCAATAAAGATATTTAAAAGCTACAAGTGTTGCTAGCAGTTATCCGCAAGGGGAAAACTTCCAGGTGTCCCCCAAACCCCCAGTTTTCCTGCCATTGAGAGTTGAATCTATTTGTTCAGGATCTATTTAAACCATAACTTTCAGGAGACAGAACTAATGCGGATACATTATTACTAACTGAAGTCCATAATTCACCAGGATTTCTTTGGTTCTTACCTGATGTTCTTTTTCTGTTCCATGATTCCACCCAAGATAACTGCTTGACATTTTGTTGTCCTGTCTCCTTAGGCTTCTCTTGACTGTGACAGTTTTTCAGAAGGTCCTTGTTTTTTGTTGACCTTGACCATTTTGAGGAGTGTCTGTCAGATATTTCATAGCATATCCCTCAACTGGTATTTGTCTGATGGTTTTCTGATGGTTAGACTTGAAATGGGGAGGTTGTGGGTTTGGGTGAGAAGACCAGAGGTTAAGTTCCATTTTCATGCCATCACATCAAAGGTACTATGCTTGGTTAAATAACATCATCTCCCCCAAAGGCCTGTCTACTTGGACTTTCAGAATGTGACCTGAGGGACGCCTGGGTTACTCAGTTAAACATCTGCCTTCAGCTCAGGACATGATCCCAGGCCTGGGATCAAGCTCTGCATCAGGCTCCTTGCTCAGCGGGGAACCTGCTTCTCCCTCTGCCTGCTGCTCCCCTTGCTTGTGCTCTCTCTCTCTGACAAATAAATAAATAACATCTTAAAAAAAAAATGTGACCTTATTGGCAAAGAGGGTCTTTGCAGATGTGATGAAGTTAGAGTGAGGTCGTAATTAGAATGAGTCCTGATCCCATCACTGGTGTCCTTACAAGAAAACAGAGACATAGAGGTAGACACACCGGGAATGCCATGTGGTGGCAAAGAGAGAGAGATTGGAATTATATTTTCACAAAACAAGGAATGCCAAAAATTGCAGGCAACCACCAGAAGCTAGGAGAGAAGCATGGAAGAGATTCTCCCTCTGAGCCCTCAAGAGGAAACCAACCCTGCCAAGTTGTTTTTATTTTATTTTTAAAAAGATTTTATTTATTTATTTGAAAGAGCGAGAGCAAGCGGGGAGAAGGGCCGAGGGAGAGAGAGAGAGAGAGAATCTCAAGCAGACTCTGCTGATCATAGAGCCTGACATGGGACTCGATCCCAGGACCCTGAAATCGAGAGTAGAATGTTTAACCCACGAGACACCCAGGCACCCCTAAGTCCTTGAGTTTAGACATCCTGCCTCCAGAACTATGAAAGAATAAACTTCTGTTGTTTTAAGCCATTAAGTTTGTGGTAACCTGTCACAGCAGCCATAGGGACCTAAGACAGTTGCATCTATCAATATGATTTTGATAGTGACCTTGATCATCTGGCTAAGACAGTGTTTACCAGTTTTCTGCACTCTAAAGTTACTATTTTCCCCCCTTCGCATACTGTGCTCTCTGGAAGGAAGTCACTGTACACAGCCCCTTTAAGGAAGGAATTCTGTTCCATATCACAAGGCGGGTTTATTTGTTGCTACTGTGAGATTTCTTCTTCCAATATTTTCATATACGGTATTACCAGTTTAAAAGACCAAATATTATCTGTTGAAAAACTTGTGTGTAGCAACTTGTTAAACCCCATTATTTATTCTGTTAGCTTTCTTTCCCATTTGCTCTATTTGGATTGTGTGTAATTGTAATTGCAAGTAATGCTCTTACCCCTTCTTTCTTAATATTTACACATTACAGTTCTATGTTTTATTGCATTGGCCAGAACTCCAGAAGGCTGTTCAAGTCCAGAATAGCAGTGATTGGAGATCTAGCGCTCAGCCTAGGACTTTTGTCTGGTGGGACTCAGGCCTCCTTCTCCATTCCCTACATGAAATTCTGGTGGGTCTATTACCAGTCACAGTGATGACATTCGGAAGGTTTTGGGTTTGCCGGTGAACAGCTAAGAGAGAATTCTTGAGATGTTTTTGGTGCAAAAAGGTGATTGTATTATAGCACGGGGACAGGACCCTTGGACAGAAAGAGTGGCACTGGGATTGTGAAGAGTTAAAAAATATTTTTTCTTTAGTGGGGGTTAGGGACAGCATAAGTCTCTAAGGAATTGGAAAGCAAGGCTTTCAGGACTTTGAGGGGCTAGCTGCTGTTACCATAAAGCTACTTTTAGTCTTTACTAAAACAGAAACCTTAAGGCAGGAAGGCAGCCATGATTCCTTGAGGAAGGAATCTGTATGTTTCAGGTATCTTTCAGTGGGATGCAAGTTGGAAGGAGATTTAGTTTAAGCTACATTTGTCTTGCTTTTGTTTCCCTCATCAATAGCACCCAGCCCTCCTGGGACAGAGCTGAGTGCAAGTTGCCCTCCAGCCAAACATTAAACCCTATTCCCCTGCCCAGGATCATTGTTTCCAAATGAGCAAGAAATCTACATGGAAACCTACATACAAAAGTTTCCACCTTGTTTTTTTGTCTGTTTGTTTCAAGCTAGAACAGGGAGGGTCTTTTAGGGGGTGGGAAAGAAAGGGGTGAGTGTTGCTGAAGGTCACCCTGCCCCTCCAGGGAAAGAGAGGTTGCTTCCAGAGAAAAAAATAAAACCGAGATCAAAAACGAGGGGAAGATGAGGAGAGTGGTAGAGAAGAGGGGGAGAGGGAGAACACCAAAGACCTTATTTTAAAATCCCCGAATCCAAACTTTCTGGTTATGTGGGCCCCAAAAGTTGAATCACGTATACAACAGAAAGAATTTCAACTATTAGGGAAATAATCCTGTCCTGGGGACTAACGTTTGTTGGGCAATTATTGTTCAGGCTGAAAGGCAGGTGGTCCACCGCCACGAGCTCACTGAATCCTCACCCAAACCAGTGATGGAGATGCTATTTCAATTTTACAGAGGAGGGAACTGAGGCTTTGGGAGGCAAGCAAGTTGCTCTGCTCTCCCAGGGAGACTGTGGCAGGTGTCTCCTGAATCCGAGTTTGTTGACACTTACAAACTCTCCTCCTCCCACTTCAGGCTAATTGATAAATATCCAAAGAAGCCCGGGGTACCGGCAGAGTTCGATTTGGAAAATGTGGGCTTGTTTATCTATTTTGGTGGAAACTAAGTTCTTTGCTACAGTTGGTGGGCGAGAAGGAGTACGCATGTTCCAAACGCAGCCTCAAAGCGCGTGCTGAGTGCACTGCGCAGAGCGGGTCCCGCCAAAGCCCAGGTGCCCGCGATGGAGGAGAGCATCCAACTCGAGCCCCTGGCTCCCCGCCCGGGCGGAGCGAGAGTTCGAGATTTTTCCTTGCCACGCGCTTCACAACTTGAAACCCTCGGGGGGAGGCTCAGGGCTGCGGAAAGCCCTGGCGTCCGAGGCGCGGAGGCCCCAGGCGCCCGGAACACTTTCCGTCTGGCTCCAGACCTTGTGCAACCTCCTGCCTTCCCAGTCCGTGAGTCTGGGGGCCGTTGCGAGACCCGCAGACATCCACCCCGGTGCAGCGGTGTACGGGATGCGCCCAGGCTCGCGCCCGGACAGGCGACGATCGCGCCTGGGCCCCGGGTTACGGGCGGGTTTGCAACGCGCGGCGGGCGGCCCGGGGCGGAGACTGGGGCGAGGGCAGCCCCGTACCCTCCAAGAGGCCGCCTCTGCGCTCCCCAAACACAGAGCGCCAGGCGCATGGAGGCTGCAGCGGAGCCCGAACCGGCAGGCCGGGGGGCCGACCCCGAGAACCCCGGGCCGGGAGGCCAGGGGGCCGACCCCGAGAGCTCTGGGCCGCGCTGCCCGCTGCTGTCCGGCTTCCGAGAGGAGTTGCGGGCGCTCCTGGTTCTGGCGGGCCCCGCGGTGAGTAAAGCGGACTCGGTGGGAGGTCGGCCCCGCGGGTCGGGGACCCGGGACGCGCGTGTGGCCCCAGGTGACCGGGGGGTGGGTGGGTAGGGAGACGGAGCGAGCTGGCGGGCGCGCGTCCTGGTGTCTCCGCGTGCGTCCCGGGCCGCGCTCTGCACCTTCTCCGGGGACGGACCCGCCGGGCCGCGGCTGGCACACTTGGCACAGCGCGCGCCCGCCCGGGCGTGGGGCGCCCCCGGGGAGCGGGGACCTGGCTCGCCTCAAGGCTTTCCCAGGCGCCTTCTCTGGGTGGGGATTCCAGCCAAGCAAGCAAGTTCCCCGCGCCGTTTGACACTTGTTTGAAAGCTAGCTGTCCAGTCGGGACTTCAGGTAGCTACATTACCTTGCGGCAGGGAGGAAGGGGGTGAAATCGTCTCTCTTGGATCGTGATCTCCAAATCCTTCAGAGTTACCGACTCTGCAGAAGGAAACCAGAGGCATCCTCTCCTGTCCCACATTCTCTTCCCCTATTATTGTGTTTTTTTTTTTTAAATTCCTTTAATGTGGTTCTCGTTGGGGTTGAGGTTTCTTGTCATCATTAGGTTAGGGTTTTTTCTGCGTTATCTGTTTAAAAGTTATGGGGGTTTTTAAAAACCACAAGAAATAGAATCCCGTCTCTGTTCTGACAGTTTGGGTGGTTTGTAAATCAGCGGAGTGAGTCATTTCATTGGACAAGAAGAATCTGTTGTTTTAAGGCATCAGTTTTGGGCGGCTGCATAGACATCCTGCACCTGTGAAGGCTAAGGTGGGGCGGTGCGTCTTGCTGGGGCGGTGACCCCGCTGTTCCTGCGATCCTGTGGTACCTGCTGTGGTGTGTGCATGCGGGCTAGGGTAATGCCAGGGACAAGGCCGGGAAACGACAATCCATCCAGCAGAAAGGTGTTTGTGAAGCTCTCTTGGAAAACAGGAAGAATGCACGGTTTGAGATCTCCATTCCCCATACCTGGGGGCCTGTTCCCTGCTTTGATCTCAGAAGGCAGGTCAGGAAACAGCTGTGTGAGCTTGAGTCGTTCCCTACCTTCTTCTCGCCTGTGCTTCTCCATCCATAAACTGAGGCTAATGACCCATTCCCAGAATTCCCTAACAGAGTGGCTGTGAGAAAATTCTCTCCATAAGGCTGTTACTGCCGTGATAATAAAATGAACAAACACCACAGGGCAGCTTCCTGAGACCCAGCCTCTCCCAGGACAGGTCCGTTGTCTCTGCGGGTCCCCGAAGTAACCTCGTCCCCTTGATGCAGGAGACCCTTCAGGTCCCTCTAAGGATGAGCCCCAGCCTGACATACTGGGTCCTTCATGTTTGTGTGTACACACCTGCAGGGATGTATAGGACTATGTTAGTTACAAATGTAATCAATGTTTGTCCTTATAGGAAAAAAACTAGAAAACCAAGACAACCAAAGGGAAACACCACTGAGAGATAATTTGGGGAGGAGTTTTCCTTCCAGTCCTTTGCGCGTGGGTTTGTATGTGACTGCTTCACCCAGTGACCTCCTAGAGTTCCGGCACCTGGTTAGTCTCTCATGAATTGTATACGGAGTCCCTCTTGGTCTTTCTATACTTCTGTTCCCGTCTGCTGTGAGTGTTCTATTAACTGAGGGGCTTGGAGGGGGCTCCTCCCTCCCATCTCCTCCCTGCACATCTCCTGTGCCTCCTCCTTCACCCACGTTCAGTGTCCCATACTCTCCTCTCCGGGGATCTACCATCAATTAGGTGGGATGCCTGGTCTGCCTCTCCTCTCTCTGATTTTGTCTCTGCCATTCACTATCTCCCTTCCAGGTCTCTCCTGTGAACATTGACCCTTGAGGATCTGAGATAGGCTTCAGGCTCAGGTGCTCAGGCTTTCCTTACCCCTCTCCCATCGAGCTTTCAGTGCGGCTTGTAAAGAGAGAATATTCCTATCACAAGGGAAACAAATGCATATCAGGACGCATGTCGCTACATGTTCTGTATTTATCGTGCAGAAAACATATTTGCGAGGGGGAGAGACGTAGCTGATACTACCTAGCCTTGGGCATTTCAATCACGCTTGCTTTTGGTCATTAGGATTGTATCTTTCCTCTTTTTTTCTTATATGTTACCTTAATGCCAGGCTCAGAGTCCTGAAAAATAATCCCAGAGAGGGATGGCATGCTCTCCAGAAGCACGGGCTGTGCGCCCCATTGCTGAGGTTGGAAACGGAGTGGAATAGCCTGGGTCCGAACCGAGGGAGTTTGTTTCCATCTGTGTGCAGAAAGGACTGCCTGAGAGGGAGCCGGAGAGCCTTCTAGGGCTGCAGGGCAGAAGGACCGGAGCCGGCCCCGCAGGATGAGGGGCGGCTGGAGGGACGGGCCAGACTACACACAAGGCATGCAGGCTAATGGCTTGATTTTTATTCTACAGGCAGTGGGGGAAATCCTTAGTGACAGACATAGGGCTCAGCAGGAGCAACTGGCCACAGGCACAGGACGATCTAGACTAAGGTGATTAAGGTCTCCCAAGAACAGGAGGCATTTCAAAGGCGGATGGGCGTGAGGGCAGGTGGGTGCGGGAGGCCTGGGGGTGGTCCAGGACCCTCCCTGGCTCCTTCCCTTCCTCTCCCAGGCCCCCTAACTGTCTCTCAGCTGGACGCGCGTCCTCCCCTCCCCCCCGCCATCCATGCTCCAAGCCTGGACCATGGCCGCTGTCCACCTGTCTTCTCCCGTCTTTAGCTCACGCCGCCCCAAGTGCTCCAGGTGCAGGCAGCCACCGACGTCCTCTTTGGAGGGGATGTGCGTGTGAGCTTGCCACCCCCTTTTGTTGGTCTCGCGAGGTCCTCTGGGGTTTGGCTCCTGCCAGGGGTTCCCGGTGGTCCCTCCCCCGCCCTTGCCTCAGACCCCACGTCCTCCTGCCGCTGCTGTTTCCTCTGCTGGAACATTCTCCCCGGACGGACAGCCCACCTTCACCTGCCTGTTCACCATTCAGGTGTCCGCGGAGCTTCATGTCTTCCAGAACCTTCTCTGACTCCCAGGCTGTGCTCTTAGAGCTCCTGTCATCTCTGCAGTGCCCATCCCCTGTGTCTTTGGCCGTGTTATCCTGCGTTGACCCTCTTCCCCTGCTCTCGGGTGGCTCCCATGGGGGTAGGAGTGGAGTGACCGTGTTCATCTTGCTTCCGTCCATCCCCCCAGTGCTTGGCGTGTGGTTTGTGTCCCAAGGATGTTGACCCCAGCTGCCCATCTGCAAGTTTGTCCCTCTGGGACGAACCAGCTGTGTCACTTGGGGCTGCCTGGGTTTTCTCCTGTGTCAGCGATGAGGCTGTACCCCGTGACCTCGCGGCTCCTTCCTGTGCTGACCTCTTGATGCCAGGAGTGAGCTTTCAGGCATCCACGGGAGGGGGTGAGACCAGGGCTCCCGGCCCGGTGCTCACGCATCGAGCGCTCCGGGCAGGCTTATTAACAGCCGTTGCCTCTGTGGCATCCGGCCCTGGAGAGGTCCCTTCCAAAGCCTGCAGGTGGCAGGAGTTTCGGTTATCGCTGCCTGGCTGAAAAACGAGCGGGGCCTCGGTGGCGGGAAGAAACAGAGGCACGGTCAGTCGGACGATCTCTCTTGTACGTTTGACTATAGCTAGCTCCTGCCAGTCCGGCGGCTGTTGAGACAGCCATCCCTGAGGCACGGGGGGAACAGAATTGGCTAATTCCTCAGGCACGGCGACGGGCCCCGTGACGGGTCTCGTCCTTGACCATCGCGTCTTGACTGCGTGTGTGGATGCGGTGGGCGTGGGGGTGTTGAGAGGCAGATTCCACAGGCCCAAAGACGTCTGGGATGTCTCTTGAGCTGGGGCAGGGCTTTGATGGGCTGAGCCATGTCCCCAGGTGATCCTCCTACGGGAACCAGCGCGATGGCCAAGAGCCCACTCAAAGGGCTTGAAATCAGGATTTGAGACCCGGTAGTCGAGGCTAGTCAGGATCCGCTCTGGAGCCAAGATCCTCCTGGGACTGATGGCCCAGAAAAGGCTTCTGTGTCCGGCCACCCGAACCCTATGTTACCGTCACCCCTAGCAAGGCTGCAGCGGCCCCCACAAAGAAACGGATTGAGCATCGCACATGGACGAGCTTAACTCAGCTACACTTGCTGGCCTTGCTTGTAGGCAGCGTAGCTCTCCCCGCCCTTGGACCGGGCCCTCGCCCTAAGCAAATGCCCATTTCCCTGGCCAAGTACAAAGTGTGTTCTGTGTAGTGCAATTAGTAATAGCAAGATCGGGGCAGTGGTCCGAAGGCCTGACCCTAGATGAAGCTGAGCACGGTTTTATGCGAAGCCACGAGAAACAGCTTTCATGTGACCTGCGGGGGGGGGGGGGGATGCGGGGGGACCACAGCACCGTGTAGCGCGAGTGTGCCATTCCATGGAAAAAGGGGAAACCGATTTCGTGACACAACCGTTTGTAGTGGTTGACATGCAAAAAGACTGAGAGGATGATGACCAGGAAAGATTTGAAAACGATGCTGAGTTTACAGGGAAAAAAAAAAAAGGGACCCCGTGACCTTTATTTATTTATTTATTTTGGAGGTTTTATTTTATTTGAGAGAGAGATAGAGAGGACGAGTGGGAGGAGGGGCAGGGGGAGAAGCAGACTTCCCGCTGAGCAGGGAGCCCGATGTGGGGCTCGACCCCAGGACCCCAGGAGCGTGACCTGAGCCTAAGGCAGACGCTTCACCCACTGAGCCACCCAGGTACCCCAGTGACCTTTAAAGTTACAAAAACCCACACTCAAACGGACCTCGAGGTCCACTGGATGAAACCACAAAGCACGTCTGTAGGGGGGTGACAAGGCCTAGATCGTGGGCGTCCCCTGGTACAAGGCGGGGGGTCCGTTGGCTCTAGCTTAGGTTCTCCAGGATTGGGTTTTTCATACCAACTTTTTGATTTTCATCCCTCCACCAGCTTTTCATTGTCCTTTGCCTGCTGTGTCGTCTTTGGCTTACTTTTGCAATACATTCTAAAAGCATCCCTTCTGCTCGTGGCAGAAAGTCCTTTCGGACTAGGAGCTGTGCCATGGGGGGCCCAAGAAAGAGGGTACCTTGTCCGAGCTCAGAGCAGAAGCGTCTGTTTCCCTTGAAGGAGTCAGGAATTAAAGGTGCTCGGCAGATTGGGGGATTCTCACCCCACGATTCCAGAGCCCACCGACCTTCCAGTTGGAGAACCCCATTTTTAGCTCAGGTGCTCCTGTCTGTGGCATTTCTTGCTGGCTTTTGAAGGCTATATTTCCTCTAGTCCTCCCTGGGAATTTGAGATGATGAGGGGTTTATCCCAGAAGGCAGCCTCTGAGAGTTTCAGAGAAAATAAACCTGTGATCTATGGCCTGAGAATCCGAAGTGAAAAGTCAACTCAAAAAACTGGGAGGTTCTCAAAAACGGGATGCCGATCGCAGTTGCAAATGAACTCTTTAATATCCTTCAAGAGGGGCGCCTGGGTGGCTCAGTCGTTAAGCGTCTGCCTTCGGCTCAGGTCATGATCCCAGGAGATCAAGCCCCGCATCGGGCTCCCTGCTTGGCGGGAAGCCCGCTTCTCCCTCTCCCACTTCCCTTGCTTGTGTTCCATCTCTTGCTGTGTCTCTCTCTGTCAAATAAATAAAATCTTTAAAAACAAACGAACAAAAAATAATATCCTTCAAGAAAGCCACCAGAAATGGCACGTTTGCCTGTGAAAGTTGGCAGAGGGTCACTAGCGGCCGAATTTCTTTACCTTTTTTTTTTTAAAGATTTATTTATTTTAGGGGCGCCTGGGTGGCTCAGTGGGTTAAAGCCTCTGCCTTCAGCTCAGGTCATGATCTCAGGGTCCTGGGATCGAGCCCCACATCAGGCTCTCTGCTCAGTGAGGAGCCTGCTTCCCCCTCTCTCTCTCTGCCTGCGTCTCTGCCTACTTGTGATATCTCTCTCTCTCAAATAAAAAAAAAAAAGATTTATTTATTTGAAAGTGAGTGAGCATAGGTGGGAGGGGCAGAGAGAGAGGGAGACTCTCAAGCAGACTCTGTATTAAGCTCGGAGCCCGACTCGGGACTCGATCTCACAACCCTGAGATCACAACCTGAGTCGAAACCAAGCACCGGGCGCTTAACTGACTGCACCACCCAGGCACCCCCTGGTTTCTTTACTTCTGACTAGAGTCGATTTGGAGAGGGTGGAGGGCGCGCCCCCCCCCCCCCGGGACCCCACGCCCCCCTCCCGCTGCCGGCACTCACCTGCCTCTCCTTTTCTGTCTCTTCTAAGTTCTTGGCACAATTGATGGTATTTCTGATCAACTTCATAAGCTGCGTGTTCTGTGGCCACCTGGGGAAGCTGGAGCTGGACGCGGTCACCCTCGCGATCGCGGTACGTATGGGACTTGCTAACACACCTTTCTGAAAGCTGTCTCTGTGTGTTTTCTCTTGCTGCTTCCCACTCTTTAATGGCTTAAACCAGCACGGTTCATTATCTACGGTGCTGGAGGTCAGAAGTCTCAAATGGGCTTTGCTGGGCTAAAAATAAAGTGTGGGCCGCGCTGTTCCCTTATTTCCATTTGCAACTCTGATTCTCCTTTGCCACGTAACCTCACGTTTTCCCAGGCTCCAGGGGTTAAGGTGGGACATCTCTGGAGGGCCATTATTCGATCTCTCATGTCAGTGAATTTTGTAATCCATGGAGCTCTGGCTCCTGCCCCCCCCCCATTTCCATCTCCATAATATAGACCTGGAAGGTGAAATCCTGGTGTCCAAACCTAAAATTGGGAGGTGTCCAAACCCCAAATTGGGGATCAAAATGCCCAGGACTTATGAAAGAAAAGGGTTTGGTAATAAGCTCTGGCTGAGATTTTTTCTTGTCTCTCCAAACCCGTGCCCGTCCTTTAATTAAGCGGGCCCAGGGGATTTGTGCAAGGGCCCCAGGGGCAGGACAGAGCTGGGTAGGCTGACTTGAGAGGGTTGCCGGAGGCACGCGGCGGCCTCTGATCCATGCAGACAGAGAATTTGCCTTCCTGCCTCCCTTTCACTCTGCGTGGCTGTCTTGCGTTTCTTTCCAGATTATCAATGTCGCTGGTGTCTCTGTGGGCTTGGGCTTATCTTCTGCTTGCGACACCCTCATGTCCCAGGTAAACAGAAACCTCAGGTGACTCTCTCAGGTGACACTGGAGCTGCGAGGGCCCCACCGGCAGGAAGGGAGGGTCTCTCGCACAGAGGGAGGGACTCGGTGACATCAAGCCCTCCATTCCGCTTTCCACCGCCTGCTTTCCTGGAAACGTGGCCCGGTGCCTTGCAGGCTGGGAAAGCCGTGTTTATCCGCACGGCTGCCTTTCGCTACCTTTTGACCGCATAGGGGACGTTTTGTACAAGTCCCTCCCAGCGCTTTCTGCATCGCTGAGTTTCTGCTCTGAGCAGGGGGGGGGGGGGGAGGAGTGGCAAGATACTGCATCTCTGAGAGGTTTCCAGCTGACCATTAGGTCATTAGGATCTCACCGGGAGCCTTTAAGAATGACTGCTCTCTGGCGCCCCACCTTGCACCACTTAAATCCCGACTTGTCCTGGGTGGGACCATGGCCTGCCCTCCAGATGATTCCAATGGGCGGCCAAGCCTGAGAACCACGAAACCCTAAGGAGTGTGGCAAAGTCCTAGGACCATCTCTACGGATCCCGATCGCAGGCGTTCGGGGGGGGCCGGCTTAGGGGGGGTATTGTTCCCCTGCTAATGGATTTGTTTTCACCGTGCACCCAGACGTACGGGAGCCAGAACCTGAAGCACGTGGGGGTCATCCTGCAGAGGGGAACCCTGGTGCTGCTGCTCTGCTGCTTCCCCTGCTGGGCGCTCTTACTCAACACCCAGCAGATCCTACTGCTTTTCCGGCAGGACCCGGCCGTGTCCAGGTCAGGGGGGCCCGCGCCGCGGTGGGGTTGGGTCCCTCTCGGCAGAAACATGGACTCGTGCAAGTTCAGCCTCCGGGAATCACAAAGGCCACATATCGGAGGGTGGGGTGCGGTGGGGGTGCGGTGGGGTCAAGCGTTCCCCCAGCTGACTTCCGCCGGGCCGGCCGTGGTGGGGTCCGCACCTGGCACCCGAGGTCTAGACCAGTCCTTACTTGAGTTGACTTCAGGGTAAAAAGTTCCGAGCCCCACAAGACTTGCAGACATCTTCCACTTGGGATCGGGATCGTAGTTTGCGGCGTTTGTTCATGGTTTTGTGGTTCTTGACCTTGGCCGATACTCCGGTCACCTGGGGGCTTGAAAGACCCACCCCTACCCGGTCCCTCGCCCCTTCTCAGCATTCCGTTTCAACCAGCCTGGGGGGCAACGTGGGCACTGGTGTCTTAGAAAGTTCCCCTAGAGGACTCCAAGTGCTGCCAAGTTTGAGGCCTGCTGGTTTAGTTCATAAAGACCTTTCAAATAGCTTCTTGCCCTCGACCTGTGGCTGTGAACCTAGGGGACTTGTGGCAATGTCGGGAGGCATTTCTGGGTATCAGAACAGGGGAGAAGCGAGAGATGCTACAAAACCTCTTTCGGAGCACAGGAGAGAATTCTCTGGCCATCGTGCTGAGTTTGAAAAACACTTTTCTAGGCTTAAAGATTTGGAGGAACCAAGAGAGGTCATCTGGGGTATAAGCTGATCAGGTCCATGTGTCCATTTCCACGTTCGATCCAGCACGTTAAGTGGATTAATTCGGAAAGAGCCAAGAGTGGGAAAGATGGTGTTAGTTAGCTTAGCCTCCCTACCCTTCCCTTGAAATGGAGACCCCCGCCATCTTTCTTTCTTTCTTTTCTTTTTTTTTTTTTTTAAGGTTTTATTTATTTATTTGACAGAGAGATCACAAGTAGGCAGAGAGGCAGGCAGAGAGAGAAGGGGAAGCAGGCTCCCTGCTGAGCAGAGAGCCCGATGCGGGGCTCGATCCCAGGACCCCGAGATCACGACCTGAGCCGAAGGCGAAGGCTTTAACTCACTGAGCCACTCAGGCGCCCCATTTTTTTTTTCTTTTCATCATATAGGCTTGCCCAGGACTATGTCATGGTCTTCATTCCAGCTCTTCCTGTAAGTCTTCAGGGGTTATGGGGCCCCCTTGAGGTTCACTGGTACTGGTAGAAGGCGGCTGGGACACCTGTGAGCTCAGTGCGTTGGCTCAGTCTTGTCATTCTTAGAGGATTCACACGTGACGTTCATTCCTTCAAGAAGCATGGCTTTAATTACGCCCATGAAAGACACCGACGTCTGTCCCATAAATACGTCATTGTGTCCCGTTCACGTTCATTGTATTCAGTCGGGCGGTGTGGCTGTCTTGGGCTTGCCTGGGCGGCCATAAAACAGAACCCCAGACTGGCTGGAAGGCAGAGGCTTAACCCACTGAGCCACCCAGGCGCCCCTAATGGCCTCATTTTAACTTAAATTACTTCCTTACTTTTTATTTTTCATTTTTTTAAGGTTTTCTGTATTTCCTCGTGAGAGACAGAGAAAGAGTGGGGAGAAGCAGAGGGGGAAGCAGGCTCCCCACAGAGCAGGCAGCCCGATGAGGGGCTCGATCCCAGGACCCTGAGATCATGACCTGAGCTGAAGGCAGAGGCTTAACCCATTGAGCCACCCAGGCGCCCCTATCCTGAAGTCGTTAACGCTTAATATTCTTCAACTGTGCCACCAAATAGGACTGTTGGCTAGTTTGTATGAAAGGAGTGCCTCCCCTAGAGTTTGCCCGGGGGTGTCCTTGGCAGCCTACCACCCCCAGAAGAATCCTTGCCATGCACTCAAGGGAACCACTCTCCCAGACCCTTAGGGTCCCTTGGATTGTGAGGCCAAAATGTTAACCTTCGTCTCTTATTCTCTCGTAGGCAACCTTTCTTTATACGTTGCAAGTGAAATATTTACTCAACCAGGTAATGCAGACTCTCTTCTCTCTTTGGTGGGGGGGAGGGAGCTCTTGGGAGTTTATTGTGCCTTTCGGCGATTGGGGAGGGGGTCTGTTGCCCTGAAAATACTCAGGAACCACCGAAGTCCATTTCCCCGTATTGGAGGCGCAGGACTTTGGTGTGGAGAGGTTTATGGGGCGAAATCAAGGAAAGGATACGTTATCGTTGGCTCTGGAAAATTCTTCTCCGATTCCCCCTTGGAAATATTGCCCTTGGCAGGATAGGGTTGGCCCTGGAGCGTCTTTGGCTCCCTAGAAGTGAGGGGGTGTGGCTGCGTGGCCTGCAGAGGGCACCTGTCAGGCCCCAGGGACCCAACCTCTCAGCTCAGATGGGTCCGAAGGGCCCGACGCTCCTCAGTGGGGCGTGAAGGCCCACGTCGTCATAATAAGTCACGTCGGCTAGACCCCCACACAATAGCCAAAGACCTGGGACGGGAGGTATGGATTTGCCATGCCCGGGTATGTGGCACCACGGACTTGCTTCCAGATGAATCCAGGTCAGTGAGGGTACCGGGCGGTGGGTCGTGGCCACGGAGGCGGGCTCCCCAGGATACGTGGAGTGGCCAAGGCGGGGAAGAGAGAAGGGAGGAGGTTTTCCAAGTGTTTGGTGTTCTTAAACGTAAGGTGTCACTCCGTGAACGAAACATTTCAAATCTTCGTTAGTGTCTGTAAAGGGGCAGAAGGCTCCGCGTCTGCGGGCAGCCCGTGACCTTGTCCGAGCCCACGTAGACGCCTCGGCTTGCTCAGGACCGCCTCCCTGACCGACAGTCTCCCAGCAAACGCAGGGGCTCCAGACCGCAGGCTCCAGCTCTGTCCAGTGAGGAGAGTGGGAGTGAAGACACCTCTCTCTGATCTTCGGGAGGGACGGGGAAAGATCTAGAAGGAGGAGCCCGGACCTGAGTGGGGCCGGGAGGCGGGAACTGGGCTTTGGGGAACATGCGGGGTTCCCAAGGCATCCGAGTCACTGAGGGGTGGGGAGTGCCGAGGCCACGACGCGGGGAGGGGGACACAGTGGAGGCCAGGACCGGAGAACCGGGTTGGCCCGGGCTCAGCGTGGGGGGCTTTGCATTTGTTCCCTGCTGTGGACATTTCAGTTGGCGGGAAACCAATCGATTGCTGGGGGGCAAGAGGGGAGAGTTACAGACGTGGTCCAAGCAAAAGATGGCATGGGTCTGTGACAAGAAAGGACGTCTTGCGGGAGCAAGCAGGGGAGACCCATGCTGGGCTATTTCCTGTAGAATGAAATGACCCTTGGCTGCAGAGACGTGCGGGAGAGCCAAGAGTTGCGTGTAACCCAGCTCCCATCTTGGGGTGAAGCAGCTGGGCTAGGGGAGGGTTGTTGTTGCGGAGGGTGGGAAGAGCCCCAGATGAAACCAGGGGGCTGCTTAGACTCTTAGCGGGGAGAGTTAGAGAAGGCGACCCTGCCGACCTTCCTCTGCGGGAGGCTGTCTCTTGCATGTTTCCGGTTTCCATCTGTGTGCCCATGACTCCCACATTTCCAGCTCGGAATCAGTCTCGCCCGCTGCCCGTGGGAGGCCTGTGCACGTTGCGCCCTTGACCTTCTCCTCCCCCAGGCCCGTCTCTCCACTTGCCCGCCTTCCGCCCAGTTAGTGGTCTCCAACATCTTTTCTTCGGGTAACCTGTCCTCACGTGGCATCCCATCCTTTCCTTCACTCCTACAGCCTATCAGTGATGGTCCCGTAGGTCCTGCCTGTCCCCTCCTTAACCTCCCCCCCCCCCACTTCCTCTCTCAGTTCCTCTCTCGTCCTTCCTCTTACTTCCGGGATAAGTTCAGGAGCCTCCTACCGAGTCTCCGGGCTGCCAGTCCTTCCTTGGGCCAACCCCATCCCATGCTACTTCCTTTACCTTCTACCCGAAAGGCAGGTGTGGTCATGCTAAAGACTAAGCAGGTCACCCGATAAATTAGTGACCCACAGTAGTGGTTGGCCACGATCCTTGTCCCGGTCGCCGAGCCCAGGACTACTGAGACCACTAGAGGCAAACCGGCGGAGTCATGCCAGGCATAGTGGAGATCAGAAGAGTGTGGTTCTCACCCGACAAAGAGGGACGAGTGCTATGATTCGGAAGAGGGGAGTTCAAATGCAGTCCAGGGGCGCCGTGTTTTGCTGGGCTCCGAGCAAAGCAGGAAAGGGTCTGCCCTGCTAAGTGGACCCAAGTCCTCACTCTTGGGGAGCTCAGATGCAGATGGCCGTGTCCAGAAACCCACGAGAAGCCCGCCCCCACTGAGATGGAAATCGCGGCGTGTCCGCCTTTCTCTCCCGATGCTCGGCGGGCGGCTTTGTACATCCCCAGCCCGTGTGTGTCGTTTTCCTCTTCCGCTGGAAGTCTTCGATCGCGATGCCAGACAGCCTGGAATTTTCTGCCCTGTACTTGCTAGCAGAGCCGGGTGGGATGGAGTCCTTCCCGCATCTTAGGTTTGTGAGGTTGTCCGAGGTTTTCTTAAATCCTTGAACTTCCATTTGGTCCAGAAACTGCTGACTTTCACCCACCGTCCAGTGCGGAACGTGACTTATTTATACTCTGTCCCCATCAGTCCTTGTGCTCTGGAAGGCAAACTGATTTGTCTTCCTGCCTCCCCTTCACCCGCCTAAGTAGAGCCGCATCCCTGTGGCCAGAGCCCCGTGCTTCGTGCCCCCGGGAGGAGGAGGGTGTGGTGGGCAGGAAGGTAGGAACAGCGAGGACGGGCATCCAGTTAGGTCCTTGGGGCGTGCCTGTGGCAGCCCGCCGCGCCTCTGTGTTTGGGGACGAAGTGGCAGTCCCCCCTCCTTGGTCTCCAGCGTGGGGTGTGGTCTCCTCGTTTCAGGGAATCCTACTGCCCCAGATCCTAACCGGAGTAGCAGCCAACCTCATCAATGCCCTCATCAACTATTTGTTTCTTCATCAGCTGTATTTTGGGATGATGTGAGTGCAACCAATTCTTTTTTTTTTTTCAAAGACTATTTATTTGACAGAGAGAGAGATCACAAGTAGGCAGAGAGGCAGGCAGACGGGGGGTGGGGGGGAGCAGGCTCCCTGCTGAGCAGAGAGCCCGATGCTGGGCTCGATCCCAGGACCCTGAGATCATGACCTGAGCCGAAAGCAGAGGCTTCAACCCACGGAGCCACCCAGGCATCCCAGTGCAACTGATTCCTGGGACGGGGGAAGGAATGATCTTGGGATGGGGGGCGGGGGGAGGAATGACCTTGGGACGGGAAGGAAGGACCGTGTGGCTTTCCCAGGGCAGGATGGTGGGGGGGGGGAAAGCCTAGACCTGGTCATGTGTCTGTGTGTGGTCCCCTCCCTGGGCCACTCCGGAATACACTCTCCGGGATGGGAAGGACCGTGAAGCTGCCCCAGCAAGAAGACGCGTTCAGGGCTTACATAGGCGTCCCAGCAGCACGGAGGCCGGGCGCCTCCCCTCACCGGGACTGTTCTTCCCAGGGGGTCGGCACTGGCGAACACCATTTCCCAGTTCATCCTGGCGCTGCTCCTTTTCTTCTACATCCTTGGGCGGAAACTGTACCAACCTACCTGGGGAGGTAAAGACCACCGTTTGTCTTCCAAGTCAGGCGCGGGTTTCTGTCTTGGGTTGAGGTCCTGCCCGGCCACCTGTGTGTCGTTAATGGGTCTGTGTGTCTGCTGTTACAGGGTGGTCCCATGCGTGTCTGGAGGACTGGGCCTCCTTTTTCAGCCTGGCTATCCCCGGGATGTTCATGCTGTGCATGGAGTGGTGGGCCTACGAGATCGGGAGCTTACTGAGCGGTCAGTGGGGGGGCAGGTGGCGATGGCCGGCATAAACGCGGGACCCTGTCCAGAAGCACGGTGTCAGCTGCCTCTCTCCACCAGGTATCCTCGGCACGGTGGAGCTGGGAGCCCAGTCCGTCGTGTACCAACTGACCTTCATTTTGTACATGGTGAGTGTCTGGGAGAGTCGGTCGTGGGGAGTTCTAGATGTGTCCCTTGAACTGAGAGTTCTAAGAACGAGTGTAGGCGTTCTCACATTAGTAGTTTTTAAACTGATTCAGGCAGGTAAGATTTCCTCCCAGAGCCAGGGAGGGTCCCTTTGGAACGATGGGGTCTTCCCCGGGAGCTCTGGAAAGTTGGGAAGAACGAGGTGCTCAGTGCTGGTCAGGCACATCCTTGATTGCCACACTTGCCAAACATGAAGAATCTTTTCTGGTTGTCACAACACAAATACCTGGGAGTGGGGTGGGGGACAGGTGGGGGCCTGAAGGGCGAGGGTGCTAGGCGCGTGGCAAGAAGAGCCTAGCTCCTTTGTGGGTCCCCGAGCCCCGCTCCTGCCTGGGTCAGATGCTTCTTAAGCTCCA
Organism: Potos flavus; assembly: GCA_028534135.1. Classification (NCBI taxonomy): domain Eukaryota; kingdom Metazoa; phylum Chordata; class Mammalia; order Carnivora; family Procyonidae; genus Potos; species Potos flavus. Next base: position 43,275,709 of record CM052891.1, read on the forward strand.
TGTGACCCCTTATAGGTTAGACCCCAGAGACCTGAATGCAGGGTCACCCGCAGATAGCCGTGCCAAAGCCCCCAGCAGCATTGTCACCATAGCCAAAGGGGGGCAGGAACCTGGGTGCCCATCAGTGGACGGACGGAGAAGCAGACCCTGGTCTATCCGTACGATGGACTCTTTCTCAGCCTTGGAAAGGAAACGGAGATTTTGATGTGCCGGAGAAGATTCCCAGTTGTTAGAGGCTTTCCTTTGACTTTTTTTTTTTTTAAGATTTTATTTATTTATTTATTTGACAGAGATCATAAGTAGGCAGAGAGAGAGGGGGAAGCAGGCTCCCTGCGGAGCAGAGAGTCCGATGCGGGGCTCGATCCCAGGACCCCGAGATCATGACCTGAGCCGAAGGCAGAGGCCTCAACCCCGAGTCACCCAGGCGCCCCTGACTTTGTTTTAAAACGGTTTTGTTTTAAAATCGAAAACAGCAACTGGAAATTCTGACGGGCTTTCATCTCTAGCGAGCAGCCTTAGAAAGGGAGAATTCTAATGTGAAAGGGACTGAAGGTGGCACAGTAATGCTTGGTCCTCTATGCCCCGCCTTGGGGTTGGTTATATTTAAAACTTACATAAAATGTGGATTTTCTATATTTTTTCTATTGATTTTAGAGGGCGAGCACTTAGGGGAGGGGCAGAGAGAGAGGGAGAGACACTCTCAAGCAGACTCTGTGCTGAGCACAGCGCGGGACACGGGGCTCGATCTCACGACCTTGAGATCAGACCTGAGCAGGAACCGAGAGTCAGATGCCTAACGGTGCCACCCAGATGCCCCCGTATCTCCGGTATTTTTTAAAGAATCATTCTCTTGAGGACCTGTGCTTTTTGTTTTTGCTTTTAACCTACGCTCAGCGGAATTTTTAAACCTGTATTCGTCACGTCAACACTTGGTATTTTATATATATTTTTTAAATTTCAGTAAGTTCTGTAACTATATCCAAATAACGTGTACCGGTGTCTCCTTACGTGTATAATTTTTAAATTAGTCTCTTACTGCGAAATTAAATAGTCCATGCTCTAGGACAAATACTTTACATACTTCTTTCTTGAAGATAAATTTCTTAAAGTGAAATTTAATTACAGTTTTTTGTCTTCCGCATATATTGCCATATGCTTTCCAACAGGCTTATAAGAATTCACACTTGTATATTTCTTTAATCGAAAGAAGGATTTGTACCGTTTACTCCTATTCCCCAGCTGTTTATATTTTGCCCCGTTCCCTCACTTTATCGATCAATCTGTGTATCTATTCATCTATCCCATCCACAATCCGCATTCAAATACCATCCATCGTTCTGATGATGTCCTTTATAACTACTTTTCTTCTGGAACTAAAGTGTTAAGCTTTTTAAAAAAAAAATTAGTTAATTTGAGAGAGCGAGCACGAGCGGGGAGGGGGGGGCAGAGGGAGAGGGAGAAGCAGACTCCCCGCCGAGCAGGGAGCCGGATGCGGGGCTCCATCCCAGGATCCTGCGATCATGACCTGAGCCGAAGGCAGACGCTTAACCACTGAGCCCCCCCAGGCGCCCCTCAAGTGTTATGCTTCCTTCATCTTCTTTAATCTAGAACAGATCCTCAGCCTTCCTTTGTCTTCCTTGACCTTTTTGAAGAACAGAGGCACTTTATATAGACTTTCCCTCAGTGTGTTGAGCCGATGCTTCCTTGTGAATGGTTTCCGAGTCTGCCTTTTTGGCAGGAATACGACAGAAGTGTCGCTGTGTGCTGCTTGCGTGTTCTGTCCGGAGGCAGGAGACCTGGATTTGTCCCTCAATGGGTGACGCTAACTCCTTTCATTGTGAAGGTCGTATCTGCTGGGTTTCTCCATCACGCAGTCCCTCTCTTTCCCTCGGTGATGAAAACATGATCGGTGGGAAAGCTATAGGTCTGCTCCCACTAGCGAGTTTCCTGGCGGGTTTCAGTCTTGCAGGTCTCCTGTGTTCCTCAGTCTGAGATTTCTGTCATCCTGCCCCTCGGCCAGCCTGCCAGGGAGGCAAAATTGATGTTCCAATGGGCGGTGACTTTTTTTTTTTTTTTTTTAAATCTGATACTACTTTCTCCAGGGGTAAATTTGTAGATAATGGTAATGACTCATTTTTATTGAACAGTGAGTACCCGTGAGGCCGTGTCTTAAGCAGCTAGCATATATGGACTCATCCCATCCCCACAGTAACCCCACAAGCTAGGCTCTGTTACAGGATCCCATTCACAGGAAACAACTGAGGGCAAGAGAGGGTGAGGAACTCGCTCAGGGTCGCCCAGCGGGTAAATGGCTGCACCAGGACTTGAACCCAGGCAGTGTGGCTTCAGAAATGCCCATCCCTAACCACAATGCCATCCCGCCTTCCTGGGGCTGCTCTAGCACCACTCCTAATCCCGCCCTTCCCCGCCGCCCCCCCCCCCCCACAAGGGTAGCCTGCCCTCAGCTTGGTATGCATCTTTCTGTTTTCTTAAGTTTCTTTTTACCCAAAATGTGGGGGAAGGGTACCCTTTTAGGATTCTGTCTTCTAAATTTTTTTTTTTAAGATTATATTTATTTATTAGAGTGAGAGAGATAGACCACAAGCCGGTGGCAGAACAGACTCCCGGCTGAGCAGGGAGCCCGGTGCGGGACTCGATCCCAGGACCCTGGGATCAGGGCCTGAGCTGAAGGCAGACACTTAACCCACTGAGCCACCCAGCCGCCCCTGTTTTCTAAACTTGATCCCTTGATGGTTTTTCAGACTTAGCTGGGGCTCCCGGCAGACCACCCTCCCGCACGCGGAAGGAGGAATGTAATCGCGCAGGACCCTCCCATTGCATCCCTTAGGAGCCACTGAGTGATGCTGATTCACGTTAGCCCGGGGGCGCCCTGCTAGACAAAGGGGATGTTGCAGATTAGCCTTCTCTGAGCTTTCTGCACCAGGTTTTTCCAGTGAGATGAGCAGCATGACCTACGGGGCCCCTTTGCCCTGGAGAAGGTTCACGGTTGGGCTCAGAATGGAGCCCAGAGGCAGGGCTGCCTCTCTGCTCCCCGCTCACTCTTTTCCTTATCATTACCGTATGTTTGCTTTTGCATTTTAGATACCTTCAGGCTTCAGCGTGGCTGTCAGCGTCCGGATAGGGAACCTGCTGGGCGCGGGGAACATCGAGCAGGCCAAGAAGTCGTCAGCTGTCGCCCTGCTGGTCACAGGTGCTTAGAGTCTCCCGCAGTGACTCATCCGAGCGGTCTTTGCGCGGGAAGCCCGGCCGCCCGGTTCCCGGCAGCCCTCCCTTCTCACTGTGCTGTCTCTCTGCCATTTTTACCCCCAGGGCTCTTTGCTGTAACCTTTTGTGTCCTGCTGTTAAGCTGTAAGGATGTCGTGGGGTATATTTTCACTACTGACCGGTGAGTGCGGAGATTTTCTTGAAACGTGAAATCTGCGGTAGAGAAACGGTCGGGCAGGTGCCTTCCCGCGCGTGCTGCCTCTCGGAGGGTCCCTGAGCCATTCGCAAGATCGGAAACCCGCGGCTGTTTCCTGGGAAGAACGGGTCAGCTCCGGGAGCTAACTTATCGTCCAGAATCTGCTGGTAGATGCTGCTGGTGGTTGGCATATGCACGTATTTTTTTTTTTTAATTTTTAAATTTTTATTTTTTAAAAAATATTTTATTTATTTGACAGAGAGAGAGATCACAATTAGGCAGAGAGGCAGGCAGAGAGAGAGGGGGAAGCAGGTTCCCTGCTGAGCAGGGAGCCCAATGTGGGGCTCGATCCTAGGAACCTGAGATCATGACCTTAGCCGAAGGCAGAGACTTTAACCCACTGAGCCACCCAGGCGCCCCCATATGCGTGCATTTTAAAGACTTTATTTATTTGAGAGAGAGGGATCACATAGGCAGAGGGAGAGGGAGAAGCAAACTCTCCGCTGAGCAGGGAGTCCGATGCGGGGCTCGATCCCAGGATCCTGGAATCATGACCTGAGCTGAAGGCAGACGCTTAACCGACTGAGCCACACAGGCACCCCAGGATATGCATGTATTTTAAAGAAGGAAACCCTTTTTGGGTCCCATTGATCACATTTCCAGTTAAATATTCTGTTCCCAGGGACAGGCATCATTTTGGTATCTCGGAATCTGCCCAAGTGCCTGGTCTGGACAAGTTGTGTCCTAGACTCAGTTCAAATTGAAGGTAAAATCCTCCTGATGAGTCATTTCAGAAAAAAATCACGTTATCAGACTGATCACTGAGAAGAATTCTTGTAAGGGATGGATCGGCTCTGCGGTTCTCGGGTTCTGTTGGGTTGGTCGTGGTGTGTTTTGACTATGTGGATATATGGTGAGGATAAGTCTGATTTGCGATTCTTTTTTTGTTTTTAAACGTTTATTTGAGAGAGAGAAGAGAGATCATGAGCGGGGGTGAAGGAGGGAGAGGGAGAAACAGACTCTATGCTCAGCACGGAGTCCAACACGGGGCTCGATCTCACGACCCTGAGATCACGACCTAAGCTGAAACCAAGAGTCCGATACTTAATGGACTGAGCCACCCAGACATCCCTGTCTTTTGCCTTCTCGTATTGGGTTGTCCCCTTTCAGCCTCAGCCATTTCGTTGTGGGGAAATACGATGTTTAAGTGTCCCTCCCTTTAGAGTGAATGGAAAGGCAACCAGAAATCATTCTCATTTTCTTGCAAGGGAATCAGAATTAACGTCCTCAGACGTGTATCTGTGCTGATGGTTTCAGTAGGCACAGGGCAGACGTTTGGTCCTGAGTCTGTCCACTTCCGGAAGCCATGCAGGGCAGGCAAAAGCATGGAAAGCAAAAAGCCCATAAACCATAGCTTTGATGATACTATGAGACAGAAAACTCAGAAAAGCAAATTACTTACGAGCTGGCAGGAAGCAACGGAAACTGGCCGCATCGGTGACATAGATTTTTAACAACAACGTGGACGCTTAACCTAATCAAAGAGGAAAAAGGGAGAGCCCGCGACGCAAAGTAAGAAAGGGTGAAATTACTAAAAGAACAATAATTTTTTTAAACCATGAGAGACTAGTTTGCATGACTTTTGCAAGTAAATTTAAAAAAAATCTGGAAGGGATAAATAATGTTCTAGGAAAATAAGTTACCAAAACTTACCTTGGGAAATCTAGAAGGGCTAGCTAGACTGATTTCCTCGGAAGAAATAAGAAAAGTCTATTTTAGAAATCTCAAAAAGCACGAATCCCGGGGATTCCAAAGGAGAATCTTATAAAACCTTTAAAATGTAATTTCAGTGCTATTGAACTGTTGCAGAGACCAGAAAAAGGAAAATTTCCACATTCTGTTTAGGACTAAGCAAAAACAACATCGGTACCAAAAATCTGACAGTTTGTGCAAGGAAAAAAAAAAGTTTGCAGACCAGCCTCACTTATTAATATCCATCTTAAAATCCAAAATAAAATATTAGTGGGCAGAATTCAGCAGCACACAAAAGATAATACATTTTGATAGAATATGAAAGTGACTATAATCTATTGGGTGAATAAATCAAGTTGCGGAACACCGTGTAGAGAATGCGCTAGAACATGAAATGACGGAGACAAGAAGGGGAAGATAAGAGTGTGCATTTGTATCTGGACCAAGTACAAACAGTCTCAAGGATTGCCATGTCGTCTTGGGGGAGGTGCTGGTAATGGGTGGGCTGGGAACACAGTGGAAGTAAGACTTTTCTGGATACCCTTTCTGTATTGTGTGAGTTCTTTGAACCATTGCATATGTTACCTACTTGGAAAATAAAATTCAATTTGAAGAAAAGAACTTTTTCTGTCCTTTTTTTGGAGGGGGAGGGGAGTGATTGTCTCGTTCTGTGCTGGATTTCTTGTTTATTTGTTTTTTTTAATTCATTCAACAGACATTTATTGCCGGACCATGTTCTAGGCTTATTTGTTAATTACTCGGAAGTATTACGGATTTTTTTGCCTCCCTGGGTCACTGGCAGCATTTTCTAGTTTCTCCTCAAGTGTAGGCGTTAAAATCAAAGTCTCTAGCTGTAGAGGTTGGGGACTCTTTCTAGGGAGCATGGATAATTCTTTAAACTGTACCTATGGCCTTGATAATTTGCCTACCTCGGTTCCGCAGAGAGAACCTTAACCACTCCATTGTGCATCATCCAGACGCATGGAGAGATAGGCATGGAATCATGGTAAAAGAAGGATGGCACTATAATCCAAATTTTATTTTTTTGTGGGGCAGTGGAGTACCCAATCATTTGATTTAACTGTCTACGTCGGCTGATTGGACTATATATTTCTTTTACGAGTCACACGATGCACTGTAGGGTTGGTTGCTGCTCTGGGCCAAGAAACAGTAGGATTGTCCCCGAACTGGGTGTTGGCTGGAATGCACGAGCCCCTCCAGTTGTATGCAGAAGCCAAGTGCCATCACCTGAATCCCGTAGTCTGTTTTTTCCCACGTGTCTGTCCCTGATCACCATGTGCTTTCTTTTGCTAACAGAGAAATCGTTGCTTTAGTGGCTAAGGTGATTCCGATCTCCGCTGTCTCCCATCTGTTTGAAGCTCTTGCTGTAAGTATTATGCAATATTCCCTTTATTTTTTTTAAAAGATATTGTTTGTTTATATTTGAGAGAGAGCGCGAGCTCACCAGTGGGGCGGCGGTGGCAGAGGGAGAGGGAGAAGCAGACTCCCCACTGAGCAGGGAGCCCGACAAGGGACTCGATCCCAGGACCCTGGGATCATGCCCTGAGCCAAAGGCAGACACCTAACCGACTGAGCCACCCAGGTGCCCTGCGATACTCCCTTTAAACACCTTTATGATCTACGTGTTCCTTCTGTTGGTGCTAAATTTAAGCAGAAAAGAGCAGCTGGGATGGGGGGCAGGTAGGTGATGCTGAATATTTTTAGCACATTTGCTTGATAAACTGGTACATGATTATGGATTTTTAAGTCCTGAGTCTTGCCGGGAGGAGGGGACGAGAACTCGGCAACGTTCTCACAGATGGGTGTTTTCTGCCTACAGTGCACAGGCGGAGGCATTCTGCGGGGGACCGGTAACCAGAGGGTCGGGGCCATTATCAACACCATCGGGTACTACATGATCAGCCTCCCCGTCGGGATTTCACTGATGTTCATAGCCAGAAAGGGAGTGGTTGGTAAGCCTTCACCATGGATGGGCGGGTCTCTTACTCACGGGAAATGACCGTTGGCACATGTAGGCTTTTTGGGGAGACTTGGCTCTGGAAGTTCACGCCCCTGTTACCTTGCCGGACCCTCTTCCACACTGACATACTTGAGCAGAGCAGGGTGACCTTCCTGACTCCTGTCCCTGTCCGGCGTCATCAAGTTCTCACTTCTTCCAAGCTGGTGACAGCAGGAGGGCTGAAAAGGCATCCAGAGAGGTACCTTTGGTGGCCCCAGTTCTGCGCTTTGGCGACGGCCCTTTTATGGTGGGACCCTGGGGGTGAGTCTGCGGGACGAGTTGAGGACATTATAAACTAGCCCTATTGGAGTGTTCGGCGTGAGGCAGGAGAAGCCAGGGGACAGCCTTGCTGTGATTCTTAACAACTTCTGGTGACATACGTGATATGGTGGGTGTGTACATTCTAGATCATGCCCGCCGTGGCTTAGCCCGCGCGGGACCCAGAGCTGTGCTCTGGAGGTCACCTTCATGGCCAGTCTGCACCTTCCGCCTCCCGCCTTAAGCCGCGTGTCCTGCAGGTCTGCCCCTAAAGGGCATGGGTGTGATGTGTGCGAACATCACAGAAAGCAGGGACTCTTTATCCCCTTACCGCCTGTGGAGGGAAGAACTTAATCCACAGGGTCTGGAATGACCAGAGCTGATCTTTTAAACGAGTAGGGAAACAAAAAACTGCTCAGCTTTGATTTCTAAAATAATAATTTGGAACACATGGGCGGTTCAGAGATGATTGTTAAAACCCGAACACGTTATCTTTGGGTGAAGCAGTGATAGACTTATTTATCCATCAGTACTTGGCAGGCCCGGAGAGGTGAGAAGTCATCCGATACCTCGAGTGAACTCCCCATCCCATTAGGCTGCCTGTTGTTCTCAAGGTCAATACTATTTTAACGAAAAATAGGGGAGACGTTTCAAGAGTGGAGTTGCCAACGTCAAGTTCGTTGGACTTTCATTGTGGCGCAGAAAATGACTTAGCTGAGGTTCTGGCATTATTCGTATTTTGGATTTGCCGGTGGCAAAGCTAAGGGAAATATTGGAAGAATCTACTTAAAAATCTAGATCTAAAAAAATTAAAATAAGAGAATAAATTATAAAAAGAAACAAAAAACCTAGATCTACCTGTGTTCCCAGTGCTGTACGAGGCCTATTTGCTCATTTGACGAAAGCATATCTAGTACGTGCAAAGTAAAGGGAGCTGAAAATCACTGAAAGGAAGCGCTGTGGTAGAAACTTCCAGATATAAAGTATGTCCTGGGGCTGGGATGCGCGGCATGGTGGCTATAGTTAGTAATACTGTATCGCACGTTTGAAGGTTACTAAGGGCACAGATCTCAAAAGTTCTCATCCTCAGAAAAAGAACTTTGTAACTATGTGTGCGGGGTGGGGGGGAGGTACCAAGATTTATTGTGGTCATTTCGCGATATATACCAGTATTGGATCATGATGTTGCACACTCGAACTAATTAATGTCAGTTGTGTCTCGATTTAAAAAATGTTGGGAACTCTGGGCAGGTGAGGGCTCTGTGAGAAGACTATAGTCAGTCCCTGCCACTGACCTCTTCCAGGAAAAAAAAAGTATAATCCTAACTTGAATTTCGAATACTGCGTTGCTGTTGGCAGGGTATGCTAGGACGAGCATCACAGTGCTTACCCTTAATACCCTCACGGGCAGGTCCAGCATATAGAGAAGTTCCCATGATGATCTCCTGGGGGGCTTTTCAAATACACACATTTTCAAATACATTCCTAGGGGATTCTGACACGCATCCCGGTTTGGGATTCCTACGTTGAATCCAATAAATCTTTTAAATGGCGTATGATGAAATTCCTGGAAATGGAACTTATCACTTTCAAATTACAGCTAGAGATAGTTAGTTATTTTCTGTTTAGGGTGTTAGGGTAAGCTGATAGTTTGTACGGATCGGGAACACTGCATTTGAAAGAGCTTTCCCTATAATTGCTTTTATTAGTCCATTGTAGGAATGGCAGGTGGCCATCAACTTTACTCTTCGAAATATCGGGCCGATCACTCCTGAAAGTTGTGATACTGGTGTGACTCATATCAAGGAGCAGATCCGTAAACTATGTACCAAGTCTGGCCACCCGAACCTGTAAACCCAATCTAGCCACCTTGCCTTTACCCAGATCTCAATGGCTGTGGAAATAAACAGAGACCAGCAGAATGGGAAAAGCAAAGGCCCTTTATTCTGAGCTTGGCCCAGCGGGGGACTTGGCCACCATCACTAGAGTTTTGGCAGAGACCTAAAGGCAGGCCGAGGAGTGGGAGAGCTTCATGGTGGGGAACGGTGGGAAGCGTCAGGTTACCACCATGGATGCTGGTGGCCTGGGAAAGAGGTGGGCTACCTAGAAGGGGGGTGTCCTGTGTGATTGATCAGGCAGGGGTGCAGCTTTGGTTTCCTCTCCTTGGCCCTAAGTTGGAAGCAGGGATGAAAATGAAGGAAGCTGTCAGTTCCTGATCACGTCCCGGACTTTTAGGGTCAACCGTTTCGGAAGTTATTGTTGAGCTCTGTGGGGGACCCCTAGAGATAGAAAGGTGGCCTCCCACGAGTCTGATGGGTAGCAGGCTGGCTTTTGGGGTGTTTATCGTAGACGGGGGTTTCCTGGGTATGTTGCCGCAGGTGGCGGGTCATAGTTCTTTGATCTATGGTGTGGCCGTTGTCTGTGTATTCAGCGTCTCAAGTCTCTTTTTCCGGGAAGACTAGAGACTCGGGGAATTCAGGGAAAGCTGGGCGGGAGAGCCAGATCTTTACCGCTTGGGGTTATAAAGTCGTCTTCATGGTCAACTGTATCGCAAGATCTTCTTGAGTTCCTTGATGTCGTCCATCATGGCGGTCATCCCATGGAACAGCTGCACGGAAAACATTCCAGACTTGGGAGAAATGCAGCTAGCCAGCCTCGCAGCCACTGATAGGGTCCCTTCCAACAAGGTTCAGGAGCAGTTTCTCTCTGCCGTCTTTTCTAGTAGATGAAATCTCCTGGCTAAAGATTATGAAGAAACTATTTAGGAAGACGTTGTGGGAAGGCAGCCTTAAGGCGTCGGCGGTAGGACCCTGGTGATACTTTGCGTGCAGCGGGTCAGTCTGGTCAGTCTGGTATTGGGGCTGAAATCCCTAGACACAGGCCTTGCAGTTCCTAATTCATAGGGGACAGCTGATGTGCAACTGTATGTTGTGTATAATGTGCAAAGACTACAGGGAGGGAGTGCCTTAGGCCAAGGGAGCTCAAGGGTTTCTGAAAGTTTTGCTAATTTCAATTTAAGGAGGACATAGGTTCTTTCTGCTTTTCCAGAAGATGGCAGGTGAGGAGGACAGGATTGTTTTCGAGTAAGGGGCAATATCTTTACAGAGTTCCCATAGGGGGTGTGTCTCAGTCACTTGATACAAAACTTGGAATGTCTCAGGTTGGAAACATAAAAAATCGAGCAGCTTTTTCGTGATGGTGGGGGCTGGAGCTTTTTCGCTCCAGCTGAATCTATTCCATTCGTGCCTAAAAAGAGACACACTATTACTAAAACTTATCTATTTATTTATTTAAGATTTTATTTATACAGAAAGAGATAGCAAGAGAGGGAACACAAGCACGGGGGGAGCTGGGGAGGGAGCCCGATGCGGGACTCGATCCCAGGACCCCGGGACCATGACCTGAGCAGAAGGCAGACGCCTAACCGACTGAGCCCCCCAGGAGCCCTGTAATGTTGATGTTTTATAATGGCTTCTTTGAACCCTTCAGAGATTTATCTTTTGAGGTCTCACATTGGACCAGAACCTGGTTAAAGCAGCTTTTCCGGCATAAATGATACGTGAGCGTCTCCTTCAGCCTCCACGTTTCCTTGTCTGACCTGGGCCACAGCCTTTAGAATAGCCTCCCGTCTGGGAAATACAAGTGTATTTAAAAGCTCTTTGGGGCGCCAGGTTGGTACAGTTACTTAAACATCCCAACTCTCGGTCTAGTTCCTGTCCTCAGGGTCGTGAGATCGAGCCCCACGTCCGGCTCTGCGCTCAACGCAGAGTCTGTTTGGGCTTCTCTCTCCCTCTCCCTCTGTCCCTCCCGCTTGTGCTTCTCTCTCTCTCAAATAAATAAATAAATCTTAAAAAAAAAAAAAGTTCCTTAATTTGCTGTCCATCTGTGATGGGGGTTCCAGCAGAAGAGAGGAACCCGCTCTGTTTCCCAAGCACCCCCAGCCCGGGGGCTGCTTTTCCAGAGGCGTCCATGTGCCGTCTGTGCT
>CM052891.1:43294871-43319468 GCA_028534135.1 Potos flavus
CAGGCAGGGCCTGTCCTTCCAGGGCTCTGCCACGTTCTCTGTTTTAGCGTGCCCTCCTGTTGATCGGCTAGCTCACGTGAACTTTTGCCGAGCCTGGTTCCTGGCACAGATCTGGCCCAAGTGGATGTTTCAGAGAAGTACATAGCTCCTGGGAACCGTGAGCTGGGCCTCACCTAGGCACGTCCTCAACACCTTTGGGATGCTTTTCCATCCCAAATCAGCCGATGACAAGAGCGTAGGACGCGTTCCTACATTTCCAAGAAAAAATTCATAGGTACGGAGCGAATAGAAACCTAAAATTCAAATAAGAGTCCTGAAAAGGGAATGTAGGAAGGTTGGTGTATTCCAAAGAGAGGAACTTCTGTAGCTAAGGTCTGAGGTCAAGGGGTCTGTGCCTGTCCTTCCTTAAGCAATGGGTGGTTAGACTATGCTTTTAACGAGCTGTAAAGCTGTAACTAGTTGCTAAGAAAGCAGGCCCAATATTAGGAAAACTATTCATGAGGGGCGCCTGGGTGCCTCAGTCGTTGGGCATCTGCCTTTGGCTCAGGTCATGATCCCAGGGTCCTGGGATCGAGCCCCGCTCCGGCTCCCTGCTCGGCGGGAGGCCTGTTTCTCCCTCTCCCTCTCCCCCTGCTTGTGTTCCCTCTCTCGCTGTCTCTCTCTCTCTCTGTTAAATAAATAAATAAAATCTTTAAAAAAAAAAAAACATTCGTGAAAACCAGATACATTTAAAAATGTTTTGCCTTACGAAAAATTCTGTACGTGGAATGAGAGGATTTACAAAAGCGTGTGTTTTTTTAAATATATATTTTAAAGATTTTATTTATTTACTTGAGAGAGAGAGAAAGCACAACCAGGGGGAAGGACAAAGAAGAAGCAGACTTCCCGCTGAGCAGGGAGCCTAACATGGGACTCGATCCCAGGACTCTGGGGTCATGACCTGGGCTGAAGGCAGATGCTTAAACGACCGAGCCACCCAGGCGCCCCAGAGTGTTTGTTTTTTTAAATAAAAGAACATTTTTATTTTTTTATTTTTTTTTTTTAAATAAAAGAACATTTTTAAAAAAGATTTTTTTTTTTTTAAGTAATCTCTCCCCCGGACGTGGGGCTCAAACTCAGACCCCCGAGACCTAGAGTCCCATGCTCTACCAGCTGAGCCAGCCAGGCGCCCCCTGGGAACCTTTATATATACCCCATCTTGTTTCCTGAAGAGTTGGAGTTGGTTTATAAAAATACTTTCAAGACAGAAGGACAAATAAGTAGCTGGTAGGATAGGGTCGAAGAAACATGGGTAGAAAAAGGCTCAGCTGGGCCTGGGTAGCCCCGGAGAAGCTGCAGATCGCACTCTGGTAGTTTCCAGAAATTCCCAGCACGCCCAAGATGTGACTGAGCCCTGTCCTCGGGGGAAGGACGGCCTTTCCTGATACCGAATCAGAGGAGTGTCTCTTGCCGCCTTGGGTGGCGTGGAAGACGCTGTCCAGGACATCTCGCCACGGGAGATACAGCGGCAGGTCTGGGACCGGCTGAGCACATAGGCGGCCACTGTGTGGGGACGGGGTGACGTCAGGGCTCGGGGTTAGCAGCCCTGGACGGGAGTCGGCAGGCTCTGCCAAGGGCCCTGACCCAGAGAGGGACCCGGGGCCCTCTAGGAAGAGAAATAGGTGGGTTTCCCTGTCCTTTCCTGGAAGGCCGAGGAGCATTTGGAGTTTTAAACCCTGACATCGCCCTGGGCCGGCAGGCAGAGCACAGGGTGTCTTGGCGTGGGCCCGGGGACTTGCTCTGCGTGTGGCCTGTCACCAACTCCCCAGGGGGGCTGGAGTCCGTGACCTTGGTCAGCCAAGAAGTTAACTCACGGGGTGAGGGGGGGTCGACCTCCCTGCTAAAGGTGAGACCGGGGGTGACAACGAGGGCCTCTAGCTCCCACCCAGCCCCCCACCCCCCGGCCATTGCAAAACAGCACGTTGGGCTGTGCCCTCCCTCGTCAGGGGCCTGAGCTGAGGCCGAGGCCCGCGGGTGACCCAGAACGAGTCCCCGTGTGTCACTAGAGAATTAAAGCCCGGGGCCAGCCTTCCCGGCCTCAGGCCACCGCCTGGCTGGCCGCAGCTTTCCGGGCCTTGTTCAGGTTACCCGGAAGAGGGGAGTAGTGCTCATGGCGGCCCGCGGGGCGGGGGCGGGGGACGGGCCCGCTCCTAGCTCCCCCCCAGGACGGGTTCGCCGTCGGTATCAGGAAACGCACATCGCCGACCAGGGGCCTTGCTGGCGGCTGGCGGTCACGACTTCACTTCTTCATAGACGTGGCAGCGGGCGCTGATCGACACAGAGTGATCGCGATCCTTTTCGTCAGAGGCCCCAGTTCTGTTTACAGTCGACGGTCAGCCATTTGACCCGAAGGAGAAAGCCGTCCGCTTGTGATCACGGCTTGCTCCTTGGAGATAAGCTGTCTTGCTTTGCTCCTCGGTGTGGGGGTTGCCGCGGCCCCCGCCGGGCCCCGGGGTGCTGGCTCAGGCTCCATGGTGTTCCTTGCAGGTGGTGAACGTCATCGGCATTTCCGTGGGAACAGGCTTGGCCTCCGCTTGCGACACGCTGATGTCTCAGGTGAGGACCCGACGCCCCTCCCCCATATGCCTGTTTCTGTCAGTTGCCTTTCCTGTGGGAGACGACGCAGAGGACTGTCCCCCCCCCCCCATGGCTTTTGTTGCCTTTTATTTGTCAAATAGCATGCTGAGGGTGACTGTGGATACCAGGAGAGTCAGCTTCCCTATTGTGTCCTCGGGGCCTGTGTGCTTAGGTGGGGCTGGGCTTTCCTTTTTCTTTCCTGTTGTGATCTCTCCCACCCGAAAACCATCCTCCCTCGCCCGATGTTGAAGACTCCTGTCTCCATCTCCTGCCCCATCTCTGTCCCGAGGGTTAGGCTTGAATGTTGGTCACGTCCCAGACATCTCAAACTCAGCTCGACCAGAACTAAACTCATCAGGCTTTCTCTCACAAGAATACACCACCCTCCACTTACGTCAGAGTCCTTTATCTCCCGTCTCCCTATGTTAGCAGAGAATCTGCTCATTTCTCTCCGTCCTCGTTGCTTGTCATAGGATTGGGAACTCCGGGTCGGTGTGCTAGCGTAATCAGAGGAGAATCGGATTCTGGTCCAGGCCTTTCACTCCTGGGTCTGTCTTCCATCTCACCCACCTGCTTTACAACCATAGTGCTTTCCCTACTAGGATCCGAGATGCTTGGGGAGAAAGGCTTTATCTCATTCAGTTTGAATCCCTATGGTTCAGCCTCGTGCTTGCTATACCCTGGAAGTTTGTTGAATGAATGGGAGGAAGGCAGAGAAGCAAGCAGAGATGGGTAGATGCCATGGACAGATGGTTGGGTAGATGGATGATGGATGGACAGGTGGATAGATGTTTGGGTGGATGGTGGATGGATGGTTGGGTAGATCGTGGATGGATGGATGGATGGATGTTTGAGTAGATGGTGGATGGATGGTTGTGTAGATCATGGATGGATGGATGGATGGATAGATGGTTGGGTAGATGGTGGATGGATGAGTGGATAGATGGATGATGCATGGATGGGTGGATAGATGGTTGGATAGAGGGTTGATGGATAACTGGGTGGGTGGGTGGAGGGACACATGGATGGATAGATAGATGGTTGGGTGGAGAGTTGGGTAGATAGATGATGGATGGACAGGTGGATAGATGTTTGGGTGGATGGATGATGGATGGATGGATGGATGGTTGGGTAGATGGGGGATGGATGGGTGGATGGATGGTTGGGTGAGTGGTAGATGGATGAGTGACTAAATGGATGATGGATAGATGGGTGGGTAGATGTATGATGAATGAGTCCTGCCTTCAAACGCAATGCCTGGGAGAGTGAGGACAGGGTTATGTCCCAAAGAGGGAGCAGCACTGGGTATATGTGGTGTCTCCTGAGCTGTTGTGCTCAGCTCCCTGGCAGGTTGTGCACGAAGGTGTCCTGAGATAGTTTTTATGAGCTAAGCTAAACATGGCTCTAAAGGAATTAATGTAATTTAGGCTCAAGTTCGCTCTGGATTGGCATGGCATAGGATATGAATTTTTATTTTAAACTAGTTTTTTGTCCTTTTTTTGCATCATTTGTTATTTTTATTCGTATGTTTAGAAAAAACAAAAAAAACGATATAATTTATTTCCCCACCTGTCAATATGTAATGGGCATTTTTCTATATTAGTAAATGTATTCCATGATAGCATGTTGTTTCCTGGATTTTAAATAGCCTTTTATTTTTTATTTTTATTTTTTAAAGATCTTATTTATTTATTTGACAGAGAGAGAGAGCGCAAGCAGGGCGGGCAGCAGAGGGAGAAGCAGGCTCCCCGCTGAGCAAGGAGCCTGATGTGGGACTCAGTCCCAGGACCCCGGGATCATGGCCTGAGCCCAAGGCAGACGCTCAACCGACTAACCACCCAGGGGCCCCTTAAATAGCCTTTTAAAAAGATTGTAAAAAAATAATAAAAAATAAAATAAAATAAAATAGATAAAGGTCAAGCACACATAGACACTTCAGGTTACCTAGAAAAGTATTTGAAAAAGATAGGGGGGGAAATCAATAAAATCAGACCTTCTGAGTTATCTCTATGAACTTTTTGGTGAATGTCCTACAAATACTTGCATCTCGGTACACTTACACACCCACACCATTCTAAAATCTGCATGGTTTTATAACATTTACCTCCCATTAAACCATGTGTTTTGGAGAACACGTGGAATGAGGTAGATACATTCCCTTTAATATCTGCATAGTATTCTATGTCATTTATACCACCATTATTTTTATTTAATTTGTTTCCACTGCCTCTTGTACTGTGCTTTAAGGTAGGCCCCTTTTGGGGCGCCTGGGTGGCTCAATGGGTTAAAGTCTCTGCCTTCGGCTCAGGTCATGAGCTCAGGGTCCTGGGATCGAGCCCCGCATCGGGCTCTCTGCTCTGCGGGGAGCCTGCTTCCCCCTCTCTCTCTGCCTGCCTCTCTGCCTACTTGTGATCTCTCTCTCTGTCAAATGAATAAATAAAATCTTTAAAAAGAAAAAAAAGATAGGCCCCTTTTTGGTATGGAAAGAGACAGTCATTCGGGTTACTTGAAAGAAAGGGAACGTGGGGAAAGCTCCACGAGGCCTGGACTCGGCCACGGCCACTGTGGGGACGCGGCGCCTCGGCCTGGGTCGGGTGTGCTTCCGTCTGGGGCCTGCCCTGTCCTCCCCTGGCCTGGTCTCTGCGCCGTGCTCCAGCCACCCGGCGGCTGCTCGCCTCTGCCTTCTGGACCCTCGTCCCTCTTAGACTTCAGCGGGTTATGTCATTTCTCCGTCGATCCCGGCTCGCTGTGGAGACCGCTGGGCCAGCTGCCGTGCCCCTCCCCGGTCCTGGGTCCGCGGGCCGCCCTGTGCCCCTCCCCGATGGCCCCCAGCACACCGTGGCACTCTTTACCGTTGTCCGTTTCTTCTCTCGAGTCCTTTGGAGGCAAGAACCTAAAACGCGTAGGGATCATCCTTCAGAGAGGAGTCCTCATCTTGCTGCTGTGTTGCTTTCCGTGCTGGGCCGTCCTCATCAACACGGAGCGCGTCCTCCTGCTCTTGAAACAAGACCCCGAAGTCTCCAGGTCAGCAGCGTCTCTCGGGTCAGAACCCCAGGTTCAGAGTGAGTGACTGTCCGGTCCTCTTCCAGCCGCGTCAACGTTCCCTGGACTCGAACCCCATGGCGAACGGGAGCTGGGACGTGTGGACCGCAGGAGAGAGGGCTGGCGGGGACCACCTGACGCGGGGTGACGCGGCGACCTGGTGCCGTGCCCCGAGTGAAAAGATGCAGGACGAGAACGTGTTTTGTGTTTTTTTTTTTTATTTTTTTAAAGATTTTATTTATTTATTTGTCAGAGAGAGAGAGAGAGAGAACACAAGCAGGCAGAGTGGCCGGCAGAGGCAGAGGGAGAAGCAGGCTCTCCGCTGAGCAAGGAGCCCGATGCGGGGCTTGATCCCAGGACCCCTGAGATCATGACCTGAGCTGAAGGCAGCTGCTTAACCAACTGAGCCCCCCAGGCGCCCCGAGAACGTGTGTTTTACATACGCACAGAGTGCTTCTCTCCTCCCCAAAGCAGAACGCAACACGGTTGCCTTCACGTTTGTTTTTAGAGTTGGTTGGTTTTTTTTTTTAAGCTACAGTTCCAGTAAGCTCTGTGGGATCGTCTTCAGGGTATGTGGAATGTGGGGAGGCATCTCTGCTCTTCTAGAAGACCGTTTCCGTTTGCCTGGCTTCAGCGTGAGATGCACCTACAGTCCCGACTCAGAAAGTCTCTAAGTCTTGCCCGGCTTTCAGCTTATGTTGCCCTGTGTTCCTTCCACCTTTTCTGCTAAGAACGCGCTGAGAGATGTGAAGTCCGTCTTTCCTTTAGAAAGCAGACACTCGGCAGGCCTGATGTAGCGTTAATTTGGGTTGTAGAAAAAGTCTCGTAAGAGTATTATTAAATTTCCCCACCTAAGTTATTTTTAGCTTTAATTTTTAGGAAATAACCATATAGATTCAATTTGAAGAAGTATGATCAGCAATTGTTTGGTTATTAACCGATGGCTGTTTGTTGTTTATTTCAGGATAGCCCAGATTTATGTGATGATTTTTATTCCTGCTCTTCCTGTAAGTGTCAAGGGTCTTTTTCTTCTTCTTCTTTTTTTTTAAGATTTATTTATTTGTTTATTTGAGGGAGAGAGCATGAGCAGGGGGGAGGGGCAGAGAGAGAAGCAGACTCCCCGCTGAGCAGGGAGCCCAACACGGGGCTCGATCCCAAGACCCTGGGATCAGGACCTGAGCTGAAGGCAGACAGACGCCCAGCCGAGTGAGCCCCCCCAGGCGCCCTGCGTTGCATTGCATGAAGCAGTTCATAAATGTGGTCATGTGTGTGCCTCCCTCCTTTCGTTTATCATAATGCTGTCCCTGTGTCCATCCAGCAAGTATCTCTTGGACCTGCCATCCCTCCCTTTCTGATTCTCCGAGCTCGTAGCACTTCGAGGTCCAACAGCTTACAGGAAATACACACACCGATCACGGGAAGAACTTCCCTTCCTTCTGCCACGGTTACCCCCGATTGCAAATGAATCAGGATGTTTCCGGGGCTCCCGTGGGATCTGGGGAAGTACCCCCAGCTGGCACCCTCGGAGCCGTTCAGATGTCAGGGTAGCGAGCTGTTTTCTGTTTTAGCCAGTTAGGGGTCGACTTGTCCATTCATCAGCCAGTCCTTTCTGGAAGATTCCAAACCGTTAGCATCCTAGCATTGATTGGTGTGGCTCTGGTTCTCCGATTTTGAGGTCTCTCATCAAGAGGAAGGATCTTCTTGAAAAACAACCGACAGAAACTGTTGGAATTACACTTTGATATTAACGAGAGGCGTTTTTCCGTTTCATCTCACAGGCAGCCTTCCTCTTCCAGCTGCAGACGAGGTATTTACAAAGCCAGGTACAGGTTCTTTTTCTATCCTTACTCCACGGTACTGGAAATGTATAGTAACTATTCTTAGGGCATTTTCTACAGAAGTAATTCACAATTTTTTTTCCTGGAATTCTACCCAGAGCTCCTTGCTGGGGAGACGTGACATCTCGTGGATGGATTTTGTCCAGCTCAGGGGAGATGCCCATCTCCATCTGACCCATTCCTGTGCCCAGCCCCCAGTGTTACTGTGCAGTCCTCACCCTGCACCCCTTACCTCTTCTGCGGGCCGCCTGCCTGGCGGGCCTGGCCTCGCGCCTCTGTGGCAGGGGAAGAGGCCGCAGAGTTCCACGGGCCACATCCCCAGAAGTGCCCGGGCAGAGGTGAGGGGTGACCTCTGCCTCACCACGCCGCCTTCCCAAGTCCCTCTTCCCCTGAGCTGCCTGCTTGCCTTCACATGACTTCTGTCCACAGAAGCCACTCTTTGTTTTTTTTTTGTTTTAAGATTTTATTTGTCAGAGAGCACGAGCACGAGCTGGGGGGAGCCGCAGGCGGAGGGAGAGGCAGGCCGGTGGCGCTCCTGTGCTGTCATTATTTAAAATCTGTGCCCGCGTAACTCGCTGTGTTGAGTTGAGCACCTCCTCCGGGAGACTGTCTTCCTCCTGCCAGTCCGCTTGCTTTCACGTGACTCCTTCCCCCAGAGGCGTGGGGCGTGTTTGCACACCACCCAGTCCAGCCAGAGCAGCGGGCCCGGCCGACCTCTTAACTTGATTCCGACGCTCTCTGCCTGGACCGACAGATGGAGGGCTCGGTCCCACCTTCTAAGCTCCCCACCCCCACGTGCCCATGGCAAGTCCAGCTTGCCGCCCGGGCGACCGATCAGCTGCAAATCGGAAGTTTCCACGACCCCCCCGGCTCAGGTTTCATTAATTGAATTAGAGCGACTCACAGAACTGAGGACAATTTGCTTACACTTTACCAGTTCATTATCAAAGGACGTGACAAAGAATGCCGACAAGCACCGGGCCGGCGAGGTCCGTGGGGAGGGGATGCCATTTTTCCAGCATGTCCTTAGTTTCCCCAGCCTGGAAGCTCCCCGAATCCTGTGCTTTTGGGGGAGGCAGGATTGATCATTATGAGAGAGGGGCTGAAACAGTCAAGCTTCTAATTATGGCTTGGTGTTTCTGGTGACCAGCTCTGCATCTGGGAGCCCACTCAGAGTCCCCTCGTTACGACAGAAGGCACCCTTGTCACCCAAGACATTCCGAAGGATTTAGGAACCCGGGTTGAAGACCATATATTAGAACAAAGGATCCCCCTGGTGCTCTTATCACTGGGGAAATTACGGCAATTACAAGGGATTTAGGAGCTCTGTGCTGGGAACTGGGGGCAGGGCGGGGACAGAGACCAATATGTGTTTTCCCTTATTTCACGCCACCTAACTAATCAGCTTTTGAAAATGCTGTTTGTTTTCTTGTGTGGGGATTTTAGGGCATCATCATGCCGCAAGTGATCACTGGGATTGCAGCGAATGTGATCAACGTGGGCATGAATGGCCTCCTGCTCTATGCCCTGGACCTCGGCGTCGTGTAAGTAGTGACCCTCTCATCCCCCAAATCCTGCGTGCGTGCCGGGTGCCGGCTCCAAAGTCCCCGGGGCTGGGAGGTGGGGGAGTGAGGCAGCCCGGGAGGGAGCCCTGAGAGACGGGGCAGGGGCTGGTGCTCAGGGGTTCCGGGAGGGGCAGCCAGCCCAGGCTGTGGGGAGGGAGGAGTGAGGGGCTGAGTCGGGGGAGAGGAGGCAGAATGTTCTGGAAATAGTGCTGTGTGAGCCTACACCTGCGTGTCGGACTGGAGTTAGCCCGAGGAGCCCGTGCAGACGGAGATGGGCGCCCAAGCAAAGGCAGGAGGGGGGCAGAGCACGGTGGAGATTCTCCCGCTCTCTCTGAGTTGTAAGAAATCGAGCCAATTCCATTTTTATGAAGCTCGAGAATAATGAGGGTCCCATGCAGCTTGGACGTCCCACGAAGGCGCCGTGCTGTCGGTCCACCCCTCAGTTGAACCTTCCGGGTGCGCGCTGGCCCGGAGCCAGCCTCCCTCCCAGGTGGCGGGCGTGGTCCCACCAGCGCCTGGAGACGCAGCCCTGAGCCCCGGCAGCTTCTAGATGCCTTGGGGCAGCTTGTTTCTTCCTAAATGAAAACTGGTTTATTGGGTCCCGATCGACCCTTTAAAAATGAGATATATTATGAATGACATAAAATGAAATGCAATAGAACAGAAAATACGAGAAGGTACGGGGGTATTTTCAGGAGACGTTTGTTCCTGTGTGTGTGTGTGTGTGCATGTGTGTATTCATATTATTGTGGGTACCAGGTAGTGATAGAAATTTCTTACTGTTAGTTGCAGTAGGAAATGTATATAAAAGCCATTAAGTAAAGGCTAGTGGAGAGGTGGAGTGTAAGAATAATCCATGAAAAAATTTCGAAACATCTTCCTTAGGCCAAGAGCTGAAAGGGGCTTTGGGCAGGGGGGGGAGGTAAGAGTGGACAGGCAGGTTTGCGAGCTGGCAACATCAACCCACGTAAACACCAGAGTGGGGGTCCGGGTTTCCCCTGCAGGGGCACCTTACAAGACCCTCTCTTAGGAGTTTCTTGAACAAAATAATTAAATAAAAATCTTAGAAGGAAAAAAAAAAGAAGTTTCTTGAACAGATCTACGAAGGACAGTTTGGGGGTAGTTGGGTAAGAGGAGAAGAACCCATGGGAATGGATGAATCAGTGATAAAATTCGAGGATCGGTCAGAAGAGTGAAGTGAAAAAGTAGAAAGCAAGCAGTCCCGGGCTCCCTGTGCCAAGAGGGGGCATCGTTTTATTTATGGGGTAAAATATCTGTCGAGGATGTTCTAAGGCTATCTTGTAATAGCAGACAAGTTTATTACAAGTAAAGCTGGTGAAGTAAAGCTGGTGTGAACCTTAGACCAGTATTTTAAACACAGTAGCTGTGTTTTGATACTCCATGTAACTAATTATGTGTAAGAATTTATCCGATGGGTTATTTCAGGCTGTGAGGACAAAAAATGGTGACAAATGTTTATACATAAGTTCTTTTGTGTTTTGGATGACGAATAGTCACATTGGGGTCTTCTACAAAATTCAGTGTTGCTGGAAAGAAAACAAGTCTTTCCTAGGTGGGTACTGTATTTAGATCATTAAAAGGTAGTCCACAGGTTCTAGGCTTTTCTAAAGACTGTGATTGTCTAACGGAGCCAAAGCTTGTCGGGGGTAGCCTGTTTCTTTGTAGTTGGACAGAAGACACTCACAGGGAATGATCACGTTCTCTCCCTCAGAGGATCTGCCTGGGCAAACACCACTTCCCAGTTCCTCCTGTCTGCTCTCCTTTTCCTGTATGTGTGGTGGAAAAAAATCCACGTCGACACCTGGGGAGGTACGAGGACTTTGATTTCTTACATTTTGTTGTTTGTTATTCAGAAGGATGTAAATCTCGGTTTGGGGAATTGTTTTTCCCTCCCAGACAGTTTTTTTTTTGTTTTTTTAATCTTTTGGAAAATTTAAAAATTATGGAAAATATTTAAAATTGTCTAAATATAAAAGTTATGGGTCGATATGAGATTTTTTTTTTAAATTTTATGTCTATGAAGGCAGCTTTTGGTCATAGAAAACCGTTGGCAGCTGTTGGGTTGTAAGAATTGATACCTAATGAATTAAAATTGCAGATACAGAATCCTAACCATTCTTTGCAATTCATCCTGCTGTATTAAAGTAAAGTTGGGTTAATGCCTTATCAACTCAAGTGAACAGACCGAACTCTCTTATTAAACAATCAGTACCACTTACAGGTTAGCTAAATTCCCTCAGATAGCTTAACATGCATTTGTAAATTTAGTAAAATAGATTTGTTTTTTGTTTCTAATCTTTAAAATTGTGGTAAAGCATGTATCACAGAAAACTTGCCGTCTTAACCATTTTAAGTGCTGTTCGGTACATTCACGATGTTGCGTAACCATCTCTTCCAGAAACGTTTCTATCACCCCAAATAGAAACCTTGTACCAGTTAAGCAATAACTCCCCATTTTCCCTCCCTCCGGCCCCCGGTAACCTCCAATCTGCTTTCCGTTGATCTTGTACCCTGAGACTTTGCTGGAGTCGTTCATTAGCCCTAGCGGCTTTCTTGTAGATTCTTTGGGTGTCTCTACCTACAGGATCAACGCCATGTGTGAATAGAGATCATTTTACTTCTTCCTCCCCAGCTTTGATGCCTTTTCTTTCTTTTCTTCATTAATCGCTCTGATAGAACTTCCAGCTCAACGTTGAATAGAAGTAGCAAAAGCGAGTATCTTCGTCTTGTTTCTGATTTCAGGGGTAAAGTTTTCAGTCTTTAGCCACGGATAGGATACGTGTGGGATTTTCACAGAAGCCATTCATCAGGTTGAGGAAATGTCCTCTATTCCTAGTTTGTTGAGTGTTTTTGTGCATAAGAGGGTGTTGGATTTTTTTTTTTCCTGCGTTAACTGAGATGAGCACTATTTGTTTTTCCCCCCTTCGTTTTATTAATGTGATGTATTGCATTGATTGGTGTTAATTATCACTTGTATTTCCGGGATAAATCCCATTTGGTCACAGTGTAATCCTTTTAATGCTGCTGGGTGTACTTTGCCAGTATTTTGTCAAGGATTTTTACATCTGTATTCATAAGGGATGTTGCTCTGTGATTTTCTTTTCCTGTGTTGTTTTAATCTGGCCTTGGTATCAGGGTGATGCTGGCCTCATAGAATGAGGCCATGAGTTCGGTAATGTTACTTTTTTTTTTGGAAGAGTTTGAGAAAGATTGGTGTCAGTTCTTCTTCAGATGTTTGCTTTAATTCACCAGTGAAGCCCTAAGATCTTGGGCTTTTCTCTGTTGGGAAATTTTGATCGCCTATTCAATCTTTTATTAAAGGTTCGTTGAGGCTTTCTATTTCTTTTGGGTCAGTTTAGGTGATTCTTGTGTTTCTAGGAATTTTGTCATGTCATCTACTTATCTAATTTGTTTCCATATAGTTGTTCCTACTACTCTCTTATAATCCTTTTTATTAGCATGAGGTTGGTAGTAATGTCCCCACTATTATATTTGATTTTAGGTATTTGAGTCTTTGCTCTTTTTCTCTTGGTCAGTTTAGCTAAAGTGTTGTCAATTTCATTGATCTGGTTTTTTTTTTCCCCCCTAAAGAATCAGTTTTTTGTTTCTTCTGTTACTTTTCAGTTCTGTATTTCATTTATCTCTGCTTTAATCTTCAGTAGTTATGTTATTCTAGCTTTGGGTTTCATTTGCTCTTTTTCTGTTTCGAAACTCAATGTGTAAAAGTAGTTTTATCAATTTGAGAGCTTCTCTCTTTTTTAATGTACGCATTTACAGCTATAAATTTCCCTTGGAGTGCTCCTTCGGTGCATCTCATCTGATACGTTATGTATTTGTTTTCTTTTGTTTCAGAATATTTGCTGATTTCCCCTAGGTTTTTTTTTTTTTTTTTTTTACAATTATTTATTTATTTGACAGAGAGATAGCAAGAGAGAGAGCACAAGCAGGGGGAGCAGCAGGCAGAGGAAGAGGGAGAAGCAGGCTCCCTGTTGAACAGTGAGCCCGATGTGGGACCCTGGGATCATGACCTGAGCCGAAGGCAGAAGCTTAACCCACTGAGCCACCCAGGCACCCCACCTTAACTCTTCCTTATAATCAGCCTCCTTTCATTTTTCTTTTCACTTTTAAAAGCAGAAATGAATGGAATCTTAGAAAACGTCTTAGCATCGTTCTGGCCAGCCTCCACATCTAAATGCAGACGACGTTCAGTCATTTCCTCTTGTCAGATCAAGTTCTTAATCATTTCAGATTCTTTATGTTTCAAAGTCAAATTATTTCACCTGTTCTGTAACAGCTTTGTTGAGCTGTATGATACAGATACCTGGATATAATACAGTTTTATATATTATATGGATATGTGTGTGTGTATATATATATATACATATATATATATATAACATATAAAGTGGCATATAATACAGTTGTAGAACGTTTCCATCACCTACAGTGATTCGTTGTGACCGTAGTCAGTCCCTGTTCTCATCATGAGCCCCACGCAACCACTAATCTGCTCCCAGTGTCCGTAGATTGGCCTTTTCGGCACCATCGTGAATATTTGATGTGGTACGTAAGCCATCTGGTTATGAGACAAACTAAGGGCCTCTGCGGAGGTGGCTAATTACCAATGATTAATAAATAAGGTAAGGAAGGCGATCTGTACATATACCGTGTAAAGTGATTCTTAGCTCCTTGCTCAATTTGTGTCTGTTTTTATCCCCCCACCCCCACCCCGTAGTTTTAATGGTGGAGGGAAAGAGCCATATCTAAGTGGTTTTTTATAAACACAAATGCATATTTGGGACCCTCAGCAGATCCAGTTCATCGTACGAGGTTGGTAGATTCTTTAATGTTGGGAGGGAGAGGTAGGATTTTGGTATGGACTGATTTACCTGTTGTGAAATTATTAACTGTTTAACATCCTTTAAATAATCAACATTTGCCTAAATATTCCCTCAGTGCTTACGTAAGACCCCAAAACTTAGAATTAACAATTTAGATTTCCCAGACATTTAAACATTGATTGTAAATTTATCACTTTTACACATTTAATTAAAATCTTAGGTCTAATATATCAATCCCATAAATGCTTTAAACCACCTTAAAAACAGTTTTAAGACTATATACAAAATGTTTGGGGTACCTGGGTGGCTCAGTCGGTTAAGCATCTGCCTTTGGCTCAGGTCATGATCCCAGGGACCTGGGACTAAGCCCTGCGGTGGGGGGGGGGGGGTGTCCCTGCTCAGCGGGGGGCCTGCTTCCTCCTCTTCCCCCACTGCCACTTGTGTTCTCTCTGTCAAATAAATAAAATCTTAAAAAAAAAAAAGATTATATACAAAATGTTTAATGATTATAAAACGAATAGTTTTCTCATACTAAACTCATTTACAGAAGTCTTTTTTTTTTAAAGATTTTATTTATTTATTTGTCAGAGAGAGAGAGAGCACAAGCAGGCAGAGTGGCAGGCAGAGGCGGAGGGAGAAACAGGCTCCCTGCCAAACAAGGAGCCCGATGCGGGACTCGATCCCAGCACCCTGGGATCATGACCTGAGCCGAAGCAGCTGCTTAACCAACTGAGCCAACCAGGCGTCCCTACAGAAGTCTTAATATGAAAAACGTGTATTTGTTTTTTTCGTTTTCCTTTTTCTTATTCTTGCTTTTGCTCTTATTCCTCCTCAAGGAATGATTTTATTCCACCGGCCTAGAGGGCAAGGTTACCTTCTCCGCCGGGCTGGGTTTAAGGATGCTGGTGGCAGGCAGTGGTTTGGGGGGCTGACTTGGACTTGCCTTTCCAGAAGGCGCCCTGGGTCTGTGACCTGTCAGGAGAGGCCCTCCCTTCTCTGTGGGTAGACTTTTTCCGTTACATCAGATATTTCCAAAGTTCTGTTCATGACCACTCAGATGCGGTTTTTTCTGACTTTTTCCCGCCCCCCCCCCAAAATACTTGTCCTGCAAGTGTTTTTTTTTTTTTTTTTTCTCTTTGTTGTCCAGCTGGATATTTACTTAGCTTCAGAGACCTTGTTTTAAGTGTATTTTCCCCATAGCACAGCCTGAAGCCTCTTCCCCCACCCCGCCCCCCAGCCTCTTTTGCAACTGCTTGCTCTGTATGGGGCCTATATGGGTCTCGTGGCCCCAAGCCCAAGGCCTTGGTCGATCTGGCTCACTGAAACTGAAGCTAGTTTTCTTTCTGATTGGTTGCCATGGACTAGCACCCCCAACAACTTGCGTCAAGAATGTATGAAATAACTTGTCATATCTCTCTAGCCAGATTTTTCTATTCTGCCACTGAGTTGTTCTGTTTCAGGTGTTTCTTTCATAAATAGCATATTACGTTATTCATTCTAAGAATCTCTAATTTCTAATCCGTGCCTTTACGCATGTGCATTTATTGTAAATGGCAAATTTGCATTATTGTAATTGTAAAAAACATAGTAGGGCTTACTTATTAGGAATTACTTATTTTGTGTTTTCTCTTTTTGCGTGGTTTCAGTTTGCTCCCTTTTCCCCCCTCTTTTTCTGTATTCGTCAGTTGTCTGTCTGTCTTCTTTGCTGTACTCTTACTGTAACCCTGTCCTCATTTGGGATGCGGGGGGCACGTCGTTCACTGGATCCAGACCACCTCCCTTCGGGTCCCGCCTCTTTGCAGTGGGATCTGGAACCATTACCCAACTTCTGTGTCTCAGTTTCCCCATTTGTGAAATAGCAGTCCTAAAAATAGGACCTGCGTCCTTTAATTGTTGCGAGGGTTCACGGGGTTATCCACATGAAGGGTTTACAACAAAGACTCTGACGAAGGGCATTCAACAAACGGTAGTAGCTATTTGTGTCTTGCCCTTATCTGCTTTCAGTTGTTTTTCAGTTCCAAGCACTCTCTCATTTTGCCCTCCAACTTCTATTTTCAAAATGTTCCAGCCCACTGGAAAGTAGAAAGAATGGTTTAATGGTCATTCAGCTGTCCATTCTCTGCATTTCCTGACGGTTAACATTTTGCCATATTTGTTTTTGTTTTTCTCTGTCCACACGTGTATACATATGTGCATATATTTTGCCATCTGGGGAATTGCAGTCATGACACTTCCCCACTAATTACTTCAGCGTGCGTCTCTCCTAAATGACATTCTCCAAAAGAACCACCATATTGTCACTGAGGAAAACAGAAAATATAATTGAATATGACATTCAATGCTATGCTGAGATACGCCTTCTATACTCAAGTTTCCATCCCTGTTTTTGCGATCCAGGATCCAGTCAAGGTGTGTGCATCACTTTTGGTTATTGTTTCCTTAGCCCCTTTTTATCTAAAACAACCTCCCCACCTTTTTTTTTGCTTTCCTGACGCCGATCTTTCCAAGAGCCTCTGCCCGTTGTCTCGGAGAATGCCTTAGATCTGTTTGTTTCCTCGTGAGCAGATTCAGAATAAAGCATTTGGGCAGGAATACCGCATACAAGATTGTACGTACTGACTGCCTTTGGAGATCTCTAATTTTAGGAGGTGTGGGTTTGATCGTTTGGCTGAGGCCGTAACTGCCAGATCTCTCCACCGGAAACATACATGTGCTCCTTTGTAACTAGAAAGTAACCTGTAACGTGATGGAGAGAATTCGACTGTCTGGTACTCCAGTAAATTTTCATCCAATGGCTTTAGCGCCCACTGCTGATTCTCGCTTGAATAATTCCTACATTGGCAGTTTCAAATATTCTTAGATAGTTAGGGTGCATACTTGCATCAGTTAGGATGCATTCAGCTGTAAGTTACAGAAACCAAACAACCGGTTCAATCTAGCTTAACCATGACAACTTCACATAACTGACCCGTGAAACTGGAAATCTAAGGGTCGGTGTTGGCAGTGTTCCCATGCAAAGGGGCTCTGGGTACCTGCATGAAAATTAGGTTTTCAGGAGAAGTAGGAATGGTGGTGGCACAGGCAACTTTCCTGCTCACTGTAATATTTGAAAATACGTTTTTTTCTTCTCTTTGTTCTCTTCCTAGAGAAGTTTGCAACCCTTCTCTCCCCCGCCTTCTCTTTTGCATTATCGTTCATTGTAAGTTGAGTTGCAGATTTAAAAAAAATTCTAATAGGACATTAATTATTTTGCCATATTTCGATGGATCGACATGTTTGAGATGTTAATATTTTCACGGTTACTGCTTGAATCTTGTCTCTCCCTTCCAGATTATTTTTCTTCTCCTATCTTTCAGTGGTCCTTTCAGGAAGGGCCGGTAAGGAATAAACCCTTAGTCTGCTGGTGTCTTAAAAAAAAGATGCCTTTGGGCGCCCGGGTGGCTCAGTCGGTTAAGCATGCTGCCTTCAGCTCGGGTCATGATCCCAGGGTCCTGGGATCGAGTCCCGCATCGGGGTCTCAGCTCAGTGGAGAGCCTGCTTCCCCCTCACCCTCTGCCTGCCTCTCTGCCTACTTGTGCTCTCTATCTCTCTGTCAAATAAACAAATAAAATCTTTTAAAAAAAGAAAAAAGAATTTAAAAAGATGCCTTTATCAGGCATCTGGGTGGCTTGGTCGGTTAAGCATCTGTCTTTGGCTCAGGTCATGAGCCCAGGGACCTGGGATCAAGGCCAACATCAGCCTCTCTGCTCAGCAGGGAGTCTCCTTCTCCCTCTGTTCCTCCCCCTGCTTCTGCCCCCCCCCAAATAAATAAAATTTTTTTAAAAATGTCTTTTTCTCCATCTTGAATATTGCTGGGTTTAAAAATCTAAGTTGATAGTAATTCTGCATGGCTGACACTACACTATTTCCTTCTTGTTCTTGGTGCCAAGTCTACCATCAACCTGGTTGTTTTTACTTTGTAGACAATCAGGTATTTTCTCCTATAGTTTTAAAGATTTTCTCTTCCTTTTTGTACTGTAATCACATGGCCACATAAGGATTTTTTTGGAAGAGTATCTTGTAGACATTCAGTAAGCTTTCTTGATCTGAGGGCCTCCATTAAACCCTGGAAAAATTTTAGCCCTTTCTTCTGTTTATTCTCCCATTTCTGACTGTCCTGTCCTCTCACTCAGATACCTTCCAGATCACTTCATTTCTCTTCATATATTCTCTCTCCGCAACTCTGTCCTGTGCTTTGAGAGATCTCTTTCCTCTCTTTTTGCTAATCTTTTTTTTTTTTTTAAGATTTTATTTATTTATTTGACAGAGAGAGATCACAAGTAGGCAGAGAGGCAGACAGAGAGAGAGGGGGAAGCAGGCTCCCCGCTGAGCAGAGAGCCCGATGTGGGGCTCGATCCCAGGACCCTGAGATCATGACCTGAGCCGAAGGCAGAGGCTTTAACCCACTGAGCCACCCAGGCTCCCCTTTTTGCTAATCTTGTAAGCAGTGACTTGCCTAGTTTCTGATTCATTTATTATTTTTAATTTGCAACAGTTACATTTTTTGTTTCTAAGATTACTTGGTCCCTTTTCTGCCTATCCTTATTTCAAAACCTCCTGCCCTAAGCATTTTAAAAACGCTTACTTAAAAATTTCTCTTCAGGTTGCCCTATCATTTCTACTTTATCAGGTGTAAAATCTTTCCTGTGTTGGTTTTGTGGAATTTGTTTCCTGGCTTTAGATTTTTTTATCTGTTTATATCCTAGGCCATGAAATGTACCTCTACCCACATTTTGTTAGTTCTAGGACTCACATTTTTTTGCATTTTAGTATCTCTAAAATTTAGAATTCCTCTTTCAGTTGATGTGCTGAAATACAATGTCATAACTTAACTGGTAGATACTTTGTGGCCCATAATGATATCTTAAGATGTGTTTAAAACCACACTTAATTTCAGGAAGCATTGTCTGACTGATGCTGGCTACCTCTGACTGTGGTTTCGACTGGCTTCTTTATAATTTTGTCTGTGACTTTATTCGCCAAGGGGGTTGTCTTCCTCGTGAGTCCCATACATGCCCTGCCCACATTTTAAAGGTTCTGTGTCTGCTCAGGTCAAATGAAATATACCTGCCCCAGTCCCAGAGTCTTAGCTCAGGATTCCTGACCATGGCTGTACCTCAGGTTCAAGCCATCTCCCATTCGCCGTGACCCTTTCTGCTCATCGCTCATTTGTGCCCATGGCTCCAGGTCGACAAGTAGGTTTTCTGGTCTTTTGATGGGGGACAGGGAAGGGACAGTCTTTCCCTGGCTCTGAATGCTCCCTGCTCACTGGGGCTTATGCCTTGACCCCTGACACTTGTCACCAGCCGTAGCCATCATGTAATTCACGTGGAACATTCTGTGTTGGTTCTTTTGTTGTTGTTGTTTTCATTAACATATAATGTATTACTGGCTTCGGAGGTAGAGGTCAGGGTTTCATCAGTTTTATATAATACTCAGTGCTCATTACATCACATGCCCTCCTTAATGTCCATCACCCAGTTATTGCATCCCCCCACCTCCCTTCCCTCCAGAAACCCTCCATTTGTTTCCTATAGTTAGGGTCTTTTATGGTTTGTCTCCCTCTATTTTTATCTTGTTCTGTTTTTTTCCTCCCTTCCCTTATGATCCTGTTTTGTTTCTTAAATTCCACATATGAGTGAGATCATATGATAATTGTCTTTCTCTGATTGACTTATTTCCCTTAGCATAATACCCTCTAGTTCCACCCAGGTCGTTGCAAATGGCAAGATTTCAATTTTTTTGATTGCCGCATAGTATTCCATTGTATATATACACCACATCTTCTTTATCCATTCATTTGTCGATGGACATCTAGGCTCTTTCCATAGTTGGGCTATTGTGGACATTGCTGCTATAAACATTGGGGTGCAGGAGCCCCTTTGGATCACTACATTTGTATCTATGGGTTAAATACCCAGTAGTGCAATTGCTGGGTCGTAGGGTAGCTCTATTTTCAACCTTAGGAGGAACCTCCATCCTGTTTTCCAGAGTGGCTACACCAGCTTGCATTCCCACCAGCAGTGTAGGAGGGTTCCCTTTTCTCTGCATCCTTGCCAACACTTGTCATTGCCTGCCTTGTTAATTTTAGCCATTCTCACTCGTGTGAGGTGGTATCTTATTGTGGATTTGATTTGTATTTCCCTAATGCCGAGTGATGTAGAGCACTTTTTTATGTGTCTGTTGGCCATTTGGATGTCTTCTTTGGAGAAACGTCTGTTCATGTCTTCTGCCTACTTCTTGATCGGATTATTTGTTCTTTGGGTGTTGAGTTTGAGAAGTTCTTTATAGGTTTTGAACACTAGCCCTCTATCTGATATGTCATTTGCAAATATCTTCTCCCATTCTGTTGGTTGTCTTTCGGTTTTGTCGACTCTTTCCTTTGCTGTACAAAAGGTTTTTATCTGGATAAAGTCCCAATAGTTCATTTTTGCCTTTCTTTCCCTTGCCTTTGGAGACTGTCTGGCAAGAAATTGCTGTGGCCAAGGTCACAGAGGTTGCTGCCTATGTTCTCCTTTAGGATTTTGATGGATTCCTGTCTCCCATTTAGGTCTTTCATTCATTTTAGTCTATTTTTGTGTATGATGTAAGGAAATGGTCCCAATTTCATTCTTCCGCATGTGGCTGTCCAATTTTCCCAACAGCATTTGTTGAAGAGACTGTCTTTTTTCCATTGGATATTCTTTCCTGCTTTGTTGAAGATTAGTTGGCCGTAGAGTTGAGGGTCCGCTTCTGGGCTCTCTATTCTGTTCCGTTCTATGTATCTGTTTTTGTGCCAGTGCCATACTGTCTTGATGATTACAGCTTTGTAGTAGAGTTTGAAGTCTGGAATTGTGATGCCACTAGCTTTGGTTTTCTTTTTCAACATTCCTTTGGCTATTTGGGGTCTTTTTGGTTCCATACAAATTTTAGGATTATTTGTTCCAGCTCTGTGAATAAAGTTGGTAATATTTTGTTAGGGATTGCATTGAATGTGTAGATTGCTCTAGGGAGCATAGACATTTTAACAATATTTGTTCTTCCAATCCATGAGTGTGAAATGTTTTTCTGTTTCTTTGTGTCTTCCTCAATTTCTTTCATGAGTGTTCTATAGTTTTCTGTGTACGGATCCCTTGCTTCTTTGGTTAGGTTTATTCCTAGGTATAAATAGGATCGACTCCTTAATTTCTCTTACTTCTGTCTCATTGTTAATGTATAGAAATGCACCTAATTTCTGTGCATTGATTTGATATATCCTGCCACTTTGCTGAATTCCTGTATGAGTTCTAGCAATTTTAAGGTGGAGTCTTTTGGGTTTTCCACACAGAGTATCATGTCATCGGCAAAGAGTGAGAGTTTGGCTTCTTCTTTGTAAATTCAGATGCCATTTATTTCTTTTCATTGTCTGATTGCTGAGG
The DNA here is from genome assembly GCA_028534135.1 of Potos flavus. Classification (NCBI taxonomy): domain Eukaryota; kingdom Metazoa; phylum Chordata; class Mammalia; order Carnivora; family Procyonidae; genus Potos; species Potos flavus. Next base: position 43,316,231 of record CM052891.1, read on the forward strand.
CTAGGACTTCCAGTACTATGTTGAATGGCAGTGGTGATAGTGGACATCCCTGCCGCGTTCCTGACCTTAGGGGAAAAGCTCTCGTTTTTCCCCATTGATATTCCCCATTGATATTTGCTGTGGGCTTTTTGTATATGGCTTTTATGATATTGAGATATGTTCCCTCTATCCCTACACTGTGAAGAGTTTTAATCAAGAAAGGATGCTGTACTTTGTCAAATGCTTTTTCTGCATCTATTGAGAGGATCATATGGTTCTTGTCCTTTCTTTATTTAGTGTATCACATTGATTGATTTGCGGATGTTGAACCACCCTTGCAGCCCAGGAATAAATCCCACTTGGTTGTGGTGAATAATCCTTTTAATGTACTGTTGGATCCTATTGGCTACTATTGTGGTGAAAATTTTTGCATCCGTGTTCATCAGGGATATTGGTCTGTAATTCTCCTTTTCAATGGGGTCTTTGTCTGGTTTTGGGATCAAGGTAATGCTGGTCTCATAAAAAAAGTTTGGAAGTTTTCCTTCCATTTCGATTTTTTGAAACAGCTTTGGAAGAATAGGTATTAATTCTTCTTTAAATGTTTGGTAGAATTCCCCTGGGAAGCCATCTGGCCCTGGAGTCTTGTTTTTTGGGAGATTTTTGATGACTGCTTCAATCTCCTTGCTGGTTATGGGTCTGTTCAGGTTTTCTATTTCTTCCTGGCTCAGTTTTGGTAGTTTATACGTCTCTAGGAATGCATCCATTTCTTCTAGATTGTCTGATTTGTTGGTATTTCTTCAGTGTTGGTTGTGATCTCCCCTCTTTCATTCATGATTTTAATATTTTGGTTCCTTTCTCTTTTCTTTTTGATAAGTCTGGCCTGGGGTTTATCAATTTTATTAGTTCTTTCAAAGAACCAGCTCCTGATTTCATTGATCTGTTTTACTGTTCTTTTGGTTTCTATTTCATTTTTTTTTTAAAGATTTTATTTATTTATTTGACAGAGAGAGAGAGAGATCACAAGTAGGCAGAGAGGCAGGCAGAGAGAGAGGGGGAAGCAGGCTCCCTGCTGAGCAGAGAGCCCGATGCGGGGCTCGATCCCAGGACTCTGAGATCATGACCTAAGCCGAAGGCAGAGGCTTTAACCCACTGAGCCACCCAGGCGCCCCTGGTTTCTATTTCATTGATTTCTACTCTAATCTTTATTATTTCTCTTCTCCTTCTGGGCTTAGGCTTTATTTGCTTTTCTTTTTCCAGCTCCTTTAGGTGTAAGGTTCGGTTGTGTATGTGAGACCTTTCTTGTTTTTTGAGAAAGGCTTGTAGTGCTATATACTTCCCTCTTAAAAGATCACCTTTGCTGCATCCCAAAGGTTTTGAATAGTTGTGTTTTCATTTTCGCTTGTTTCCATTAATTTCTTAAATTCTTTTTTAATTTCCTGGTTGACCCATTCATTCTTTAGTAGGATGCTATTTAGCCTCCATGTATTTGAGTTCTTTCCAACTTTCCTCTTGTGATTGAGTGTCAGTTTCAAAGCATTGTGGTCCAAAAATATGCAGGAAATGATCCCAGTCTTTTGGCACTAGTTGAGACCTGATTTGTGACCCAGGATGTGATCTATTCTGGAGAATGTTGCATGTGCACTTGAGAAGAATGTGTATTCCATTGTTTGGGATGGAATGTTCTGAAATATCTGTGATGTCCATCTGGTCCAGTGTGTCATTAAAAGTCCTCATTTCCTGTTGATCTTCTGCTTAGATGATCTGTCCATTGCAGTGAGGGGAGTGTTAAAATCCCCTACTATTATTGTATTATTATTGATGTGTTTCTTTAATTTTGTTATTAATCAGCTTATGTAATTGGCTGCTCCCATGTTAGGGGCATAAATATTTACAATGTTAGATCTTCTTGTTAGATAGACCCTATAATTATGATATAGTGTCCTTCCTCATCTCTTATTACAGCCTTTGGTTTAAAATTTATTTTGTCTAAGAGAAGGATTGCCACCCCAGGTGTCTTTTGATGTCCATTAGCATGATAAAGGGTTTTCTACCCCCTAACTTTCAATATGGAGGTGTCTTTGAGTCTAAAATGAATCTCTTGCAGACAGCATATCAATGAGTCTTGCCTTTTTTATCCAGTCTGATACCCTGTGTCTTCTGATTGGGGCATTTAGCCCATTTACATTCAGGGTAAATATTGAAAGATACGAATTTAGTGCCATTGTATTGCCTGTAAGATGACTGTTACTGTATATTGCCTCTGTGCCTTTCTGGTCTGTTACTTTTAGGCTCTCTCTTTGCTTAAAGGATCCCTTTTAATATTTCTCGTAGGGCTGGTTTGGTGACACAAATCCTTTCAGTTTCTGTTTGTCCTGGAAGTTTTTTATCTCTCCTTCTATTTTGAAAGACATCCTGGCTGGATAAAGTTTTCTTGGCTGCATATTTTTCTCAGTTAGCACCCTGAATGTATCATATCCATTGTTTCTGGCCTGTCGGGTCTCTGTGGATAGGTTTGCTGCCAATCTAATGTTTCTACCGTTGTAGGATACAGATCTCATGTCCTGAACTGCTTTCAGGATTTTCTCTTTGTCTCTGAGATTTGTAAGTTTCATTATCACGTGTTGGGGCGTTGACCTATATTTATTGATTTTGAGGGGGGTTCTCTGTGCCTCCTAGATTTTGATGTCTGTTTCCTTCCCCAGATTAGGGAAGTTCTCCACTATACCTTCTGCCCCTCTCTCTTTCCTCTTCTGGGATCCCAATTATTCTAATATTGTTTCACGTTATGGTATCACTTATCTCTTGAATTCTCGTCTTGTAGTTGTTTGTTGCTCTTTTTCTCAGCTTTATTTTCTATTGTTTGGTCTTCTATATCACTAATTCTCTCTTCTGCCTCATTTATTCTAGCAAGAGCCTCTATTTTTTTTTTTTAATTGCATCTCATTAACAGCCTTTTTGATTTTGACTTGGTTAGATTTTAGTTCTTTTACTTCTCCAGAAAGGGATTCTCTAGTGTCTTCTATGCTTTTTTCGAGCCCAGCTAATATCTTTTTTTTTATAAAGATTTTATTTATTTATTTGACAGAGAAAGAGAGAGAGATCACAAGTAGGCAGAGAGGCAGGCAGAGAGAGAGGGCGAAGCAGGCTCCCTGCTGAGCAGAGAGGCCGATGCGGGGCTTGATCCCAGGACCCTGAGATCATGACCTGAGCCGATGGCAGAGGCTTTAACCCACTGAGCAACCCAGGCACCCCAAGCCCA
>CM052891.1:43319968-43357866 GCA_028534135.1 Potos flavus
ATTTTAAAGTCGGTATGCATGTTGACATTTTAAGGGGACTAACCGAGAAAGAGGAAATAGAATGTATTTCCGGGTGTCTCAGTCGGCTAAGCGTCTACCTTTGGCGCAGGTTATGATCCCAGGTCCTGGAATTGAGCCCCATGTCTGACTCCCACTGGAAAGAGACTGGTACAACAAGTAAAAGGTGATGTGTGTTATTTTTTCTTGCTTTCATCAGTTTATCAAAATCATATATTTTAGTGCGCTTCATATTTAGACTATGACTTTTCTTTACAGCCCTTTGTTAAGTTTTGGAGCCCTTTTCATAGGGTTTATTTATTTCTTGTTGACAGAGCAAAGTATAGCCTCACTAAGGTCATGCAGTGTTTGACCAGACTGTTCGGTGTGATTTCCTTTTCTTCTTGACGATCTTAGGGCTCTTTGATTCTCTGCTTTAATTTATATCCTTGAGTTCTAGACTTCTTCCCGGGGTGTCACACAGCTGTCACACCACAATTATTTTTCACTGTCCTCATGAATTAAGTCTCCAGTTTCTTGGATCTCACTTCTACTTTATTATATTCCTTTAAAAACAGTATTTGGATTATCGGGCTACCTGAGTGGCTCAGTTGGTTAAGAGTCTGTCTGACTCTTGATTTCAGCTGAGGTCATAATCTCAGATCGGTGAGGTCAAACCCTGGGCGAGGGTCCTACTCAGGATCCTCTCTCTCCCTCTCCCACTGCCCCTCCCCACCCTCTTAAAAAAATTTTTTTTTATTACTTAGTTTAAAACTTCTCCATAAGATTATATGGAGGGGAAGCTGTGAACCATGCACGTTTGAAAGAGCCTTTATTTTCCCCATATACTTGTTCAGTACCTTGGCTAAGTATAGAATTGTGGGTTCAAATCAAGCTTCCCTCAGAATTTTTAAGTGTGTTCGTCTGGCATTGAGTTACTAATGTGACGTCTGATCTTAATTTGGTTCTTATTCCTTTGTGACAACATGGTTTTTCTCTTTGAAAGTTATAGCATTTATTTCTCTTGTCCATGTAATTGAGAACTTTCTCAAGTGTGTTTTTCTGTGAAGATACTTCTTTGCTTAACCTGCTTTTGGGCACTTGGTATTTATACCCTTTCTGACTGAAGACTTTTGTTTTCCCCTACTCTGAGAAGTTTTAAAAATATTACTCCTTCTCCCTTTTCTGTACCACTTTTCTATTTTCTCTTTTTAGTTTCCTCTTAGGTGGAAGTTGATCTCCAGTATTGAACTTGGTTTTTTTCATCCATTAGAAAAAACAACTCCGTCTTTTTGCTATTAAATCTCTTTGCTTTTGTTTTTAATTTCCAAGAACCCTTTCTTTTCCTCTTACAGTCCCTTCTTTATGGGACCCTGTTCTTATCTTATGCTTCATTATCTGCTTGATATCTCAGGGTACTCAGTTGAGCCTTCAAACATTCTCTTCCGTGCTTTCAGTCACCTCATTGTTTCATCGGAGCTCAGTTGGTCTTTTGTTTATCTTTTTTTTTTTTTTTTGGTGCGGGGGGAGATAGGTTCTTTGGTTTTCTTCAGAGATCTGGTGATCTTTATTAGTCCCTTCATACTGATGAAAGAATGAATACATTGGTTTATAAGATAAATGGCTGGCATGGCTTTTCTGACCTCGTCGTTTGGGAATTTTTCTCCAACAGACCTTTCCCCTGAGTGGGAAGCACCGTAGGGAGCTGAGTCAAGTGACACCTTCATTTTAGGGTTTGCGGGCGAGGAAGAGGGAGTGCGGGCGGTCTGCCCTCGTCAACCGCTGCTCCTCCCCACCGTCCCCAAGACAGAACAAGAAAGGCTTGGTTCTGAGGCGCTCACACCACACAGGGGGCTAGCTCCCCCACTTGGCTTTTTTTTTTTTTTTAAGATTTATTTATTTATTTGACAGAGAGAGATCACAAGTAGGCAGAGAGGCAGGCAGAGAGAGAGGGAGAAGCAGGCTCCCCACTGAGCAGAGAGCCCAATGTGGGGCTCGATCCTAGGACCCCGAGATCATGACCCGAGCCGAACGCAGAGGCTTTAACCCACTGAGCCACCCAGGCACCGCTTCACTGGTATTTTAATGGGGAGGGAAGAGAGTTAAGCGTGTGAGCCAGTCACTCATCTTGAACCGGAGGGCATTAGGAATACTCTGGACATGCACATCTTAGAACGTTTGTGTTGTTTTTTGTTTTGTTTGGCTTTTACCAACTCAAGCTGGTTTCTCAAAATAGTAACAAGTTAGACTGTTGTTGGGAGGATGCTGTTTCTAGTAGGAATGAGAAGTTAAATCTGACGCCTAAATTGTCAGCAGACCTGACAGCTAAAATCCGTTTTCTATACAACCCACATTACCCCAACTGCTCCTGAGGGCAACGCTGTATTACAGAATGATAATAGGAGGTCAAAAGGATGACCCTGAAGGTTGACTAATGGTCTGTTCAAGAAGCAAGGAAGCTCATAGCTTCAGATCTCCATAGTGAGTGATGGAAAACAAAGTTCCGGTATTTTGAAGGGACATCGGTCAGTGTCCCGGATGATCAGCGGTGATTTTGTTGGACGTGATGGAGTCACAGAGTCCGAGCCCATCAGCGTTGATGGAGTTCCTACAGCCTGCCAGGCTTTGTTCTAAGCGCTTTTTCACAGGGTTCATCTAATTTTTACAGATTATGTATACACGTGTGATACATTAAATCTTATCTTGTAAAATGTAGCCAGATTGAATCGAGTCTCAGTGGTAGGTGTTCAGCCCTCAAGTCTCGCTTCATTAAGGGATTCTGCCCCAGTGGACTTGACCCAGGGAGCAGTCGGGACAGTGACTAGATTGTTCGAGCAACCAAGAGATTGGGTGTGAGGGGGACTGAGCAGTTTGGTTATGCTCACACGGCTTGGTTGTAATAGAACCCATTCTGGAACACAGATTACTCTCTCTCTCTCTCTCTCTCTCTCTCTCGGGTTCCCTTGCGGTTGGGCTCTGGGGCCCTAATATTCGAAGTCTCAGGCCCTCTGACGTCTTACGATTTGTGATTGTTCCTTCTCAGCTGCCCCTTGGCTTTGGTGTGGCGGCCAGTGTCCGCGTGGGCAATGCCCTGGGCGCGGGGAATGCTGAGCAGGCGCGGCACTCCAGCGTCACCGTCCTCCTGTGTGCAGGTGAGTCCCAGCGCTGCCGCTCTCCGGCGCCCTCCTGAGCGTTGTGTTGAACACACACATCAGACCTTCTCTCGGGGATTGATTTACCTGTATAAACGCAGCTGAAATAGTCCTCAAGCCCTTTCCAGTTTACTCAGTTGAATAAAACTTCTCCTGAAGATTTGCTATCACTAGGTACCAAGGACATAATGTTACCCTTGGTACCACTGAAGAATTTTCCAGTTGTTATCGCCTGCAGGCTTGTTTTCTGACCAAAGTCTGGGGGACTGCTTCTCCATGTTCCTGGATCCCCGCCTCCTCTAGCGGCTTTAACGTTGTGGGATCTGAGCATTTAGAGGAGATTCTGATGGTATTGACATCTTACTGACGTCTTTCCTGTGAATCTGCCTCAGGAAAAGGAGTCAGAGGGGCGCCTGGGTGGCTCAGTGGATTAAAGCCTCCGCCTTGGGCTCAGGCCATGATCTCAGGGTCCTGGGATCGAGCCCCGCATCGGGCTCTCTGCTCAGCGGGGAGCCTGCTTCCCCCTCTCTCTCTGCCTACTTGTAATCTCTCTCTGTCAAATAAATAAATAAAATCTTTAAAAAAAAAAAAGAAAGAAAAAGGAGTCAGAGTCGTCTGACCATCTAAAGACAGGAAAAAGAAACACTTCAAATTATCACGTTTCCTAAATCCTTGACACAACCATTTCCTAAGGATCCAGCTCTAGGATTTATTACACTCGGGAGAATTTTCATTTCTGGTTGCTCCCTCTGTATTTTCCAGGCATTTGCGCGCTCGTGGTGGGCATTTTACTCGCGGCTTTGAAGGATGTGGTTGCCTACATATTTACCAGTGACAGGTACGTACTCCTCTTCTTGAGAAAGGTTTTCTGTCTTATGCTTGCTTTTTTTTTTTTTTTTTTTTTTCAGTGCACTTTTCTGGTTCTAAGAGGTGAGTACTGTTTTCCTTCAACAGGAAAATCTGCAGTGCAGCCAGGGATGAGAACCACAGTTACTAAATTGGAATGAATTTGGGTGAAGGAAGCCCATGGTAACCATCCCCATTCCTCCAATCCCCGGTGTCTTTAGTTATCAAACCCGAGTGGGGTTTCTCTTGTGCTCAGTGCTGGTTTGGCTCAGAGAGATGCAGAAAAAGCACATGGAATGTCTTCATCCCCAGAAAGGCACTCCCCAGGGCAGAGCACCGCAGACACTATGTGCGCCTGAATCAAAAGGGCAGAATCTGTACAGATCACAAACTCAATCTTGGGTTGAATTTTACTGTATTTTCTGTAATGACGTGTTTGCACAATTATTTTGATATGACGAAGTGTCTTTCGAATAAACCAGATCCTCTGTATGAAAAAGCTTCGGTAATTGGCACTGGTTGCCTCCAGATTACTCCCCTGAAGAAATTCAGTTTTATTACTTTCAAGTGTGCTCTCTCATTTTCATCTGACCTCGCAGGTTTGTTTGTTTTATTTATTTATTTAATTTTAAAAGATTTTATTTATTTATTTGAGAGAGAGAGAGAGCACAAGCGGAGGGGGGAGGGCAGGGGCAGAGGGAGAGAAGCTGAGCAGGGACCCCAATGCGGGGCTCGATCCCAGGACCCTGGGATCATGACCCGAGCCGAAGGCGGACGCTTAACCGACTGAGCCACCCAGGTGCCCCAAAATATATATATATATTTTTAAGATTTATTTATTTATTTATTTGACAGAGAGAGAGAGAGATCACAAGCAGGCAGAGAGGCAGGCAGAGGGAGAGGGGGAAGCAGGCTCCCCGCTGAGCAGAGAGCCGGATGTGGGGCTCGATCCCAGGACCCTGAGATCATGACCTGAGCTGAAGGCAGAGGCTTAACCCACTGAGCCACCCAGGCGCCCCTGCTCCAAAATATTCTTATAAAATCTTAGGACTGAGGGGACGGTCAGATGGAATAATAGGGACTAGATTTACTCTCCTGCTTTAAATAACTAAAAAACTGGGCAAAGTCTATATATTTTCAAATGGTTTTCAGACATTGGACAACAGGCAGCACAGAGTAGTAATTCCTGAGAGAAGAAACAAAGAGAACCCTGTGATTGCTCCAGCTTACCAGGAGGGAGTTTCCAGGCCACAGCCCAGATGGGGAGGGGACCTGGCAAAGCTCCTCCATCCCCCGGGCTGAAGGAATGGAGTTGGGAGTTTGGGGAGGTCATGTGACTAGAGTTCACAAAGCAGAGCACCAGAGGGGAGAGAGGTCCCAGAAAGAGCTTTGGAGATCTACAGAGGGTCTCCCTTGTGTCCTCAGCTAATGGCTGAGCTGTGCAGGCACATGAGGCTGGTGACTGAGGCTAAGGGAAAATCCCCTGAAAGTCGCAGGCAGAACAACCCCTGGGGCTCACGAAGGGCCAAGAAGAATTTGTGTTCCCACCAGCCAGAGCAAACAAACCTCATCACGCATGGCACAGCTGGCGGAGTTCTCAAAAGGATCTTGCCTTGACAGTGGAGGAGGATTAGCCCGAGGAGGAAGGCAGCTCTGGTGCCACCCAGCAAAACTTAAAAGCAAACGCAACAGGATCAAACTGTCTCCAAGACATTTAACCGCATCCCAGAACTTAACTGCATCATGCCTCAGGAGTATCTAAACTAACACAAGACGAAGTAGTACCCGAGAAAGCCAAACTCCCATGGCATCCGTGTCCAGTTAAAAGTGGTCAGGTGTACGAAAAAGCAAGAAATTGAAATCCATAATGAGAAGACACATCAATCAAGGAAACCGATGCAGAAATGAAATGGAGGATAGATACAGTGAGTGCCCAGGGATACGAAAGGTGTTTATGACCCCGTTTTATATTTTCAAGAAATTGGGGAAATCCTGAGCATGTTAAAGTAAGCCATCAAAGATTTTTAAAACAAGTTGAGGGGTGCCTGGGTGGCTCAGTTGTTAAGCGTCTGCCTTCGGCTCCGGTCATGATCCCAGGGTCCTGGGATCGAGCCCCACGTAGGGCTCCCTGCTCAGCGGGAAGCCTGCTTCTCCCTCTCCCACTCCCCCCGCTTGTGTTCCCTCTCTCGATGTGTCTCTCTCTGTCAAATAAATAAACTCTTTAAAAATATATATATATATATATATATTGGATGAGATTAACAGCAGAGCGACACTGTAGAAGAGAGGTGAACTTGGAAGATAGAGTGAGAGCACATATCCTCCATGAAATGTGGAGAGAAGAAAGACTAGAAAAACACAAAGGGAGCATCCACGAGCCATAATTGACCAAAATATAACTAAAGTTCTCAAAGCAGAGGAGAGAGAACTGGGGACTGAAAAAAAATACTGAAAGAAATGATGGCAAAAAAAACTTTCCAAATTTAGTAAATTTTAGGATTAAAGGCATCTAAAAGGCTACTTGATATAATCACCCACCTGACGTTGGGATTCCAACAAAACATCCTCACCAAGTGGTCCAGCTTACATTTTTTTTTTTTTTTAAGATTTTATTTATTTATTTGACAGAGGAGAGAGATCACAGGTAGGCAGAGAGGCAGGCAGAGAGAGAGGGGGAAGCAGGCTCCCCGCCGAGCGGAGAGCCCGACGCGGGGCTCGATCCCAGGACCCTGAGATCACGACCTGAGCCGAAGGCAGAGGCTTTAACCCACTGAGCCACCCAGGCGCCCGCCAGCTTACATTTTTATAACCTCAGTAACGAGGAACTTGCTGTCTCCCAAGGCAACTTTGGTTCTCAGGACACCCTTCTTATTTTGAGCTGAAAGCTACCTTTCCCCACTCTTAATTTTCACCCACTTACTCCGGTTCTGTGCTCGTGAGAATCTAAGTCCATTTCAGAGTTAACAGCCCTACTGCTGTTCGAAGGTGGCTTTCATGGTGTACAGTCTTCTCCATGGTAGACACGCGTGATTCCTTCAGCTGTTTCTTGTGGAATGTTATTTCGAGTCCCACCATCTTGAATTCACACACACCTGAGGACAGCGCTCTTGGTCACCACCAATTTAGAGCGGAACTATTTCCATTCTACCTCACTCTACCTGATGGACTGCTAGAGAAGTATTAAGTTTTTGGTGGCTACATGACACCAAGTTGACCTGATTGCCAGCGTGCCCCTGATCAACCCCAACATTCTTACCCACCCTTCATGTGGTTGTCTTCTTGGGCCCAAGGGCAGCGTCCTGCATTTGTACCTATTGATCTTTATTATTTTTTTGACTCATCTTGGCATTTTTGGTTCCCAGTTCTGTCAGTGACAGTATTTCCTATCTTTTTCAGCTTCTGGCATCTGAATATGTGATACATACTTTTATATTTCCATTTTCTCCTCTTTGATCCAAAACTCTGGCATCTTCATTATAGTCTTCCTGTTTATCCCCAAGTCCTACCAGCATCTTGGGTGAACTTAGCATCCACTTGGATGAGCCATCCATTGTCCCAGACCCTCACTCCAATGCCCTAGTCCTCACCTCAGTGACCTTCTCTGCCCTACTTCAGTCATACTCTCCCGTGGTCATACTTTGGTCTTTGTCATTACATAGAACTATTCCATCTCCAGTCCTGCAATTGGCCACAACCTCAGTCTTCGAACCTGCTTTTAAGAGGATTCTTCAGCCACGTGGGCCCTCCAGTGTGTTGACACCTTTGATCTTGCTTTTATTCTCAATCCATCATGACATTCCTGCCTTTACTTCTCTACTTACATAACTTAGATGCCATTATTTTAGTAACTCTCTTGCTAGTAATCTAAATTCCTTTGACCCTCCTATATGGCAGAACCCCCACCCTGGAAGAATCCAGTTCACATTTTTTGTGCCAATAACTGATCATTTTGGAAAAGTCATACAAGGGGGCGCATTGGTTCCACTAGAAACTTAAGACCACCAACCACAAGTAGACCCTCAGCACTGTCTATCCTGAATCTCTCTGACTGTCTCACTGTCCATCCCTACAACCCATAGTAGACCTTCTCTACTCTCCTCAAACCACTGATCCCTCCCTACCACCCTTGGCTGTCACTCTCAGCAAATGACCTTGACTTTTCCTTGAGTTTATCCTGCTTAGTATTTGTTAAGTTTCTTGATGTGTAGGTTCATGTCTTTCATCAAAGTTTTTAGTCATTCTGTTTTCAAATATTTTTTTTTTCTGCTTTTTTTCTCCTTACCTTCTGGGACTCCCATTATTGTGTGTGTTGGTATCCTTGGTGTTCCAAGGGTCTCTGCATCTCTGTTCACTTTTCTTCATTTATTTTTCTTTCTATTCCCCAGACAGAATAATCTCAATGATCCTATCTTTAGGTTCACTACTGTTGAGGCTCTCTGTTAAATTTTTCATTTAAGTTTTTGTACTTTTCAACCATAGTTTTTAATGTTTCTCTTTAATGTCTGTCTCTTCATTGATAGTATCTATTTGATGAGATGTCATTCTCATTCTTTCCTTTAGTTCTTTAGATACAGTTCTTTAAAACTCCATGAACATACTTAAAATTTGCTGATTTAAGGGGTTTTTTAGTGAGTCTGAAGTCTAGGCTTCCTCAGAGACAAGTTTTATTGTTTTTTTCCCCTTTGTATATCGGCCATACTTTCTTATTTCTTTACGTTACTCATGTTATTGTTGAAAACTGGACATTTTTTATATTATAATGTGGCAGTTCTGGAACCCAGAACTCCCCTTCCCCAAGGTTTTTTGGTTTTGCTATTTGCTGTTGTTTGTTTGCTTAGTGACTTAAGAACTAGTTTGGTAAAGTCTGTATTTTTAGTAAGTGCAGCCACTGAAGTCTCTGTTGCATTATCTTAGTGATCAGCTACTTACTGGGCAAAGATTTCCTTAGATACTAGCAGCCCAGACATGGCCTACTCTTTGCTGAGGGGTCCTCTGTGCATGTGCCAGGGCATACCTTCAACACTCAGACAGGCCAATACCACTTGGCCTTAACCCCTCCTTTCCTGCTTGTTCCAGAGCCTCAAGCTCAGCCAGAGGTGACAGCTTTGGCCTTCTCTGGTCCTTCTTGGGGATGTGCGTATAGTCATATGCATGCTTCTGGCCTTCTAGAATCCCGGGAATATATCAGAGCTTTCAAAGCCCCTATTGCTATCTCATTGCCCAGACTTTCCTACCAAGTTTGTTGGTTAGTGTATTGTTTGTGCCAACTCTTTTTTTTTTTTTTTTTAAGATTTTATTTATTTGAGAGAGAGAGAGAGATCACGAGTAGGCAGAGAGGCAGGCAGAGAGAGGGGGGGAAGCAGGCTCCCCGCTGAGCAGGGAGCCCGATGCGGGGCTCGATCCCAGGACCCTGAGATCATGACCTGAGCCGAAGGCTGAGGCTTTAACCCACTGAGCCCCCCAGGCGCCCCTGTTTGTGCCAACTCTTATCCATTGCTTCAGGCAGCAGCAGCTAAAACATTTGCCTGGAAAGACTTTCGACGAACATCTCTCAGAGATCAGCGTTAGCACTGAGTCAAGTGAAAGAAAGACAGCCTTTCAAGTAGGGTCTCGTAGGGAACAACCAGACGGGTGGTCTGTCTGCAAAACAACTATTCTTTGGGAATGAAGCTTTGAAAAAGTTCAACTCATTCTTCCTCCTCCAGTCTTGGAAATGTGGGCCGTTATTTTTCAAGGTTACAGCTGAGCTGGGAGCAGGGGATGGTACTAAGTCAGTTAAAACATCACCAAGCTCACCGTCATTACCAAGATGCATCAACTTTTCTTGAAGAAACGCTCCCCAGGTCACTGCCAGCCTTTGGTTAACTTCCAGAGTTCTGAAAAAATTGATTCTGACAATATTTGCCAGTTTTTGACAATTTATCTTTTACTTGTGAGTGGGCCATACTTCCCTCTTTCTTTGTATGCTTGTGATTTTTTTTTTGTTGAAATTACGTTTTGAATATTGTAATGAGATAAGTCTGGAAATCAGGTTCTCCTCTTTCCTTGGGCATTGCTGTTCTTGCTTGTTCTCTGTGGTTGTCCATTTGTATAGTGATTTTCCAAACCACTTTTTACAAAGACTGTTTTCCCAGTCATGTGTGGGGTCTCTTATCTCCTCAGTCAGCCAGTGGCCTAACAGATTTCCTTAAATGTCTTGATCCAATAAGAAAAGAAATATTTTTTAGAAGTTCTGTCTCTTGGGAGCCTGAGTGGCTTAGTTGGTCAAGCAACTGCCTTCAGCTCAAGTCATGATCCTGGAGTCCCGGGATCGAGTCCCACATCGGGCTCCCTGCTCGGCAGGGAGTCTGCTTCTCCCTCTGACCTCTCCCCTCTCGTGCTCTCTCTCTCCCTGTCATTCTCTCTCAAATAAATAAATAAAATCTTAAAAAAAAAAAAAAAAAAAAAAAGAAGTTCTGTCTCTCTAAATGATTTGACAGGCACTACATGGGAAGGCACTTCAGCCCAGAGGGGTTGAGATAGTGGCCAGACTCTCTGTCAGTCCCTTAGTGGACTGCCAAGGAGCGCAAAACACGCAACTCTAATTTTTGGAGGAAAAGATTCTTATTGTCCAACATGCCACTAGTAATCCCCATCAGGAATGCACACAGCCATCCCTACAGCTGCCTGTTACGGGACCAGGGGCTGGGAAATGGCAGCTACTATGCAAAACACCACAATTCGTGGATACTTACTAGCCTCTTTCTTCATCAAGCACTCTTGCTGCAAGTTTTCAGCTAGACTCCAGAGTTCTGAAAATGGGTGGTTTTGATATTTCCTGCCAGTTCAAGAATTGTTCTTGTAAAAGGAATGATTCTTGGAGCTTCCTATGCTACCGTCTTCCATGATGTCACCTGGATATAGACTTTTCATACTAATCTGACTCTTACTCTTTTGAAGGAGAATTTTTTTTTTCCTGGAAGTCTCTCAGATGTTCTTTTTGTCCTTGAATGTGCTTAGGTATAGGTGTATCTTTTTTCTTTTATTCAGTGTGGACTTTATAGACTTCCCGTCTGAAATACTAGATTTTTCTTCAGTTCTGGGAAATTTCTACATATGGTAGAACTTATGGATTAATCTGAATTATCTCTTTTCTCTCATTTTCTATCTCTGTGTTTTGGCATATTTCCTCAGCTTTATCTTTCAAATTGAAATTTAGGGTTTATCCATGTCTATTTCATTATCTGGTCCTTAAATAGAATGTTTTCTTTTAGTGTTCATCTTTTTCATTGCATTTTTTTTCCATTTGCTCCTTTATCCGTGCATTCTCTGTTTGCTTATAGAAATGTCAGCTGTTTGTGTTAGCTAATCTGCACCCTCATTTTGGTCTTTCCTTTTTTTTATGCTGTGGATTTTCTTCAGTGTCTGGTGAACACTGGGTTAATGCCTGTGTTTGAATGAAAGACCACGTTGTCATTTTGATTAGTAGAGATAGAGCACATAGGAGGTCACTTTGTAGTCCTACGGATCTATTCCGAAGAGATCACTCCTGGCGAGAGGGCTGTAGTGGTGGTACCTTTGACCAGGAGTCTTCCCATTTAGGGTGGATGGTAGGGAAGCAGGAAAAGTTCCTTTGGGTAGAGTATGATAGCCTGTCTCATGTTTTACAACCACATTGGCTCCACTGGGCACGACCTTAGTCACCTCCAACTCTGCTATGTCTCTCCCCAAAATCCCAGGCCCCCCGCTGTAGTCCTTCCCTAGACCGATCTCCCACCATAATCAGAGTTCAGAGGACCCATGAGGAGGCAAGTGTTTCCTATATGAACACTGACCTTCCACACCAGTTTTGAGGAAGACCCCCATTCACAGAGGAAGATTACCACCATACACAGGCTGAAACCTTTTTTTCCAACCTGCGTATTTTTACGCTCATAAAACTTTAACAATTATCCTCTGTAGCAGCAGGCTAGACCGTGTCCCTTTTACCCTGAATTTTAACTAATAAAACTTAAATTAGAAAAAAAATTAACCAAAAAAAACAAACAAACTTAAATTAGGCTTTATTGTGTACTCGTTTTGTGCAATGAAAAGTAGTGTTTTCACTGAATTACCTGATCAATTTCTTAGGTTCGTCAGCTCAGTACTTAATTAGTACTCCATTTATCTGTGATTTTTGGGTCACTGACTACATTCTTTTCCTCCAACAGAGATATTATTTACCTTGTGAGCCAAGTGATGCCGATTTTTGCTCCTTTTCATCTATTTGATGCAGTTGCAGTGAGTATTTGGAGTGATTTAACTCTGTCTAATATACATGGCAAAATGTGCTTTGTGTTTCTAACTTTCGAATGAAACGTCTGTGATGTCATCTTTGAGAAGAGAGAGCTCTTGCTTCAGGCATTCTTAGCCATTTGTGGGAAAGTTGGGTTACCCTAGAGTATAGCATCCCAAGCTGGAAGAAACCGGAGTTACCCAACCTCTTCTTTGTCTGGGGCCTAAATGCCCCGTGTGACATCCTAGCCACGTGACCAGGTCGTCTCTGCTGTATCGGCCAAGGCAGGCCAGGCCACCTTTGGGTTAACTCTGACCACTAAAAAGTCTTTCCCTAGGCTGATTTGCTATAGATTTGTAGGTATTTGAAGATCCTGCTTCTGTACCCCAGAATGAGGTCTTGAGGCTTATTCCCAATTTCAGCACTTAGCCCTCATGAGATGATTTCTAGGCACATTTGCCGTCTTGCTTTCCCCCCCGGGGAATTTCTTCTGTTTGTTAATGTCCCTCTGAAGATGTGGTGCCCATTGAGCACTGGCTGTGTTAAGAAAGATGTGGAGGAGGGGCACCTGGGTGGCTCAGTGGGTTAAAGCCTCTGCCTTTGGCCCAGGTCATGATCCCAGGGTCCTGGGATCGAGCCCGGCCTCGGGCTCCCTGCTCAGCAGGGAGTCTGCTTCTCCCTCTCTCTCGGCCTTTCTCCCCCTGCTTGTGCTCTCTCTCTCTGAAATAAATAAATAAAATCTTTTTAAAAATTATTTATTTATTTTGGGGGAGAGGGTCAGAGGGAGAGAGAAACTTAAGCAGACTCCATGCTGAGTGTGGAGCCTGATACAGGGCTCGATCCCGCCACCCTGAGATCATGACCTGAGCCGAAAAAAGAGTCAAGCGCTTAACTGACTGAGCCATCCAGGTGCCCCACAAAATTTTTTCCCCCTCCCCCACAAAATATTTTTAAATAGAGATTTAAATAATGTTTCCTGATGGGTTTCTGATGAAAGTCGCTGTAGTTTATTGTCTAAGGTTAACGTAACCTTCGAAGCATAATATTTTTCTTTATCTCTTACGTAATGTGCAGTTCTCATTTTGAGATGGGGTTGTTTGACCATATCCAAACTTGTGATATATTAACGTAGTATTCCAAACTTGATGTGATGACAGGGAAATGATTGCAGTGTTGGTTTTGGTATTCCTCTCTTTAGGGCACCTGTGGGGGAGTCCTTCGAGGTACAGGGAAACAGAAGATTGGTGCTATCTTGAATGCCATTGGTTATTATGTTTTCGGTTTTCCCATTGGAGTGTCTCTGATGTTTGCTGCTAAACTTGGGATAATAGGTATGTTTTTGATTCTTCAGCGATCAACCTCAAATCGCATCTGTCTTATTAAGATAAACTGCTTCCATTGGAGTGTCTCTGATGTTTGCTGCTAAACTTGGGATAATAGGTATGTTTTTGATTCTTCAGCGATCAACCTCAAATCGCATCTGTCTTATTAAGATAAACTGCTTGAGATACAAAGCAGCATTATTTTCCTCTGTACAACAACACTGGAAATGTAGTCTTGAGCAAAATAGACACGATCTGTGCCCTCAGGGTGAGGCTAGGATTAATTAATTATGCAGTAATTCCATTTGGGTTCAGTACAGCAAGAGAGAAGACCTTGGTCCTGTGAGTACCTATCATGGGTTGGAGGACAGAGTTGCTAGAACTGGCTTGTCCTAAGGTAGTCCTGCCTTAGCCTCAGACCCGAAACACGATGAATTACCGAGATGGAGTGAACACCGTTTATTGAAAAACTATTTTTTGCCCACTGAATGATCTTGACACACTTGTCGAAAATTAGTTGGCCATAGATGTATGAGTTTATTTCTGGACTCTCTCTTCTACTCCGTTCGTCTCTATGTCTGGCTTATACCAGGACCACTCTGTTTTGATTACTATAGCTGTAAAATAATTTTTGAGATCAGGGAGTGTAAGCCTTCCAGCTTTGTTCTTTTTATTTTTTTATTTTTATTTATTTATTTATTTAAAAAAATATTTTATTTATTTATTTGACAGAGAGAGATCACAAGGAGGCAGAGAGGCAGGCAGAGGGAGAGGGGGAAGCAGGCTCCCCGCTGAGCAGGGAGCCCAATGCGGGGCTCAATCCCAGGGCCCTGAGATCATGACCTGAGCCGAAGGCAGAGGCTTAACCCACTGAGCCACCCAAGCGCCCCGCTTCGTTCTTTTTAAATTGTGTTTTGGCTATTTGAGGATCCTTGGAATTCCATATGAATTTGAGGGTCAGGTTTTCCATTTTGCAAAAAAAAAAGAAAAAAATTAGGATTTTTATCTGCATTGATTCTGTAAACTGCTTTGGAGAGAATATTGGAATCTTAACAATAGTAAGTCTTCCAATCCATGAACACAGAATGTCTTTCCATTTATTTAGGTCTTTAATTTCTTATAGCCAATGTTTTATAGTTTCCATGTTTTTCACTTCCTTGGTTAGATTTTTTCCTAGATATTTTATTCTTTTGGATACAATTGCAAATAGAATTATTTTCTTAATTTCCTTTTCAGATTGTTCCTTGGTGGTGTATTAAAACACAACTGATTTTTGTGTGTTGATCTAAGTTTACAGAATTTATTAGCTGTAGTATTTTTTATGTGTGATTTTTTTTTTTAAAGATTTTATTTATTTATTTGACAGAGAGAAAGAGATCACAAGTAGGCAGAGAGGTAGGCAGAGAGAGAGGGGGAAGCAGGCTCCTCGCTGAGCAGAGAGCCCGATGTGGGGCTCGATCCCAGGACTCTGAGATCATGACCCGAGCTGAAGGCAGAGGCTTAACCCACTGAGCCACCCAGTCGCCCCTTATGTGTGAATTTTTAAAAAGATTTTCTATATATAGGATCATAAGTAAATAGAAATAATTTTACTCCATTTCTAATTTTTTAAATTTTATTTTTTTATCATGATAAGTGTTCTCTTTAATCTCCATCACCTAGTTACCTCTTTCCCCCCAACTTCCCCCACCTTAGTTTGTTTTTTATAGTTAAGGGTTTGTTTCTTAGTTTGTCTCTCTTTTTTTTTCCCTTTGCTCCTTTGTTTTGTTTCTTAAGTTCCACATATGAATGAGATCATATGGTATTTGTCCTTCTTTGACTGACTTATCTTGCTTTGCATTATTATACTCTCTAGCTCTATCCGTGCTGTTGTAAATGGCAAGATTTCATTCTTTTTAATGCCTGAATAATTTCCGTTGTATATATGTACCACATTTTCCTTGTCCATCCCATCTATTTTTTTTTTTTTTTTTTAAGATTTTATTTATTTGACAGAGAGAAACACAGCGAGAGAGGAAACACAAGCAGAGGGAATGAGAGAGGGGGAAGCAGGCTTCCTGCAGAGCAGAGAGCCCGATGCGGGGCTCGATCCCAGGACCCTGGGATCATGACCTGAGCCGAAGGCAGAGGCTTTAACCCACTGAGACACAAGGCACCCCTGGATATATATCTTTTTGAAATAGTGTTTTCATTTTCTTTGGGTAAATACCCAGAAGCAGGATTGTTGGATCATGTGATAGTTCTACTATTATTTCTTTGAGGAACCTTCATACTGTTTCCCTAAGTGGCTACGCAATTTCACATTCCCACCCACAGTGTATGAGGTTCCCTTTTTTTTTTTTAAGATTTTTATTTGAAACATAACGAGAGAGAGAGCATGAGTAGGGGAAGGGGCAGAGAGAGAGGAAGAAGCAGGCACCTCGCTGAGCAGGAAACCTGATGTGGGGCTCGATTCTGGACCCTAGGATCACAACCTGAGCCAAAAGCAGATGCTTAACCGACCGAGCCACCCAGGGGCCCCGAGGTTCTCTTTTCTTCATATCCTTGACAACACTTTTTATTTCTTGTCTCTTTTGTACTAGCCATTCGGACTGGTGTGAGGTGATATCTGATAGTTTTGATTTGCATTTCCCTGTTGATTAGCGATATTTTCATGTGTCTGTTAGCCATCTGTATGTCTTTGGAAAAAATGTCTATATTCAGGTTCTCTGGCCATTTTTTAATCAGATTGTTTTTTTGTTAACCCCTCATCAGATACATCATTTGCAAATATCTTCTCCCATTTGGTAGATTGTCTTTTTGGTTTTTTGATGGTTTCCTTTGCTGTGTGAAAGCTTTTTATTTTGGTGTAGTCCCAACAGTTTTTTTGTTTTTGTTTTCCTTGCCCACGGAGATATGTCCAAAAATATTTCTAAGAGATTATTGCTTATATTTTCTTTTTTTTTTAATTTTTTTATTTTTTTACTGATTCTTTTAAATTTTTTTTTTTTTTTTTAAGATTTTATTTATTTATTTGACGGGGAGAGAGATCACAAGTAGGCAGAGAGGCAGGCAGAGAGAGAGGGGGAAGCAGGCTCCCCGCTGAGCAGAGAGCCCGATGTGGGGCTCGATCCCAGGACCCTGAGATCATGACCTGAGCCGAAGGCAGAGGCTTTAACCCATTGAGCCACCCAGGCACCCCTACTGCTTATATTTTCTTTTGGGAGTTTTATGGTTTGGGGTCTCTCACATTTAGGCCTTTACTCCATTTTAAGTTAATTTTTGTGTATGGTATAGAAAAGTGGTTTAGTTTCATTCCTTTTCATGTAGCTATCCAGTGTCCCCAACACCATTTATTAAAAAGACTCTTTTCTTGCCTTCCTTTCCAGTTTTAATGCCTTTTATTTCTATTTCTTACCTTATTATTATGGCAAGAACTTCTACAATCGGGTCTTGACATTTTTCTATATTCTTCTACAATACTTTCATTTTTAAATTTAGAAAATGTAAAAGCTGAAATTCACATGCTGTGAGAAAATATTCATAAGGGGCTTTTATCAGAAGTATGGTAACCTTTTATGTATATTATATCATATAAGTTTATGATGCCCACATAAGATATGATCTCCCACTAGTTCCACCTTAAATATGAAGAAGCTAAAACTTGAAGAGATTAAGTAATTTTTCCCACCGATAGTAAGTGACGAAACAGGACTCGAACCCAGAGAGTTTGCCTCCAGAGCCACACTTATTACTGTCGTGTGCACATTATGTCCATCTCTTTGACTTGCATAATTCCCTCATTCATAAAACAAAGGTTTACCTGTATATCTCAGGCCCTGTGGTATGTTAGAATCTGGGAACATAAAGATAAACAAGATCTCTATCTTTTGTGAGTTCACAGAACCTGCTCTTAATATTTATTCCTCTCGTGTTCTTTGGCAGTTTTTCTGCTTTATGCTCTTTGAATGTAGGCCTTCACCAAGGACCAGGAGGTGATCGTTTTGCTTTTCTTGTTCTGCATTCTCTTCTTCAAAAGCCTTAAGGCCTCAGTCTTTGATGCCTGTGGCTCTTGGATCTCCATATCTGGGCCTGACTTCCTGCCTGAGGTCCTACTCTGTGCATTTCAGCTGCCCCCATATATTCACAGTGGTCCTGCCAACATCTCTGACTCCTGGTGCCCTTTCTGATCTAGTCATCCAGGCTAAAAAGCTCTGTCCCAGTGATGCTGCCAAGTCTTACTTGTTCTGCCTCTATAATCTTTCATATCTGTGAGGGATTTATCCCTATTTCAGAAAGAGTTGAGAGTTTATAACGGCTATGGCATTTATCTTAGCATTTATTCTCTCCAGTAAACTACATACCTAACTCAGATATTTATTACCGTCACTAAAGTGTCACCATTCAGCATCCGTTTTCCTGCAGAGCAAGCAAGTGAAGAGGTCCTTGAGGCAGCTTCTATTTTTCAGACATCTTAGTGTGGAAATTTGGGGAAATGCTTAAAATATACAGAAAAGTAGATGACCTTTAGTTATACTGCTGAGCTGTAACAGCAGAGGCATTCAATGTATTTCATTCCAGTACTTTTTCTGTTATTCACAGACGTAGGGTTATACTGAATATCATATCATTTCCTCCCACTCCATGTTAAAGACATGGTTTTTAGAGGCTCTATACTACTTCCTTGTGTCATTTCCTCAGTGCTTGCCTCTGCCTTCGGCTCAGGTCATGATCTCGGGGTCCTGGGATCGAGCCCGTGCCCCGTGGAGCTCTCAGCAGGGAGCCTGCTTCCCCCTCTCTCTGCCTGCCTCTCTGCCTACTTGTGAGCTCTCTCTCTCTCTCTCTCTGTCAAATAAATAAATAAAATCTTAAAAAAAAAAAATTTTTATTTATTTATTTGACAGAGAGCGAGGGAGAGAACAGAAGCAGGGGAACAGCAGAGGGAGCTGCAGAGAGAGAGAGAGGGAGAAGCAGGCTCCCTGCCACCTGGGGCTCCTGCTCAGCGGGGAGCCAGCTTCTCCCTCTTCTGCTCCCCCTGCTTGTGCTCAATCTCTCTGCCAAATAAATAAATAAATAAAATAGCAAATAAATAAATAGCTTCTCTTTATAAGTAAGATTGTGACGAGCCCCTTAGGTGTATGAGTTACTAACCTCCCGGAGTCTTTCCTCAGGATGGATTCCTAGGAATAGAATCACTCCCTCAAGGGAATGTCAGTCCACCTACTTCTCAACTGAAGAGAAGCTTTGCTTAATTGTCAGGAGTCTGGGTAAATTCCAGGTTTGTTTCATTACCAGGAGTCCACCGAGGACCGGCCCCTGTGTGCCTTTGCCAGTGTGGGGCCCCGGACGTGGAATGAATGAATGAATGGACTAATTCTCAGTCTGTGCCAGATTCCATCTCTAACCAAAGCAGCCCGCTTTGCAGCGAAATTGTTGATAGACGAGTGGCTATCTTATATCCACTTTGGTATATAATGGACATTTAACTAGTTTAAACAGTTTTATAAGTCACAGTGGATAGGCATTGTTTATATCCTTTTTTTTTTTTTTTTTAATGGATCCATTTATGTTCTCAGTAAACTTTTCCACACCGCAGTTGGTTTCCCCTGGGCCTGGGCCTTCTCCTCCCTCTGCCTGGTGGGCCTGTCCTGTCACAGTCCCTTCCCTCCCCCCCAACGGGTGAGAGCCACCTGCCCTTCTCCAAGGCTCTGGGCTGTGGGTCACTAGTACGGCGCTCTGTTCAGTGTCTCCCGTGGCCCTTCTCACCCTTCCAGCCAGCACGTTCGCGGCCTCGTGTGTTGTCTGTCTCCCCCAGTACCATGCAAGCTCCAGGAGGGCCCCGATCTTGCCATCCTGTCCACTTCTGTGTTTCTAGCCCTTAAAACCTGACCTGCCACAAACAAAGCCAGTACGTATTTGTTAAATCAGCATATAAGCAGCCCACAGTTTGATGGCATTTGATTGTTTATTGGCAGAGTGACTTGCCACTGACCAATCAGTGGTAAACTCGAGTCTAATCCTGGTCCATACTTTTGTACATTTTCAAGGAAATCATTTTAGCTCAAGTTGTATTAACTCTATGGATACAGTAATTTTGGAAGAATGTAAACGATGACAGGAACATAACCGAAGAAGGTCTAAGCCGTGATTCTCATCCTGTATCCCTAGGTCTCTGGTCTGGATTGATCATCTGTGTTTTCTTTCAAGCCCTTTTCTATTTGATGCTCATCTGCAGGACAAACTGGAAGAGAGTTGCCGAGCAGGTAACAGGGCGTCCTTCTAGAAGGGTGACTCTTTCTTGGTCCCATGGCTCTGTAAGGACTCTCCAAGGTCAAAATGCTAAGACTTCCATTGGCAGCATGACTCGCTTCGCTTCCTGGCAGGTGTCTAATGTGAGAGTTAGGGGCAAAAGGACAGCACGTTTCAGCACGTTTTCTTCTTTGTTCCGTGAGCTCAGTGTCTACTCACTAGGCTTCAACAACAAACAAGGAATCAGCTTAGAAAATATTCTGCTGTCTTAGTATAAAAATAGTAGTTTTTTTTATCCTGATTATACTGACTTCTCTGTGCTTAGGCCTCTTTTTAGAAACATTTTTGGTCCATGTTTTCCTAAAAGGCAGCATGCTAAGTATCTGTGATCAGTGAGGAGTGCTTGGGGGGAGGAGCCATAACCTACGGGTAGAGGAACGGGATCACGACTCTATGAGCCTCTCTCGGTGTGAATTGTGAGCTGCGTTTATTCTGTCAAGATGAGAAGGATGAGAGGTTGGGGTAGGGGATGTGTTACTGATAGGGAGATGGGGGATGAGTTTAGTGCACAAAGCATCCCTTATTCGATTTTGACACCCCCCCCCAGGGTTCACATGCCTTTGGTTTTCCTATTTGTGAAGTATGGTGTCTTTCCTACCTTAGTGTGATGTATGCAGGGAGGAAGTGGTACGGGACATTCAGCTGGGCCAGAGACCTCCTCTATATGATAACACCATTCGTCTTTAAACTTTATTCCTTATAGCAGCGCTTAGGAACACTGAAGTGCGCAGTGCGAGAAAAATGTGAAATTTGCAACTACAGGCACCAGTTGCCTTTTACATTATGATTGTGAACTGAGCACTGGGGAGAATAGTGTTGTCCAGGGTCACGTTCCACGGTCACTGGCGTTTTCAGGACCAGAAAGGACTGTGCAAAATGTTAGAGCTCTCTTTTTTTTTAAGATTATTAGAGAGCAAGAGAGTGGCATGAGCAGGGGGAGGGGCAGAGGGAGAGGGAGAAAGAGAGAGACGGCCCACTGAGCAGGGAGTCTGATGCGGGGCTCGATCCCAGGACTCCAGGATCATGCCCTGAGTCATAGGCAGACGCTTAACCGATTGAGCCCCCCGGGCGCCCCGATGTTAGAGCTCTTTAGGAGCAGTTTCATCAGTAACTGAGGTGACATTTTAACAAGAGAATACTCGCCTAACTGGACTTACACTTCACTGATTTCTGGGACGCTTGTTCGCAGGCACAGGTCCGAGCTGGGGTGAAGGGGATCAAAGAGACCACGCCGTCACCAGCAGGTAACCGAGGCCACCGTCTAGTGCCCTTGATCTGCCTCATGAGGCCGAGACGTAGTGTAGCCAGAGTTATTTAGCAATGAGATCCTGCTCTCTTGCGTAATAATCCTGTCTCTGCCCTAATAATTGGGAGATCCACGCTGGGTTCTCCTGCGAAATATTCTTAATGTAATTTCACATAATACCAACCCGTAATTGATGGCCATTGTTCACAACGTATTCTTAGGTAACTTTCCATAGCATCCCTTTGTCGAACCCTGTCCCTAAGTGTATATACACCACTGTTCTATGCCATCAGATCCTGCCGTGTTGGAGAAAGAAGTAAGCGGTGGAGTGGTTCTGCCTGACGTCATCACACCCGAGAGCCAGACCCTCCAACTGATGGTACTGGAAGAAAGCAGCCAGTATGCCGTGGCCACCATTGGGGATGTTCTGACAGTGAGCCAGCTGATTTTCTATCGTGGAATAGCTCTAGCTGTTGCCGTTGCTGTTCTTTTAGCGGGCATTTTAATAAGGGTCTTCAATGACCGTGGCTAAAATAGAAGGATTATCGCCAGCCCACAAACTAGACATGCTCGTTCCGTGTCGTCTTGGTTATCCCGAGAATCTGCACTGCCCTCATGGAGATCGAGAATGGAGGTAGAATTCTAAGTTTCTCCCAAATGTTAACTCTTATCATGGTTCATACATCTGTAAATTTGATTTTTCCCTGCTGGAAGTGTTCTATGCTCTTATGTTGAATATCTTCCTTCTTTCAGGAAAGTTCATGGCCCTCTAAAATTGATTGCTGATCCAGCTTTGTTTGTATTTCTCTGTTAATGTATTTAATCTCATCAGTGGGTGTGTATTAAGTGCCTGTTGAAGTCCTAGCTCAGGTATTGCCATACAAGCTTTTATAAAATAAACACCTTAAAATCGAAAATGTGTGCTAATAGTATTTGAGGCTGTAAAATCTATCGGAATGCTAACTTTTAGTTTTGAACACAGTTTTGCGGCAACTTTCATATTAAAGAATCAATCTGTGTTCTCTTCTGCGGCTCAGCTCCCCAGATGCAGCCCTCTCCCAGCAGAGTTTTAAAGCCTTTATGGGGAGTTTGACCAATCCAAATAGAAAATTAAAAAAAAAAAAAAAAAAAAAAAGCACTAATATTGGGGATTCCCTCCACAAAGCCCACCAAGTGACCAGTGTCCCCATTGGCTTTTCATCTCTTTCTCTGAAATGTGAACAAGGAGCCTAGGATTACCAGACAGCTATGAAAAAATAGTTCTACAAGAAAGCAACTGAAAAGAAACCGAGACTTTATAGGGAAAAGAAGACTTACATCCTCAAAGGGTTGGGAAATCCAAGGTCAAGATTCAAGCACGGTCTCATCCTTTTGAGGGCCCTCTTCCTGGTTCCTAACCAGTGCCTTCTCACTGAGTCCTCACAAGGTAGAGGGACGAAGGATCTCTCTGGGGCCTCTTTTAGGACACTAATCCCATCCATTCACTTCCCAAAGGTCCTACTTCCTAATCCCATCACCTTTGGGAATTAGGACTTAAATGTGAATTTGGGGGGACGTAAACATTCAGATATAGCTTCCCAAATGAAAAGCAAAGAGAAAAAGAATGGAGAAAAAAAAGAACATCCAAGAACTGTGGGACAATTAGAAAACATGTAACATGCAGTTAATGGGAATATCAGAAGGAGAAGAAAAAGAGAAAGGAGCAGAAAAGGACATAGCTAAAGTTAATGACTGAGAATTTTCCAAAATAATGAAAAATACCACAGATTCAACTTAAAGAATACCAAGTAAGATAAATACCCAAAACTCTACACCTAAGTGTATTATACTTAAGCCGCAGAAAATTGAAGAGAAAATCTTGAAAAGAAGCCAGAGGGGGGAAAAAAAACCTACCCATAATGGAGCAAGCAGAAAATTACATCAGACTTCTCTTCAGAAACTATGCAAGCAAGAAGAGAGTGGAGTGGACTATTTAAAGTATTGAAAGTAAAAAACCGTCAGCCAAGAAATCTGTACCTAGGGAAATTATCCTTCAAAAGTGAAAACAAGGGCGCTTGGGTGGCTCAGTGGGTTAAAGCTTCTGCCTTCAGCTCAGGTCACGATCTCAGGGTCTTGAGATCGAGCCCCGCATCGGGCTCTCTGCTCGGCAGGGAGCCTGCTTCTCTCTGCCCCCCCCCGCCCCCGCCTGCCTCTCTGCCTACTTGTGATCTCTCTCCTCTCTGACAAATAAATGAATAAAATCTTAAAAAAAAAAAAAAAAAAAGTGAAAAAAAATAAAATAAAAAGTGAAAACAAAATAAAGACTTTCTCAGATGAATAAAAATTGAGGAAATTTGTTGTCAGTACACCTGCCTTGCAAGAAACGTTAGAGATTCTTTTGAGAGATGAAATATGAACTACATCAGAAACTTATACATAAAGAAAGAAAGAGCCTTAGAAAAGAAATAAAGGTAAAATTAGATCTTTTTTTTTTTTTCATATTCTTAATTGATCTGATGGAGAAAAAGGTAGTTGAAAATAATAGCAACAATGTATTTGGCTATTATAACTTATGGATAACTAAAATGAGTGACAGTAGTGTTAGAAGGGTTGAGAGGGAAGTATTGGGAATTCTCTGTTATAAGGCATTTGCACTACCCATGAAGTGTTGTTTTAAAGAGGAATTAGAGGGGTGACTGGGTGGCTCAGTCGGTTAAGTGTCTGACTCTTGATTTTGGCCCAGGTCGTGAGCTCAGGGTTGTGAGATCAAGCCTTGTGCTGGGAGTGGAGCCTGCTTGAGATTCTCTCTCTCTCCCTCTGCCCTCCCCTCCACCTAAAAAGAAAAAAAGAGGGGGGGAAAAGGGGATTCATTGTAAATGTATATTGCAAACCCTAGGGTTTGCACTAAACCACTAAAAACTTTTAAGAAAAAATATAATTAAAAAAAAAAGAAAAAAAATATAATTGCTATGCCAGCAGAGGAGAGAAAATAGAATTATATAAAATGTTCAATTAAAACCAGAGAAGGTGGGACGCCTGGGTGGCTCAGTTGGTTAAGCGGCTGCCTTCGGCTCAGGTAGTGATCCCAGGGTTCTGGGATCGAGTCCCACATCGGGCTCCTTGCTCGGCAAGGAGCCTGCTTCTCCCTCTGCCTCTGCCTGCCCCTCTGCCTGCTTGTGCTCTCTCTCTCTCTCTCTGACAAATAAATAAAATCTTTAAAAAAATAAAAATAAAAAAAATAAAACCAGAGAAGGCAAAAAATAAAATAAAATAAATAAAACCAGAGAAGGCATAAGGAAAGTGAAAGAGAAAAAAACGAAAGCACAGGGGCAGCACATAGAAAAAGTAACAAATAGAATAGATAATTAATCCCGCTATATCAATATTCACACCCTGATTTCAGAAACAAAACAAACTGGGAATAGAAGGGCATGCCCTCAACATGATAAAAGCCTTTTATGAAAAATTCACAACCAATATCAAGAGTGAAAGACCCAAAGCTTTCCCATAAGATCAGGGACAGGACAGGGATGCACACTTTCATCAGTTCTATTCAGCACAGTACTGCAAGGTCTAGCCAAAGCATTAGGCAAGAAAAAGAAATTAAAAGGCACCCAAACTGCAAAGGAAGAAGTAAAATTATCTACCTTCTTTAATGACATGATCTTACTTACAATATAGATTGATGAGATTCAATGAAACCGTTAGACCTAATAAATTCAGCAAAGTTGCAGGATACAAAGAAACACACGTACTTAGTGGTATCTCTATTTGTAAGCTAGCAATGAACAGTCCAAAAAGGACAGTAGGAAAACAATCCCATTATATGATTGGACCAAAAGAAAAAAATAGGGGCGCCTGGGTGGCTCAGATGATTAAGCATCTGCCTTCGGCTCAGGTCATGATCTCCAGGTGCTGGGATCGAGCCCCATGTCGGGCTCCCCGCTCAGCAGGGAGCCTGCTTCTCCCTCTCCCTCTGCTTCTCCCCCTGCTTGTGCGCTCTGTCTAATGAATAAATAAAATAGTTTTAAAAAAGAATAAAATATTTATGACTAAATTAACCAAGGAGGCAGAAAATCTACACTGAAGACTATAAAACGTTGCTGAAAGATATTAAGGAAGACAAATAAGTAGAAAAGACATTCTGTGTTCTCAGACTGCAAAACTTAATATTGTTAAGATGATGATAGCACCATAAGTGATCTACAGATACAATGTAGTCCCTATCAAAATCCCAAAGACATTTTGCAGAAATAGAAAAACCCATAATAAAATTCACATGGAATCTCAAGGGACCCAAACAGCCAAAGCATCTGAAAAAGAACAAAGTTGGAAGTCTCACACTTCCTGATTGCAAAACTTACTACAAAGATACAGGAAGCAAAACCGTGTGATACTGGAATAAAGACAGACATACAGACCAATGTATAGACCTGAGACCCCAAATAAACCCATATACATATTCAAATGATTTTCGTCAAGACTGCCAAGACCGTTCAATGGGGGAAAGGACAATCTTTTGAATAAATGGTGTTGGAAAGATCAGAAATCTGCATGAAAAAGAGTAAAGTTGGGCTTTTACCTAACACCATATACAAAATTAATTCAAAATGGACAAAAATAAAACCCTAATTATAAGAGCTAAAAGTGTAAACAAACAAACGAACATGTAAAGTCTTTTTGACACTGGATTAGGCAATGATTTCTTGGATATGATACCAAAGGAATAAGCAACAAAGGAAAAGGTAAATGGACTGGGTTTCATCCAAATGAAATACTCTTGGGGCACCTGGGTGGCTCAGTGGGTTAAAGCCTCTGCCTTCGGCTCAGGTCACGATCTCGGGGTCCTGGGATCGAACCCCGCATCAGGCTCTCTGCTCAGCCGGGAGCCTGCTTCCCCCGCTCTCTCTGCCTGCCTCTCTGCCTACTTGTGATCTCTCTCTGTCAAATAAATACATAAGATCTTAAAAAATATTTTAAATACTCTTGCACATCAAAAGATACTTTCAAGAGTATGAAAAGGCAACCCACTGAGTGGGAGAAAGTACTCGTAAATCCCATATACGAAGGGGATTAATGTCGAGAATATATGAATAATTTCTACAGATCAACAGTAACAAAAAACAATAGCCCAATTCAGAAATGGTTGAAGGACTTGAATAGACATTTTTCCATGAAAGATAAATGGCCACTCAACACAAGAGAATATTCTTTACATCACTAGTCATTAGGAAAAGGCAAATTAAAACCACAAAACTTCACACCAATTACAATGACCATTATAAAAGTAACAGAAAAAAACAAGTGTTGCCAAGGATGTAGACAGGATGGAAATCTTGTGCATTGCTGAAAGGAATGTAAAATAGTGTAGCCACCGTGGCAGATAGAACGTGTGGTCTTTATCTTTGAAATATAAATTATCATATGATGCAGCCATTCCACTTCTGGTTACATACCCAAAAAGAATTGAAAGCGGGGAATCAAACAGATACTTGTATGCCAATGTTCATAGCAGCATTGTTTACAATAGCCAAACGACCCAAACATCTATCAACAGGTAAATGGATAAACAAAATGTTGTATATACATACAATGGGATGTTATTCAGCCTTGATAAAGAATGAAATTCTGATATATGCTCTAACTTGGATGAACCTTGATAACAAGATTCTAAACCACATGTAAAAAGGACCACTTTCTTAGACCACAGACAAAAATAAACTCAAAATGGATTTAAGACCTAAATGTGAAACCTGAAACCATAAAAATCCCAGAAGAAAACATAGGCAGTAATCTCTTTAACATCAGCCTTAGCATATTTATGGATATGTCTCCTTGCACAAGGGAAACAGATGCAAAAATCAACTAATGAAACTACACCAAAATAAAAAGCTTCTGCACAGCAAAGGAAATGATCAACAAAACAAAAAGGCAGCCTACTGGATGGGAGACGATATCTGCAAATGATCTATCCGATAAGGGGTTAACATATATAAAGAATTTATACAACACCATCAAAGAACCAAAAATGGGCCAAGGACTTGAGATATTTTTCCAAGGAAGACCTACAGATGGCCAACAGACATGTGAAAAGATCCCCAACATCACTGAATATCAGGGAAATGTAAATCAAAACCACAATGAGGATCTCACATGACACCTGTCAGAATGGCTAAAATCAAAAAGACTAGAGATAACAAGTGTTGGTGAGGATGTGAAGAAAAAGGAACACTCAGGGCGCCTGGGTGGCTCAGTGGGTTAAAGCCTCTGCCTTCGGCTCAGGTCATGATCTCAGGGTCCTGGGATCAAGCCCCGCATCGGGCTCCCTGCTCAGCGAAGAGCCTGCCTCTCCCTCTCTCTCTGCCTGCCTCTCTGCCTACTTGTGATCTCTCTCTGTCAAAAAAATAAATAAAGCCTTTATTTTTTATTTTTATTTTTTTTAAAGATTTTATTTATTTGACAGATATATATCTCCCTATAGGGTTAAAATTTATGGTATAAATAAGCCTCCAACTTCTTAAATACTTTTTAAAAAAGATTTTATTTATATAAACTCAGAAATGGACCCTCAACTCTATGGTCAACTAATCTTCAACAAAGCAGGAAAGAATATCCAATGGAAAAAGGACAGTCTCTTCAACAAATGCTGTTGGGAAAAATGGACAGCCACATGCGGAAGAATGAAACTGGACCATTTCCGTACACCATACATAAAAGAGACTCAAAATGGATGAAAGACCTAAATGGGAGACAGGAATCCAACAAAATCCTGGAGCAGAACACAGGTGACCTCGGCCACAGCAACTTCTTGCTAGACATGTCTCCAATGGCAAGGGAAACGAAAGGCAAAAATTAACTATTGGGACTTCATCAAGATAAAAAGCTTTTGCACAGCAAAAGAAACAGTCGACAAAACCAAAAGACAACCAACAGAATGGGAGAAGATATTTGCAAATGACATATCAGATAGAGGGCTAGTGTTCAAAATTTATAAATAACTTCTCAAACTCAACAGCCAAAGAACAAATAATCCAATCAAGAAATGGGCAGAAGACATGAACAGACGTTTCTCCAAAGACATACAAATGGCCGACAGACACATGAAAAAGTGCTCAACATCACTCAGCGTCAGGGAAATACAAATCAAAACCACAATGAGATACCAACTCACACCAGTCAGAATGGCTAAAATTAATAAGTCAGGCAATGACAGATGTCGGCGAGGATTCAGAGAAAGGGGAACCCTCCTACACTGTTGGCGGGAATGCAAGCTGGTACAGCCACTCTGGAAAACAGTATGGAGGTTCCTCCTAAGGTTGAAAATAGAGCTACCCTATGACCCAGCAATTGCACTACTGGGTATTTACCCTAAAGATACAAATGTAGTGATCCTAAGGGGCACGTGGACCCGAATGTTTATAGCAGCCATGTCCACAACAGCCAAACTATGGAAAGAGCCTAGATGTCCATCAACAGATAAATAGATAAAGATGTGGTATTATATATATAATACTATACACGTATATATGTATATGTATATACATATATATACACAATATATATATGTACATACATATACACTACACACACACACAGTGGAATATTACACAGCCATCAAAAATGAAACCTTGCCATTTGCAACAATGTGGATGGAACTAGAGGGTATTATGCTAAGCAAAATATGTCAATCAGAGAAAGACAATTATCATATGATTTCACTCATATGTGGAATTTAAGAAACAAAACAGGATCATAGGGGAAGGGAGGGAAAAATAAAACAAGATAAAATCAGAGAGGGAGAAAAACCATCAGAGACTCTTACTACACTTCCTTTGATCTTAGCCAAAAGGCCGAGAAGCTATAAACCATCAGAGACTCTTAATCATAGGAAACAAACGGAGGGTTGCTGGAGTAGAGGCAGGTGGGGGACGGGGTAACTGGCTGTTGGACATTAAGGAGGGCATGTGATGTAATGAGCACTGGATGCTATATAAATCCGATGAATCCCTGAAGCTAAAAATACACTATATGTTAATTGAATTTAAAAAAAAAAACCAAAATGGGATAATAAACTTCATAGTCATAAATTTCATATTCATAATAAACTTTATAGTGGAGTTACAGAAGAGAAAATGAAATAAAATAATAAAAAGGCAGCCCTATACGAACAGTTCGATGCCCCTGAAGCAGGGCTCCATGCCTCTCCTCAGGAAGCACTCTTGTCCTCGACTGCACTTGGCCAGAGGAAACGGTCTCTAGTTTCTTCTACAGCCTTCCGGTTGTTTCTCTAAGCAACAGTAAGGGAATATGAATATATGTTTACTCCCACAATTTCTTTCTTTTCTTTTTTTAGATTTTATTTATTTATTTGACAGAGAGAGATAGCCAGAGAGGGAACACAAGCAAGGGACGCGGGAGAGGGAGAAGTAAGCTCCCCGCCAAGCAGGCAGCCCAATGTGGGGCTCGATCCCGGGACCCTGGGATCATGACCTGAGCCGAAGGCAGACGCTTAATGACTGAGCCACCCAGGCGCCCTATTCCCACAATTTCTTAAACAAATGGCAGCATACACCGTGCATCATCTTGCTTTTTTCAAAACAATATTCTAGAGATATTTCCATATCAGTGCAATGAAAACTTTACTCTTTTTCCTTTTTTGTCTCTTTCCCTTTTTTTTTCCCCCTTAATTTTTAGAAGCTCTTACTCCTTAATAAATATGGCTTCCTCGGGGCCCCGGGATCCGACCCACTTATGATTAACGACAATTCCTCTTGGTGAGGAGCTAAAAGAAACTTTGGCTTCTCCTCTCTCAGATATAGTTCAAAAACACAGTTACATGCTGTTTTTAAGAAACAGTGGAAATGAAGAAGGAAGGTTAAAAGTTTATCGGTAGGGGAGATTAGGCGTCAATACAGACCGAATACCTAACATCACTCTTCCTCCTGCTCCAGGTCCCCTTGACAGGGTAAAAATACCATTACTGAGCTAGACATTTGGGGGGAATTGCAAGGTGTTAAAAAGCTGATGGGAGAGGCGCCTGGGTGGCTCAGTGGGTTAAGGCCTCTGCCTTTGGCTGGGGTCGTAATCTCAGGGTCCTGGGATCGAGCCCCACATCAGGCTCTCTGCTCAGCGGGGAGCCTGCTTCCCCCCCCCCCCGCCCCGCCCGCCTGCCTCTCTGCCTGCCTGCGATCTCTCTCTCTCTGTTGCATAAATACAATCTTAAAAAAAAAAAAAAAAGCTGATGGGATGAGACTGACAGAAAATTAGGAGGAAACGCAGTCCAAATCCTAAGTAGAAGGCTACTGTAATAGTAGTTTCTAACAAAATGCCAGCGAATCCTGGAGCTTAGAGTTAAACGCAGAGAACAGCGGGGGGGGGGGGGGGGGGGCGCTCTGGGGCATCACCAGGATAATTCAAGTAGGCTCTCTGGAGGATTTGGGACAAACAGACCTGTCCCTCCTCAGTAGCCTGAGTTGCTGGTGAGAGCCACATTTGCCCGGGGACAAAGTCCTGAATACTCGTTTCTAAATAAACACGCTACCAGAGAGGAGCTTACAGAATGAAGGGCCAGGAGTGGAAACAGCAGCAGAGCAAACCTCACAGTTAACTCTGGAAATAAGGAGGAAGCCTGCTGGCACCCCTCCCCTTCAACCCAACCAGGGCGGTAAGACGGGTAAAACTTACCACTGAGGTGCAAATGCTGGAAGGAAATAGACAAGAATGCAATTATTTGCATGTGACAAGCTCACCCGCCCAGAAACTACAGAAAAGCTGAAAAATTATTAGAATTAAAAGGATTTAGGAAACTTGTAAGATGCAAAGTCAGCCTTCAAAGCCCCAAGAGTTTTCAGCATCGTGAATTACCAATTAGAAATTTTAATTAAAAAAAAAAGATCATATTCACAATGGCGAAAAAAATACACCAAGAGAAAATCCGAATGCCCATGAACGAGGCCTGGGAAGAAGTAGGCAAAACCCAAAGAAAGAAGGGCACGTTGATGCTGGTCTGCAGTCGCACCTGCCCTACCTTTCCTTGGTTCCTCCTCCAGTTTCTCTGACTCGAGGGCCAGATGGCACTTAGCTCCCTGATGGCGGCCAGCTTCGGCAGTATGCCTCTGTCCCCAAGCTTAAAGGCCACAGGAACTGATGGGCGTTTCAGTCTCTCCTCGGGGGGGTCCCAGCTTCTGGAGGGCTCTTAGTCTGCCTTTGATCTCCTCTGCGTTATATTCATCTTCTCTCCCTGATGGCCTCCCACTTCCAGCACCAGAAGCCCTGACAACAACCTCAACAACGGAGATTGCTTAAGCAGCATCGTGTAAACCGGTTTGCTGTAACAAATGGATATAAACACAGATGTATATACTGCTGCTGGTTCTGCTTCTCTGGTGAACCCTGGCTTGGTACAGTACCTTTCAAAGGTCAAGCACCAAGTAAAACACCATCGATTCTACAACATGGGCAGAAGCGGGCTCTCAGGAAATAGGTCATTGTTGGTTAGAGATGGAATATGGCATAGACTGAGAATTAGTCTGTTCATTCATTCATTCATTCATTCCATATCTGGGGCCCCAGACTGACAAAGGCACATGAAGGCTGGTGAAACAAACCTGGAACTCAACAAAACTGAGAATTCAACAAAAGTTCTCTTCAATTGAGAAGCAGGTAGATTGACAGTTCACGCCCTTTGATGGAGTGATTCTATTCCTAGGAATAGTGCTGAGGAAAGATTCAGGGATGTTAGTAATTCATACCCCTAGGATGCTCATCACAATCTTATTTATAGGGGCACCTGGGTTGCTCGGTCATTAAGCGTCTGCCTTCAGCTCAGGTCATGATCCCGGGGTCCTGAGATCAAGCCCCGCATCGGGCTCCCTGCTTAGTGGGAAGCCTGCTTCTCCCTCTCCCACTTCCCCTGCCCGTGTTCCCTCTCTCACTATGTCTCTCTCTGTCAAATAAATAAAATCTTTAAAAAAATCCTATTTATAAAAATAAATAAAAATAAAATAAAAATAAAATTTAAAAATCCTATTTATAAAGAGAAGCAATTTAAATGTCCATTGTTAGGGAAGCATTAAAGAAACGATACAAGGAAATATTATAGAGGTACTAAAAACCATGTCTTTAACAGGTCATGATCTCAGGGTTGTGGGACTGAGCCCTGGGTCGGGCTCCATGCTCAGTGGGGAGTCTGCTTGAGATTCTCTCTCTCCATCTCCCTCTGCCCCGCCCCCTGTGCTCGCTCGCTCTCTCTCTCTCTCTCTCTAAAAAAAAGGGGGGGCACCTAGGTGGCTCAGTCATTAAGCGTCTGCCTTCGGCTCAGGTCATGATCACAGGGTCCTGGGATCGAGCCCTGCATCAGGCTCCCTGCTCTGCGGGAAGCCTGCTTCTCCCTCTGCCATTCTCCCTGCTTGTGTTCCCTCTCTTGCTCTGTCTCTGTCAAATAAATAAATAAAATCTTTAACAAAATAAAATAAAATAAAAAAATAAATCTTAAAAAAAAAAGTCTAACACTTAACTAACTGAGCCACTGAGGCATCCCTGAAAAATTGTTAAATAAACTATTAACCAAATCTAGCAACTTAATAATAATAGTAATAATAACCAGAATTGTTCAACATGAGGAAACCACTTAATATCTTTTATCATCAAAGTAGATCTAAGGAGAAAAACTATAGGATCATCTCTCTAAGCACTATGCAGTCGTTGGACAAGATGCTCAACCATTCCTGTTGGACACATTCAATAAAGCAGACTCCCCGGATACTTCCTGAATGTGATTTTACAGAACGTGAGCACATAAACTTACTCGTGTGTTTGTGTGTGTATGTTTGCACGTGTGTGTATCTGAGTCTAAAGCCAGCATACTATTAGTAGACAAACTTTGGAAACTGTGGACAGCCGCAGGCTAGCTGTTAAAGGGACCTGCCGAGCCGGACTCACGACCCCTGCCCTAATGGGTGGAAAGTGGGCACTGAGGAATGGACTTCTGTCCAGACCCGTGACCCCTGCCTGCAAAGGCAGAAAGCGGGCGCTGGAGAATGGGCTCGTGCAAAGGGCCTTGAGACATGCTGGTCTGTGATTAATCTTGCCCCTTTGAAAAACAAGCTGCACAGGCTGTAACCAGTTATCTCGCTGAGTTGGTAGTGTCTCTGAGGCAGGTGCACGTATGACTCATAAATCTGCCTTTGTAGTCTCAGTAATTTCTAGAGTGTGTATAACTTAGGATAGATAAATTACTGCCCAGACTTCTTAGAGTCTCTTTGTTGTAGAAGAACTTGTTTTGATATGATAAGAGTGAATTCCAAAAAGTGTAACATGTGCTACGTGACTTCTATGTGTAATCATTCTTTTGAGCTTGTTTTTCACCCACTATATAAGCATGCGCACTCTGAAATAAAGCCGTACACAATCTGGACATCATCCGTTGTGTTCCTCCCGCCCCCATCCTTTCTCTCTCTACTTCTTTTTTCCTCATTCCCTTACCCTCAGCCCTGGTTCGAGATTGTCGCGCCGGCCGCGACAGGAAACATTATCTCTGAAATCCTGAACACGACCAGCATTTCCGCTATCCCATCAGTTTATTACACTACTAAAGCCATTGAGCAGGGAAAGAAATCAGTGGTATAAATCTGAAATGGAGAATATAAAATTAATCTTTAGTAGATGATACAATTGTACCCTTGGAAAACCCAGGAGGATCAGCTGAAAACTACTGCAAACGATAACAGGAATTCAAAATTTTAACAAGATACAAAATTTACATACAGGAATTAAGAGCCCTCCCACATACCCAGCAACTGGCCACCTGGGTTATATAATGAGAAGAAAGGCCTTACCTACAATGTCAACAAAAAGATTAAATACCCAGCGATACATTTAACATGAAATGTATAAAATCTTCCTAAGGAAAATGATAAAAGCATGCCTGAGCAGAAACTAGCATTTCCAAAATGTTCCTCAGCTATGTAAACCTCAAAGTTGAGAGTGTCAGAGAAGTATGCGTTTTATGAAAACAGAGAGGGCCCCAGGTCTGGGACTGAGATAACAACAAAGAATTGCTAATTGCTCTGCCCCCAACTTCAATACCGTGTTGAATAGAAGTCGCAAAATTAGATATTCCGTCTTGTTCTGATCTTAGGGGAAAAGCTTTGTCTTTCACCAATCACTACGATGTTAGCTGTCAGCTTTTTCTTTTCTTTTTCTTTTAAGATTTCTTTAGAGAGAGAGAGAGAGCAAACAGGGGGAGGGGGAGAGGCGGAGAGGGGGAGAGAGAGGGAAAGAGAATCCCAAGCAGACTCCTTGCCAAGCATGGAGCCCTACGCAGGGCTCGATCCCAGGACCCCAAGATCACGACCTGAGCCAAAACCAAGAGTCAGGCGCTCGACCAACTGAGCCACCTGGGCGCCCCTGATCAGCCTTTCATAAATTGACCTTTCTCACGTTGAAGAATCTTTCATCTTGTTTTAATAAGTTTTACAACTTTTTCTCATTTCATTTTAAAAATTGTGTATAACATAGCTTCGCCATTTTGAAGTGTATAATTCAGTGGCTTCAAGTCTCTAGAACTTTTTCGAAGTCCAAGTGGAAACTGTGTATCAAACAGTAACTCCCCATTACCACCACCACCCTCCAGCCCTTGGTAACACCATTCTATTTCTGCCTCTGTGAATTTGACTACCCTAGATAACTCATTTAAGTGGAACCCTGCAATATTTGCCTCCATTTCACTTTCTGGCATTTGGCCAAACTTCCCTTTTTATCTCTTGTTTATTCTACCTTTTGTTGTTTTGAATTGACTTTCACCTCTGTTAAAGCATTCTTTTTCTCTTCCATTTCTTTCCTGAGTTTTTTTAATTGCTTGTTTGTCCTCTTCTATTGTCTTGTCTATTTCTTTATTCTATTTAATCTATTTCTGATCTATTTCTTAAACTATTTCTTCCGGTTCTTTTTTCTTTTTTTCAAATATTGTTTCTATTTCTCAAGAGAATGTGAGAACTATACATTTGGATACTACTTTTGTATAAGGTTTTTGTCTCCCTTTCCTTAGAGGTATGTGTGTAGTGTCTACGCATGGGTCCTATGTTCATTCTTTCCTGTGACTGATCTGGACATAGATTGTATCAGGACCTAGATGCTATCAGGCAAGCATTCGCTGAAGAAGTGTGTAGTGTTAGGAGAAGTAGGACAGTGAGGCTTCAGTTCAAATTTGTTTGTTTTTTTTTTAAGATTTTATTTATTTATTTGACAGAGAGAGAGAGAGAGAGAATAAGCAGGGGGAGCAGCAGAGGGAGAGGAAGAAGCAGGCTCCCCATTGAGCAGGGAGCCCAATGAGGGGCTCGATCCCAGGACTCTGGGATCATGACCTGAGCCAAAGGCAGACGCTTAACCGACTGAGCCACCCAGGCATCCCCCAAATTTGCCATCTTAAACACCTCTCATAAAATCTGGTATTCTCTGCCATGGAAAGAGAGGCAAATATCCAATGAACATAGGAAAAGGTGCCCACCATCATTAGCCAGCAGGAAAATGCAAGGTAATACCACTGTGAGATACAACTACACATCCACCAGAAGAGTTCGTTTTTCAAAACTGACATTATGAGTCACTGGAGAGGCTGTAGAGGTACCAGACTCTCATATATTATCAGTGGGGAATGCAAATTGGTGTAAGCACGTTGGAAAATTATTTGAAAGTTAAACATGTTGACACCCCCATTTGCTTTCACCCAGAAATTCTGTAGCAGATTGGGTAGGGGGCGTAACAGGGATGCTGGTGATGTTCTGAGTGGTAGACACATAGGTGGGTTGACTCGGTAATAATTCATTGTATACATCTTTCTTTAAAAAAAAAAAGATTTTATTTATTTGAGAGAGAGAGAGTGAGAGAGAGCGTGAGAGCGGGCAAAGGGAGAAGCAGACTCCCTGATGAGCAAGGAGCCTTACTTGGGTCTCAATCCCAGGACCCAGGTGTCATGACCTGAGCAGAAGTCAGATGCTTAACCGACTGAGCCACCCAGGTGCCCCTTCATTGTATACATTTCTAATTCACACGCTATTTTATATTTATGTCATAGCAAATAAAAATGTAATGTTTATTATTTAAAACAACTGTAGTTTTTATGCAAAGTTTAGACATTTAATCTCCTCAGTTGTCAGCAGGGAGAGTTTTTTTAAAGGCAAAGGTGAAATAGACACCTTCAATTCTCTCAACTGCAGAGGGACTAAGGTTGTGTGTGTATGCCCACGATTTCACTCTTCCTTCTGGCCCTAATTTGGATTCCTACGAAGCTGGATGATTTGCTCATACCTTACGCTCCCTGCAAGGAGTATATTGACTGCTTACATATATTTTCACACACTTAAGATCTTTTAACTCCTTTTAGCCGATAGTGGAATTAATCAAAGGACATGGACAACAGAATTAATTGAAGTGTAGCAAGTCTCTCTATAATAAAGTCTTTTTTGGTGGCAAGTTGCAAAGATTCAATTCAAATTTCAGGTCCCTAACATTTGGAAATTTATTGGGTTATGAAACTGGAGATCTACTTCACAGATGTGCCTTTAGCTTCAAGCCTTACTAGATACAACTAGCCTTATTAAGACACTGTCTCTGAGCTCTGCCTTCCTCTGTATTAGCTTTCTTCTCAGCAAGTCATTTCTCTCTCAGTGCCAACAAATTAGCTAGTGATCCCATACAGAAAACATGTCCCCGGGGTGGCTGGTGGCGATGGGGAGGTGGGGGTGTGTGCCTGGCTGGCTCAGTCAGTAGAACATATGACTCTTGATCTCGAGGTTGTGAGTTCAAACTCCACATTGGTGTAGAAATTACTTAAATACATAAAATTAAAAAAGAAAAGCATCTTCCATGATAGTGCCAACAAAAGTCCCTGGGTCACCTGGATATTCCTGAATCAATCACTGTGGCTAGGAAGATTTGATACTCTGACCAGACAGGCAAGGGGCATATGGAAACCCAAGATGAAGAGGGGTCATGGAGTGGATTATCCACGATGAAGAAACTTTCTTTTACAACAAAAAGCGAGGGAGGGAGGAAAAGTATGGTGGACAGGCTGACTAAAATCACCAGTCTACCATATTTCCTGGAACAAATAGCTTCTAAGCCCTCACTTCTAGTCCTGGATCTTTCATTGGCCCGCGGCTACTTGAATCAATGAGTTTATCATATTCAAAGGCTGAAAGGGAGAATATTTCAACTTGGGAGTGTGGTCAAAGAATCCCCAGTCTCTCATTGGGTCCATACATATACCACCTTGTTCTGTCAACATATTTGGATGTGATTCTTAAATTGTGCCCAACAAAATGCCATCGATTTCTCCAACTAATAAAGAAAATGTTTAAGAATCCATAAGCATCCAAACTCTTGGTGACCATGCCATTAGAATCACAATAGATTCTTTTTTTTTTTTTTTTAGGGACTAACATACCCTTTTAATATGTTTTTAAATATTTTTAAGGTTTAAAAAGTGTTTAAAGTTTGTAGTTCCTAGTAGGAAAACATTATCTGAATGAATACCCTAATGGCAAACCATTGTAGAATCTTTCAGTTGCATGGGGGGCACAGGGGTAGGGATTCTCTTCACAGCACCCCAGCTTTCTTCATGAGAAGGTCAGAGGTACACTGGTTTGTATTATTGCAACATCCATTAGGTGATCGAAGTTGCTTTTCCTTCAGCAAGGGCTTTATTTGTCAGAAGGGCATTATGCTTGACCTCCAAATTTGGCTGACAATTTACTGATGAGATTCATAACCTTTGGGTTGCTCTGATATTTTGACATATTCGCTGGGTTCTGGGC
>CM052891.1:43358366-43383086 GCA_028534135.1 Potos flavus
ACACTGGTTTGTATTATTGCAACATCCATTAGGTGATCGAAGTTGCTTTTCCTTCAGCAAGGGCTTTATTTGTCAGAAGGGCATTATGCTTGACCTCCAAATTTGGCTGACAATTTACTGATGAGATTCATAACCTTTGGGTTGCTCTGATATTTTGACATATTCGCTGGGTTCTGGGCCACATCCTGGAAGGCCACCATAACTTCTGGATCCTGCATGGCTGCAAGAACCTCTGGATCACTAAGAATTTCATTGAGCCCAGGCATTCCTGCCATTCCAGGCATCCCCCCTGCCATTCCAGGCATTCCTCCAGAAAAATTACCAGGCATTCCCCCAATGGATTCTTTTAAAGAAATCCTCACACTTTATCCTCAGCAGAAGCGGCTCTTTGCCACTTAGAGATTAACTGGCCTTAGTTAGAGGATACTGATTCCCTTTCTGTTTTCACTTTGGAATTATGTTCGTCATTTACATTTTTTAAAAAATTGTGGCGAGATTCGCATTTCGATTTACCTGGTCCATTACACAATGACTGTTAGCTAAAAGTTAAAAAATGCCTACTCAGATCAGGTTAAAAAGATAATTGGGTATACTCTGTGGTGAACTCTGAGCTAATTCAAACATTGTTCCACAATCCTCAATATTGACATTAGATGGCTAGGCTGCTAATCACAGGCAGCTCTGCTAGTCATAGCATTGGTTTAAAGACTTGGTATGTTAGAGACTATAGCTTTTCCCGAATGTAAGAAGCTTGCACTCTCCCCTTTAACCATGATATCTCCATGTGGACTGGCTCCCCCTGCCCCTTCTTTTTGCCAAAAGAAGGCAAGGGAGAAGTAGAGGAGAAGAGTTTGATGGTCATGACAACTTCTTCCTTCCCTAAGATTCTCTTTAAATAATGCTCAATTTTTACACTCTATTGAGAAAGCCACAAATGTCGACAGTGCCAAGACACTGGGACTAATCAGCAGTGTATCTATCATTCATTCATTCATTCATTCATTCATTCATTCAATAAATCTTTATTGAATACCAACCAATGGCCATGTTCTACACTAGATGTTAATATTACAGTGAACATGAAAGACAAGAGTCTTTGACTTTATAAGACATTCCAGTGGGGAAGACAGACATAAACAAGGATCCATGACAGCGAGCTGGAGAAAAGGCTGTAGCAAGCTGTGTCAATGAGGGTCCAGCCATGGAAAGAGAAACCACACTAGTTATTTCAGGCAGAGGGAATTTTAGGAGTCACACATATCAAATGGAAGAAGGGAGTGATAGCAAAGATTAGAGCTGCTAAAAATACCCTTGGCAAAACCCATGGGAACGGAACCAGCTCTGGTGCCTGTCACTGTCATCCTCTATTTACTACAGAAGTGTTGCTTGGACAGAGGAAGTAACTGCTAAGAGTTAGGAATGATCCCCTTTCACTGTAGAAGCAACGATTACACTATTGAATCCAGAAGCAAGCAGGTTATTCTCCTCCTCCTACCTTATTTCCTGCTTATGCCTCCCAGTGGTAGAAGTTCCTTGGATGCTCTGGCATGGGAACCTGGGGAAAGTCGTTTATACACTCTGGGCCTCCGCCGCACAGTAGTATACAGGGCAAGTGTAGAAATCAGACACGACATATATATAATATATGTAAGTATACATTATATATATAACCTCCAGAATCAAGAGTAGAAGCCAGGAAACCAGTAGGATCCTAGTGCAATAGACCGTGCAAGTGAAACAGTTTGGCTTGGACTAGAGTACAAGTGGTTGGAATTCAACGTATTTTTTTAGATAAGGTCAAAGAGAAGAGTCGAGGGTGATTTCAAGGACTTTGGCCTCAGTAAACAAGATAAAGGACATAGCATTTATTGAAATAGGGAACACTGGAGGAGGTGTGCTTTTTATTTGGTGGATGAGGGTAAATAAAAAGTTCTACCTCAAGTGAACTTAAGATGCCCATTAATACATTCAAACGGAGATGAACAGGACGGAGTTAAATATGGCCATCGGAGTCTGGAGAAATGGATGGGACGAGAAACGGAGTGTAAAGCCACGTCTGATCACCACCCACGGGGTTAGATGAGGAAGTCGTGAGCTGTGAAGAGAGAAGCGGTCCAAGGGCTGGTTCAGCAAAGGAAAACCCAGAGGGCTCAGCCAGGGAGGTAATAATAAAACCAGAAAGGGGGGGGGGGGGAGCTGGGGAGGGTGGAAAACGAGCCAAGACAGGGTCTCGAGAAGACAGCCACTGATCAGTGGGGCCAGCCGCCGCGGGATCCGAGGAGGACCTGGTAGAATAACGCAGCAAATGGGGAGGCAACTCTGAGCGGCGTGGGTTCCCCTCTGGAGGAGTTCTGCTGCAAAGGGGAACAGAAAAAACGGGAAGGTAGCTAGCGGGTGACAGGCAGCCCAGGGAGAGCGTTTTTAACGACGTTCGCACTCGGCCAGCACAGCCGTCCATGAGGTCCAGACGAACCTCAGAGGACTTTCTGGAAAAGCGTGCACACTGCAGGCAGGCGGCGCAGCGCGGAAGGCCGGCGGCGGCCTCGGGCCCCAGAGCCGGACGGCCGCGCGGGGATGGCGCTCACCGTCCACGGACGCGGCGAGGCCGGGCCTCCCGCCTCGGGCCCTTGGGCCCCGTCTGAGAGCCACAAAATGGAGGAGGGTCGGGAACCCCCTCTCGAGGGCGTCTCTGCGCGTGGGCCGCGTTCCGGCGCCCGGCCGCTCGCCCTCCGCGCCTCGACCCGCTTGCCGGGCGCTCGACGTCCTCTCCCTGAAGCCTCGACGTCCTCTCCCTGAAGCCTCCGCGTCAGCTCCGGGACACGCCGTCGCCGCCGCACCCCTCCCCCGCCGCGCAGGCGCGCAGGCGCGCGGCCGCAGCCCCCACCCCGGGGCCAGACCCCGGGAGCGGCGTCCGGCCCGCCGAGGTCACGTGGCCCGCTCCGGCCAATCGGCGCGCGGCTGCGGAAGGAGCCCAGTCCCGCCCGGCCGCGGTCGGACTGTTGGACCCGGGCGAGTGCGGAGGACGCGGCGGAGCGAGCGAGCCAGTGGATGAGCGAGGTGCGGCTCCGGGCCCAAGGGCGGGTGGTGGCGTGAGGGTCGCGGGCGGAGGGTCGCGGCGGGGAGGGAGGAGGCGGCGCCCGCCCGCGGGCACATCCCTCCGGCCCGCCATGCTCCCGCGGCGCGTCCGACCTCCCCTGTCTCCGTAGGACCAGGCCATGGAGAGCCGAATCCAGCGCGTTCGCGACGCGTTCGCGTCCGGCCGGTCGCGCCCGCTGAGGTTCCGGTTGCAGCAGCTCGAGGCCCTGCGCAGGATGGTGCAGGAGCGCGAGAAAGACATCCTGGAGGCCATCGCCGCCGACCTGTGCAAGGTACGCGCGGGGCGGCGCCCGGACACCCGCCTCCGGTCCTCCCACTTGGGGACCGCAGTCCGCCAGGGCTTTTGCATTTTTTAAAAATTTATTTCTGATTACCCAAGCACTGTGGGAGTGTTATCTCCAGCTGTACTGATAAAGCAAGTTTCCCTTGACTTGCCCGAAACTCTCCCCTTGCTTAGTCGGTGCCTGTGATTGCAAACAACAAATACACAAGTGTCTTCTGGCCT
Source organism: Potos flavus (assembly GCA_028534135.1). Classification (NCBI taxonomy): domain Eukaryota; kingdom Metazoa; phylum Chordata; class Mammalia; order Carnivora; family Procyonidae; genus Potos; species Potos flavus. Next base: position 43,361,968 of record CM052891.1, read on the forward strand.
CTTTCTGTGTTGGAATTGCCTTTTAGATCCTTGCCTGTTTTTCTGTTGCATTTGAGGTCCTTTTCTCTATTATTTGTAAGAATTCTTTGTATATTGTGGATTTTGATCATTTTTCAGCTTAATATATTGCAAGATGTTTTTCTCCGGGTCCGTTTCTTGCCTTTTGGTTTATGGTTTCTTTTATAGACGGGTTTTTGGGTTGTCGTTGTTGCGCTGAAATTTTCCTCCCTGACTCTGTTTTAGGCCAGTGCTCCTCCAACTCGAGTGCCTTGGTGAGTCACCTGGGGATCTTGTTAAAATGCAAGTTACAGCTCAGTAGGTCTTGGAGGGCATCTGAGATTCGAAGTTTATAACAAGCTCCCAGGTGATACCATGTTGCCTGTTTTGAAACCACGCTTTTTAAAAAATTATTTCACTTTTTAAATTGAGGTATAGTTGACATACACTATTATATTAGTTTCAGGGGTACAACTTAGGTGCAATATGGCTTTTTTCTCTTATTTCACCTTCTCTAGGTCCACCCATATTGTCACAAATGGCAAGATTACTTGCTTTTTTAGGGCTGAGCAGTGTTCTATTGTAGACATATATGTGTGTGTGTGTGTATTCCACATTTTCTTTATCTGTTTATCTATCAGACACTCAGATTGCTTCCATATCTTGGTTATAGTCAATAATGCTTCCGTGATCATAGGGATGCATAAATCTTTTTGAATTAGGGTTTTTTTTTTTTTTTTTTGATTTTTCGTTTTGTTTTTTTTTTTAGATTTAATTTTTTAGAGTCATCTGTACACCCAGTGTGGGGCTTGAGCTCACATCCCCAAGATCAAGAATCGCATGCTCCACCAACTGAGCCCGCCAGGAGCCCCTCAATTAGTATTTTCATTTTGTTTGGGTAGATACTCGGAAGTGGAATTGCAGGATGGTGTGGTATTTCTGTTTTTACTATTGCACGCACCCTAAAATTAGTCAGTAAATCTCCTTCGCATATGGTCTGGGCGCTTTTCAAACTGCTGGGTCTCAGAGTGAGTGAGTCTGTGTGCCGACACCTTAAGAGCAGAGTCTTGGTTTCCTGTAGCCCTCCAGTTCTTCACTAACCCCATTCCCATCCCAGGTAAGCCCTGCTGAGTTTCAAAGCCAGAGTTACAGAGGCTCCTCGGTGCAGGTCCCCAGGGCGGGGACACCTGATGTGGCGCTTGTGCCCCTCCGTCTTCAGGGAGGATCTCCATGCCTGTGATAACCACGGCTGGTTGTGGGTCCCCGTGCCAGCGGTGTGCGTTTGGACTAGACCGAGTCTCTGCCCCTCCCACCCTTCTCCATGTAGCTTTTTCTTTATGTCTTTAGCTGTGGAAGAGGTGTTCTGTGGGTCTCTAGGTCACTCTCAAAGAGAGTTATTCTCTGTGCAGTTGGAGGCTTGGAGAGGCCATGGGAGGAGGTGAGCTCAGAATCCTCCTACTCCACCCTCTTCCCAAAAAAACCCAGAACCACTTTTTGAGTAGCAAGGTGTGGGGTGGTATTTAGGACGTTAGTATGTTACTCTCTATTTTCTAGTAGTATTGTTATCACTTTGTTTTTATGTTTTATCTTTATTCCAGGGGTAACAAGGCCCAGCTCTGGCTCTGGGAGACCCCCTCATTTCCCCCAAAGGTTATTTTGAGGGGTAGTAATACCAGTAGTAGTAGTAACAATGGGAACTCTAAACTTTCCTTCCTAGTACTTTTGGTAGAGAGGGGCTCTGAAATCAAATAAACAAGATGGCAGAATGAAGATTTCAAAAAGGATGAATCATTCACTCTATAAGCATCAGGTATTTGTGTGACTATGTAGGTATATATGATTACTAAAGAACAGTAAGGTCCTTGCCCTTGAGGGATTTAAATTTGGGAAACAAACATATACAGATATAATGTGAATACAGTTATAAATCCGTGTGTAAGGGTGAAATGTTAGGATACACACTGGAGGCAGAATTGCTGTGATTTATAAAGTGTGATCAAGACAGGCTAATATTAATCATATTAATACGTTCCTGAAAGAGGTAATGTTTAATCCTGACTTTAAAAGGCCTAGATCTGGGACGCCTGGGTGGCCCAGTCGGTTAAGCATCTGCCTTCAGCTCTGGTCATGAGCCCAGGGTCCTGGGATCGAGTCCCGTGTCAGGCTCCTTGCTGGGTGGGGAGCTTGCTTCTCCCTCTGCCTGCCTCTCCTCCTGCTTGTGCGCGCGCTCGCTCTCTCACAAATAAATAAAAATCTTTAAAAAAAATAAAAGGCTTGAATCAGTAAAGAAGGATTTAGAGGGGTTGACTATATTAGAGCCGAAGTTAGCAAGTCCTTGCTGAGGGTGTGAATGTGCGCAGCAAACCAGCTTAGTCTCATAAATGTCACTGCAGGTGTACCTGACCTGGTTTTCGGCGTATAGGGCTGAGTGTTTCTGACTTGTGCAAGTTAACTGTGACTCTCTTTATAACAGAGTGAACTCAATGCATACAGTCATGAAGTCATTACCATTCTTGGCGAACTGGATCTCGTGCTGGAGAATCTTCCTGAATGGGTTACTGCTAAACCAGCTAAGAAGAACTTGCTCACCATTCTGGATGAGGCCTATGTGCAGCCGGAGCCCCTGGGAGTCGCGCTCATCATTGGAGCTTGGAACTACCCCTTTGTTCTCACCATTCAGCCTCTGATCGGAGCCATTGCTGCAGGTCCGGGGTCAGCTGCCGTCGTCCTGACTCTTTGCAAGGGCTTCTCCTCTTCCACGGGTCCTAAATTAAGGGTAGCGGCTGATGAAATACATTTGCCGTGGTGGTTTGCCTTGCTTTATGCCGGCAGCGTACCAAGGATGCAAAAATATTATCATATCATGTATGTATATCTAGCAAGCGCAAAGTATTTTATTAAAGCTGAGCAGAGAGCCCGATGCGGGGCTCGATCCCAGGACCCTGAGATCATGACCTGAGCCGAAGGCAGAGGCTTAACCCACTGAGCCACCCAGGCGCCCCTTCTCTTTGCTTTCTTGATGGCATGACTTAAAACACACAAGTTTTTAATTTTGATGTAATCCAGTTATCTTTTATTTCCCCTTTTGATCATATGTTTCGATAGGTTTTAAGGTTACTCACGTATTAAAAGATGCTGTCCTGCTTTTTTTGCTTTGTTTAGGAAATGCCGTCATTATCAAGCCTTCTGAAATAAGTGAAAAAACAGCTAAGCTCTTGGCAGAGCTCCTCCCACGGTATTTGGACCAGGTAATAACGTCTTGCCCCATCCCGGGCATGTCTGTTTCTCATGAGGGGGACACACGTCTGCTGTTCGTGCTGGGGCGTGCCGTGGACGGCTGTCTGCACGGCGTTGCCGTAGGGAGGAGTCCCAGTTTAGCTTTCACTGAAAGGCTGCTGTAAAAGGCGTAGCTGGAGTTGGACACGTTCCTCGAACAACCTGAAGGCTAACCGTGGGTTCTCCCCGCAGTCTTGTCCCTGCCGCGGCAGCCCGCGGAACTCGTCCCAGTAGCTGTGGTTGTCCGGCTCAAGAGGGCCATGAAGACAGGGTGATGTCGTGGGTTGAGTAGGCTTTGGAACCAGAGGATTGAGGTCGAAGGTCCTCCTTTGCCACTCACCGGGGGTTAATTCATCACTGTCTCACCCGGTGGGGATAGTAAGGCCCACCCCCGCCTCTCTCTCTGAGTTCACTGGGGGACCAATCACAGACGTTCTGTAGGTGGACCCATGCAAGCTAGAACTTGAAGCATTCGTTGGGCAGTTGAACTGTGGAGTGAGCGAGAACTAACGAGCCCTCCTAATTAGTAGGAGATCGGGTGGGAGCATGAGGCCCCCGCGCCCGCTTTTATCTCATGCTCTCCAAGTCTTTTGAACACCTGGCTCTGTGTCCCTTCCTTGCCATCTGTTCCATGCCATTGCCCCTCCGGGTTGTGCTGCCGCATGAGACGTTCTTCCATTCCAGCTGTTAGAAGAGCAGAGGGCACCCGAGGGCTTAGCGCGAAGCTGTGGGGCCTCTCCCCAGTCCTGGGTAAGGAAACCGAGGCTCACAGGTGTGCAGTAGGGTTGCCAAGGGTCTCCTAGCTAGTGAGTGACAGAGCCCGGACTTAGTCTGGATCTGACTTCCAGAGCGAGGGCTCTCCCCTGCGTTGCCTCTCCCCTGCATTGCCTCGAGTTCCGCATTCCCCTGGCTCCTAGCCTGGGCTGAGCCCTGCAGGGTTGTGTAGGGCTTAGAACGTTCAGCTCCAGACCCTCAGCTGGGACCTGTCCTGTGGTCCCCAACCACAGACCCTTCACCAAAATCCCCAGCTCGCATAACCCCCATCTCATTCACCTCCCCGGTCAAATCCAGCCGCTTGCTCTCTTCTCTTGGGCGCCTTCACGGCCGAGCTCGTGTGGAAACCTGCAGACCCGCCCCGGTCCCTTCCACCACAGGCGGTGGGTCTCAGATGCCATCAGACTCTGTGCTCGTGTCCTCTGTCACCTCCCTCCTGCCTCCTCTCCGGGGCTGGTCCCCTCTTTTCCCAGTGTTCCTGAACGCTGCAGATTTATGTCGAAGAAGTTGCTTGTTAGACGGTGGGATTTACCGGTGACGTCAGTGCCTCTGTTTCTCCTTCCCGAAGGACTTGTATGCCGTGATTAACGGTGGCATCCCAGAAACCACGGAGCTCCTGAAACAGCGGTTTGACCACATCTTCTACACGGGGAACACGGCCGTCGGCAAGATTGTCATGGAAGCCGCTGCCAAGCACCTGACCCCCGTGACGTTGGAGCTGGGAGGGAAGAGCCCGTGTTACGTCGACACAGACTGTGACCTGGACGTCGCCTGCAGGTGAGCCTGCTTATACCTGACGGCTTCCCAACACTGACACGTTGGCATGCCCTCCATGCCCTGGCGTCCTGGGCCTCCTGGCTCGGAGAGACGTCATCGCTCTCGGGTGGCTGATGTCCCCAGGGGCAGCGGAACTCTTTCCCAAACCACATCTTGCCGCCGCTGCCGGGAGAAGTGAGCGGCGGGTCTCAACATTGCGCGGTTGTCCTTAGGAGTTAGTGAGAAGTGCTTGCTTTTCTTGAGGTTACAGACCTGCTAGGTGATCGAGGAAGGGGGTAAAGGATCGTGTGTACGGAATAAAATCTTTAGCTGCCCAACAGGAAGCTATTATGCTCACCTCTTAACAAGTTCCTTTGTTGACAAAGTCCATTATTACTCCTGTTTTCGCTCTCAGTAACCTCGTGCAGCTGGGCACCAGAAAACAAGGTTGCAGATGCATCTCTCTGCTAAATCAGGGTTAGCTCCCAGGAAGTGCCAAAACCCGGGACGGGCTGTGTGCTCGGCTGCGTGCTCGGCGGTCTGGCTTTTCTCTCCCCTTGCGAGATGGGCAAAGAGGGCTCATAGGCAGGTAGGCCGTGTGCAGGCTGTCTAGTTGCCAGAAGCTGAGGCCTCCGGGAAAAGTGCAGGTCGCAGGCTTTGATCCGTACGTGGGCACGGCTTTCCACAGCGGGCTGCGGCTCCACAGAGAAGAGGGTGGTCTTGGGGGCTGGCTGCTGTCTTTATCCCTGAACCTCTTGCCAGCAGGACTTGCAGCCACCAGCAGGGAAACGGGAGTCTGTATGGAGTTCCCGACATCCAAATGCCCCCTGGCTAGAGTCAGGGGAGAAGAGGGTGTGGGGAGGCTGCTGCCTATCTCCAAACAGGCGAGGGCTTCCCTGCTCATAAAGTACCATTTCCCACGAGCTGGCATGAGAACGTCCCTGCTCCTCAGAGCGTACCGTGTCGAGGGGGAAATGCATCCTAAGTTCCAACCGACTGGTGTAGAGATAAGCTTATAAAGCGTTTGTGTTCTTTATAAAGACTACAAAGCCTACAAAGTAAACATGTGAAGACATGCTAGGCAAAATACTCGACAGAAAGGCGTGTAGCAGGTGAATAGTAGGCTGAATTCTGTGGCTTTTTGGTCTCCCCCCTCAGGCGTATAACTTGGGGGAAGTACATGAGTTGCGGCCAGACCTGCATTGCTCCTGACTATGTTCTCTGTGAGCCATCCCTCCAGCACCAAATTGTTCAGAAGATTAAGGAAACCGTGAAGGTTTGTGCTGAACACATCGGATTCCACTGGTTTCGTTAAGATAACGTGTCTAATCAGCTCTGGGCAGGCAGCATCCCTGGTCCCCCCAGCCCCACCCCACCCCGCCTCCCCGGAGAGTTCTAGTAGCATGTGTGGCTGAGTTAATGTATGGGTTTATTCAAAATGCTCTGGGTGCCTTTCAGAGAAAGGTGTCTGCTAGGAGCACGGTTAGGTTGGTGTATATTAACCCACTTCAGCTGCCTAGTTCATGTGTTCAAACAACTGGTTAGTTGTGGCACACGCTTTGAGAAAAAAAAAAAAATCGATAGCTATGTTTTGTGGTTTTCTTAGAAGATATTGCCAGTCCTCTGAAATGCAGTGAGAGGCCCTTTGGCCTGTTGGCCATTGCTAATTAAGGTTATTGGTTATTGGTTCCTGAGAGGGCTTTGGAAGGCGGGTAGTTTGGAGGAGTGAATTAATGAAATACGTATTAATACTATAGTCTGGGCCTGGTTCTCAGTTTTTCAGGGTGTTCAAAGTAAAGATCTCTCTAGAAGGAATTGAGAAATGCTATGGTAGTGGCCTGAGCTCAGCCTCGAAGAAATGTAGGATTTGGATTGGAAGAAAGGAAGGGGTGAACCAGTGTGACTGAGCTCACCGGTGGGAGGGGGTCATTAAGCGCCCTGGGTGGAAGAAATTACTGAAACAGTCATAGTTCACTCAACAGATGCTAACCCAGCACTAAAAGGAGGGATTGGGGGCACCGAAGAGTAACATTATGATCAGGGAATGAAGAGCGTGTCCTGGGAAGTTGAGAGAAGAGCAGGGATCAAGCGGGGTCACTCTAGGCACAAGGGGCTGAAGGTCTGGACGTGGGACTTGACTATGAGGGATGGGACTGAAGATGGGGCCAGAAAAGGAGAACATGAAAGGGGCATTGGCCAGACTCGGGGAACGTGGGACGGCAGGGTTTCAAGGTCCCTGTGAGACCGAAAATCCTTGGAGATGGGAGAAGACGTGCTTAGCTGAGTATGGGGTTGAACTTGGTTTCAAAGGAGTAGGATCCCCTTTGCCTTCCTGAGGCATTCACATCCTTAAGACAGCGGTTCTCAACTGAGGTTCTCCCAGGGAGCCATGTATGAGAAGTTTCCAGTCGTCCCCTTCTGAAGACTGCGATTCACCTGGTCTGGGGTCTCCAGGTGATTCTAAGGGGCAGGCAGCTTTGAAAACCACCGTTGGTGGCTCCGGAGTTGGGGCCCGTCAGCACGCTGCCTGGGTGATTCTTAGCGCCTAGACCCGAGGCTGGTCTGCAGGAGAGCCACGCGAACCCCAGACATCACCGAGAATCCTCGGTCTGTGCGCCTGCCTTAGAGAACCAAGCCCAGCCTGCCAGAAAGCGTAAACACTGCTAGACGGCTAGAGGGAGGAGGGCAGTGATCTACAACCAGATGGCTTTTTGGGCACGAGTGGATTTTGCCCTTATTAAACTGAAATAGCGGTCTTTTGTGGCAGTTAAATGCTATTATTTTAAATAGGAATTTTATGGCGAAAATATAAAAGAATCTCCTGATTATGAGAGGATCGTCAACCTCCGTCATTTTAAGAGGATACTAAGTTTGCTGGAAGGACAGAAGATCGCTTTCGGTGGGGAGACCGATGAGGCCACACGCTACATAGGTAATGGAAATGCGCCTTTTGCTCTGGGGACACGGGCAGTGTGACAGTTTCCGTTGACGCTGTTACTGACACTGAATAAACTCTGAGAGACGTAATGTTTACTAAGTGATGACACACTGCTTTCTGGTGTTCGTTCTTATAAACCGCTCAGAGATGGTTCTGTGTCTTTATAGATAATGCCACCGAGGGTGCCTGGGTGGCTCGGTCGGTTAAGTGGCTGCCTTCGGCTCAGGTCATGATCTCAGGGTCCTGGGATCGAGTCCCGTGTCCGGCTCCCTGCTCAGTGGAGAGCCTGCTTCTCCCTCTCCCTCTGCCTGCTGCTCTGCCTACTTGTGCTCTCTCTCTCTGTCAAATAAATAAATAAAATCTTTAAAAAAGAGTGTCGCACTGGCTTTTTGCCTCTACACATATCTTTTCTTTTTCTTTTTTTCTTCCTACAACCGGTAACCTGACAACCCTGAGAAGCTAAACAGAACTCTTGTGTAATTCCTTCTGGTTTCTGGCAGGAGGGACAGCCCGAGGAGGAAGTCGTACTGCCACACATAGTTAGTAGCAGTACTGGCCCAGAAATAATGTTTCCTTGTTTTATTTTTATTTTATTTTTTTTTTAGGGTTTATCTATTGAGAGGGAGGAAGGGCAGGAGGGGGAGAGGGAGAGAGAATTTTAAGCAGACTCTGTACTGGGCATAGAGCCTATTGGAGCTCGATCTCATGACCCTGAGGTCACGACCTGAGCCGAGGACAATTGTCAGGTGCTTAACTGGCTTCACCACCGGGGCGCCCCCGAAATAACATTTTGATCTCTCAGGCTTGACATTATTTGTTTATTTTGCTTTTGTGTTCTTTTATTCTTCACTCCAAGTATGTATGCCTGTTGCATTTCGAACACATTGTTCTATTTTTTTTTTTAAGATATTATTTTTGTATTTGAGAGCGAGAGAAAGCACGAGCAGTGGGAAGGGCTAGGGAGAAGCAGGCTCCCCACTGAGCCGGGAGCCCAAGGCGCGGCTTGATCCCAGGACCCAGGGGTCATGACCTGAGCTGAAGGCAGATACTTAACGACAGCCCCCCAGGCGTCCCCGAACACATTGTTCTAAGATAACATAAGGTGACAGGAATAACAGACACATTTACTTGGCAAAAGAGCTGCCCCATATAGCTTCACTTACCCCTCTTACCAGATGGGATGCTGCGTATCCCCAAAAAAACCCAACTTGAAAGAACCTGAAACCCTAAAGGACTTAAAACAACGAGGAAGAAAGTATTCTGTCATCAGTAAGGGCCTCCAAACCCCCAGTTTTTCATCTTTTTGTTTTCCCATCAGCCGTTGACCTTGCCTGGCTCCTCGGCTCATCGACGGCAAGAGGAAAGGTCTGTTGCAATTAGGTCAACCAGTTAGGAACCTCCCCCTGGCCCGGAGTCAGTGTCCGCTTACCCGAGTGCACGGCTGCGTGGGGAGTAGACACCCCCCCGGAATGGTTCTCTGAGCCCGGGAAGCAGTGGGCGGCGGTTTTGGGGAGACAGCAGACTCGCCCGTGCAGGGTGCTGCCGAGAGCCGTCTTCTGCCACGTTGCCGAGGGGACCTAGTGGGAAATGAGGGGGAAAGGAAGAGAGCAAACTTGTTACTGGCAGGTATCTTCTCTTTCCGTTGAAGAGCCAGCTCGTTTACGGGGTCTTTCGGAGCGCCGCTGTTTGGCGCCCCGCCTGGCACGGACGCCTGGACCCTGCAAAGCCTTGTCGGCATCCGTGTTGCCTGCCTCTCTCGTGCGCCTTCCCCGGAGTGGCTGGAACACTGAACTGAGGGACTCTTGACCCTTGAAATCCATTCTTAACCTGTCTAACAGAGTTGAGATAAAGGTCGATGAGCTCCTGCGCGTAAAAACACGTGAATTAAGAAATAGTGTCGGTTTGATCCACGGAGGGGCTGTCTGCACTCCCAGAGGGACCTGTGCACAGCGGCATGGAGACTACCTCCTGGTCCACGCGGATGTGGCTGCCGACAGGGTTTGACGTGAATAGACTCGGGTGTCTGTATCCTTCCGTCACTTGCCTGGGGGTCCCCGGATGCACCAGCTTGGAGACAGACACGCACGGGTCATCCACTTATTTTTCTTTTCTTCGATGGCTAATATTTGGGCAGGAGCGGGAAGGGGATGGATCGGTGAGCCAGCGAAACAAACGTTAAGATGAGAGCTCGGCATTCCTGTCTTCGACTTCACGATTTCCTCCCGCTGCTTTCCTCTTCCAGCCCCGACGATCCTTACTGACGTCGATCCCAAAGCCAAGGTGATGCAAGAAGAGATTTTCGGGCCCATTCTTCCAATCGTGCCCGTGAAGGATGCCGACGAAGCCATAAAATTCATAAACAGCCGTGAAAAGCCGCTGGCCTTCTACATCTTTTCTCACAACGTTAAGGTAAATTGCTCGTGAGAATGGCTCGCCGGCACGAGCCACTGTCACAGACCGTGTTCTTTCTCGGCCACAAGGGTCTGTTTTGTCCAGTAACAGAGTCCACCGAGTGGGGCGCTGCCCGCAGTTGGCTGTCTTGGGTGATGCGGCCCTGGGGTTATGGCTGTCACCCTTCCCACACTCCCTGGGGTCAGACCTGAGTCTTCAGGGCTGCGTCACAAGCTTTTGCGCTGTCACCTCCCCTGTAATTGGAAGGCTTCCCTACCAGCACTGGAAGCTTCTGTGGCCTGAACCCCCAGGGCGTTCCTATGTAGGAGCCTTTCCTCTTATTAGCCCAGTGGCGCCTGTGGCATTCGGGTGGGCCGTGTGGGACTGAGGTCTCTGGCACAGTCACGGACATGGTTGTGAGATCGCAGACTTCACTTTCCTTAGCTCCTTTGTTGTTAGAGCGAGGGGGCCGTACCAGCCAGGTGAGCCCGGGACGCCCAGTTACTCCAGGGTGAGCGGCCCCCTGGCCCGGCTGCGCGGCTCCCGGGAGGACCGGCTGTTGCTGAGGGACGGTGGCCTCGAGGTGGACAGGTGGGCTCAGGAGCCATCTGGAGAAGTGGGAGAACCCGAAGGAGGTGGGGCCGGTCAAGGTCTGAGGAGTTCACACACCCGAGGTTCTGCGGAGAGCCTCTCACGGTGATGCGCGGCTTCTAGAACCCGCCGTGCTGCGGAGATGGGGCCTTGTGAAGTGACACCGGACGCGTGGGCCTCCGTAAATAAGGCGTTATTAACCGTGGTCTGACAGTTTAAACGACCACAGGTGATGCAGACGAGAACCCTGCAGCCCGAAGTCTACCGGGCAGGGTGCACATCCGTGGGGCCCACCGCCCAGCAGCGGGGTCGCCCTCAGTGGCCGCAGTCCACTGTGACCCTCGTGACTCCAGCTCCCGAGGCCTTGTGGGCGGCGAGGTGAGGTGCCATTTCCCAGTCAGGTGTCCTCATGCCTGTTCTGGTCTCCGGCCGCCGTTTCTTCAGAACAAATAGAATACCAAATGTGAAAGCGTGCGTGTTCTTGGCAGTTGCTGCATAAGGTTCCAGGATACCTGTGAGTCCTGCGCCGTTGTTCAGAGCAGGAGGAGAGAAACAGGGGCGATGGCTGAGCCCAGAACGTCGTCTGGGCCGTCCCTCGTGGACAGAGGCTCCTGTGGCCACCGCGGGGGCCCCGGCTCGAGGCAGCGGTGGAGCCCGCGGGACCGTCCGTGCTGCCGCCCTCCAAGGGCTGGACGCGGGTCCAGGCACGTGCATACAACCACACATTTGCCCGATCGAGCAGTGCCTTCAGAGCGCTGACGCAGGCGGCACCGTGGGCCAACGGCGGGCCGCCGTGCCCGGGTGCGGAGCCCGTGTGCGGAGCCCGCGTGCGTCCCCTCCCGGCTGCGGCCAGCGGAACAGGCGCTGCTGACCCGGAGCCCGTGTTCCCTCCGCAGCTCGTCAGACGGATGATCGACAGCACGTCCAGCGGCGGCGTCACGGCCAACGATGTCATCATGCACTTCACCCTCAGCTCGCTGCCCTTCGGAGGGGTGGGTGAGTACGGCTCTCGGCCGCGCGCGGCGCCGACTGCCCACGTCCCACGGCGGCTCAGGTCGTCTGGCCGGGCAGGCGGCCCGCAGGTCCCTGCTCGACTCTCTTTGCCTGACAGAGGCCTCCCCTGGCCTCCCCGCCGGGAGGTGGCTTCCTGCCCCCGTGCCGGGCCCTCCGGCCAGTGGGTGACTCTGTCCTGTCACCCCTTCCGTCCTTAGTAGCCCCCCCCCCCCCCCCGCATGGTCTGTAACTGGTTTTGTTCCTTTCATTGGTTTGCTTATTTATTGCTTATTACTTGGTTATTATTCTTCTCTTAGAATGAGGGGATTTTTTAAATTTTTATTTTTTGGCCAAAGCCAGGTTTCAGATTTATTGAGAAGGTCCCTGTGTCTTTGTGAAAATGAGGTATGAATGTGGATGCAGAACGCCCAGAGCCGGCGGCAGTCGGGGTTTCTGAGGCCCCCCTTGCTGTCTGCTCAGGGTGGGCCAAAGTCGTCCTCCGTGTCCACCCCCACGGCCCCCCAGCCCTCTCTGTGGGGCGTAGTCTCTTCTCCAATCGTCTCACTATTTGAGAAGAGCAAGAGACTCCCCGTGTTCTAGAGAGGACGCACTCGTTCTCGGGGAAGCTCCACGGACACGACCTGGGCCCTGCTGTTCCCTCTGGGCCGTGACCCGCCTGCCTCTTCTACACGCGAGACGACTGGTTCTACTCTTATTTTTCCTCCGGGAGCTAGGTGGTTGGCTTCTCTAATATCTCTCAGAAGTGTCAAAAATAACGAACGTGTAGGAATTCTCGTAGTAAGAAGCAAACAGTAAAAGCCACTGTCTCAGAAGCTCAAGAGACCACAGCCTGCCACCCATGCGTGCCCCGCGTCCCGTTCTAGGGCATGAGGGGATCGCCAGCACCCAGCACCGTGCCTGGCGCACATGAGGGGCGTGTGGGCAGAGGCCGGGGCAGGGGTGCAGACTGGGGCTAGTGGGGCTTGGACTGGCGTGGCTGCAGGGGAGCTAGTGGAAAGGGGCTGGATATTTTGGGGGGTCAAGCAACAGGATTTGCTGATGGATTGAGTGTGTTGTGGAGGGAGGGGCGGTGAACGAATGGGAAGATAGCTTACAGGATGGGGGCTGCTGTTCCTCACTGCCCGGATTCTTAAAGGACTCGATGAGACTCCGGTCTGCTGTGCCTCAGTGGACCCCCCAGGATCCTGGCTCCCAGCAAAGACTCAGGCGTCCCTGGTGCCTCCTGAGTGCATGTTGAGTGACTTGTGTCCAGTCCCTGTTTTGCATTTAGCATCATCGACCGTACCCTCCTCTTTATAACAAAACCTTTCCCCGGTAAATACAGAAGGAATCCAGGCTGCCTAAGGAAAGGGAAGAATGAAAGCTTAGATTACCCATACCCCACTCTTTACAAATAAGCTCTGGCATACGTCCTTAAAATTCCTTTCCTTGCGCATATTTGCACACATACTTGTACGTAAAAGCAAGAATATTTTGTTCAACATTGTATTCTGTTGTAGATTGTGTGTGTCGTCCCCCCCCCCCCCCCCCGTGTGTGAGAGTATAGTGGGATATCGTCCCATGTCAGCGTGGTCGTGTGTCACGATTTCAGTGCCTACACAGTGCTCTGTCCTACGGGGCGGGGCATATTCGTGTTTAATTCCTGGCATTAGGTTTTTGTGATTCCAGATTTTTCCATAATAGGATTCTAATACAGTTTTGTGCAATTTCCGATTCTTTCCTTAGGAAAAACGTGTCATAGTGTCACTGCTGTGTTAAAAAGGCTCAGAGCTGGGTTTTATTTTTCAAAGTGAAATGCTTTTTTTTTCCTCCTGTTCCTAAAAGTGATAAGAGGTTTTTTAGGGAAAAGGGCAACAACAAAACACTATAGACAGCTGTAAAGCCGAAATGTAATAGTCTCCCAGGCCTAAACGCTGTTAACGTGTTGACGTACAGCTTTGATTTTTCCTTAAAAATGTGTATCTTTTGATGCATATTGTCAAATTTCCCTGTAGCTTCAGTTGTCCCCAAAATGATGTGTCAGCAGCCCCTAAAGCACCAGTAAGTGCCTTCCTGGCCCCATTCACCTGTGCCTTATGCCACTGTGCCATCCAGTGTATCTGCCCAGCACCCATCATAAAGAAGACTGTCCCAGAGCATGGCTTTCTAAGAGGACAAGGATTTACACTTGCTTACTATCACCCAGTGGGGTAACCCTGTCATCCTGTCTCTTCCGCTCTCTAGGAGCTTAGAGGAAGCACGTGGGTGCAGAGGGCTGTGGATAAACAAAGCCACATGGAACAGCAGGAAAAGAGCATACGGTAGTTAAGAGTCCAGCTGACCTAGGTTCACATTCTGGCTTTGCATTCTCCACCTTGGGCAGGTTGCCTGGCCCTGCCAAGCTCCCTTGCCCTCTCTGGAATCAGGGACACTGATGCCTTTATACCGGGGTTGTGGCGAGAATAGATTTAGAGAATGCAGAGCAGGGTCCTTGGTCTCAGTGAGAGCCACTGGCCCCGAGAGCCGCAAGCCCTCGCTGGGCCTTGGACAGCACCCTGTTTGGCAGGGAGATGACCTGGTGAACGAGGGGAAGAATTTCCTGAAAGAGCCACTTGCGCCGAGAAGTTAGGGGGGGGTTGTGCCCCGTCGGGGTTCACGCAGACGGGTAGCTTGTGTCACCTACAGCGGAGCCTGTCTTATGCGTTCCCTCTGTTTCAGGCTCTAGCGGAATGGGAGCTTATCACGGGAAATACAGTTTCGATACTTTCTCTCATCAGCGTCCCTGTCTACTAAAGAGTTTAAAGAGGGAAGGTGCTAACAAGCTCAGGTATCCTCCCAACAGCCATTCAAAGGTGGATTGGGCAAAATTTTTCATCCTGAAGCGCTTCAACAAAGGAAAACTCGGTCTGCTGTTGCTGGCTTTCCTGGGCGTCGTGGCAGCCGTGCTGGTCAAGGTGAGCCCCTGCCTTTCCGGTCCCAGCCCACCCTTCTGTCGCGGGAGCACCTCTACTTGTAGAGATGAACTCTGGCTCTCAAATTCACTTTCTGAGTCTGGGACAGGGTCGGTGAACTGTGGCCCGCCGGCCATCTTCCCGGGGGACAGCCACAGCCCGATGCTGGCTCAGCATAGCAAGAGTCGAGTGTTTGCAGCAGTGGCCGTGCAGCCCGCGGGGCCTAAATGGTCACAGAGCAAGTGTGCCGACCTGTGGTGTGAGAGGTTAAGACCCCAGGGCACCTGGGTGGCTCAGTCGGTTAAGGGTCTCGCTCTTGATTTTGGCTCAGGTCATGATCTCAGGGTCCTGGAATCTGTGGGATCGAGCCCCGTGTGGGGCTCTGCGCTCTGCGGGGAGTCCGCATGAGGATTCTCTCTCCCTTCCCTCACCCCCCTGCTTGCACTTTCTCTCTCTCGGATAAACCAGTATAAACCAATACATCTTTAAAAAAACAAACAAAAAACCCATAGGTTAGAACCCTGTAGAACGTGCTTGCGGCATTCTGAGCTGTCCAGTGCTCCGATCCTTCTGGTGCTGGGTGTCCCAGTGGCAGTATGGTTCTCGAGTGTGCCAGGCATCCGGGTGCGGGCCACACGAGGGGGAGACTGGTGCATTGGCACGACCGTGGCGAGGGAAGTGTGAATGCGTTTCCGCCCCCATTGACTGCCCTGTAAATTCTATCTCTGGGGATGAGTTACTGTAGACGCCAGCTCCCTGAGCTGCCCGCGATAACCCGCCTTCTCAAGGCAGTCCGTGTGTCCCTGGGGGTGAGCGAGAAGATCCAAGGTGACGGAAGTGAAGACGGGCGTGGGGGCAAGGCCATGGTGTTCTTGGAGCACTCGGCTAACCAGCCAAGGCGATGCCCCCAAACATAGTGACAACACCCGTGACCCCCCAGGCTTGGAAGGGAGGCCAGATTCTAACGTTTACTGGAAATATCTGTGTTCTTACCTGCATCTCGGTTCCAGTTTGCAAGTGGGGTGGCTCGTCTTCCAGGATCACAGCTCTGGTGGAACTGGAGAGACCAGTTGCATTGGAAATCATTTGGGTTTTCTCAGAAACACCAGGCTGTGCTGAGGAGAAAGGCCCTGTTGATTTTTGTCGCAGTTCAGACTGCTTTGTCCCATAAGCGGTGATGGACAGCCAATCCCACGGCCCAGCTCTATTAAGAGTGAGGTAGGAACTGCTTGTTTTCTATCTCTGTGTAAAGTGGGCCAAGTTGGGGGTCTGTTGCTTGGCCCAGGGTATCTGAGTGTTAAAACTTAACTTAGACATACTTTTTAAAAGGGCGAGGGGCGGCTCTCTGGGATCTTTTAAAAAAACGTGTGGAGGTAATGGCTCAGCTGGGTCTAGACGAAGCCCACATCATTTCCAGAAAAAGGAGCATCGCGCGTGCTCCTCCTCCTTCCTCCCCGTCCACTCGGCTCCCCTGGAGGTCACGCCCCAGCTGACCCCCTCAGATCTGTAGGCCTCACGTACACAGTGAACCCGTTGCTTCAGAATTGGAGACTAATCTTCTAAAAAATCTCTTAAGTCACTCTTCTGTTTCCTTTGGAGTTGTTTGGGTGTTTCAAAGGAAATGTGACTTTAGAATTCGTGGTGGCAGACTGAGTGAATCGAAACCCTCTGTGCCTTCGAGAGGCTCCTCCCTCCGCATCTCCCTGAGGTCTGAGGCGTGCGTGGGTCTCGGGTCATCCTCTGCCATCTTCTCTTGTCCCCAGACACCCGTCAGTCCCCAGCCCGAGACGCACCTTCTTGCTGGGGGGGAGCCTCTTCGCATCATGGGACATTCAGAGCGCCAGGGGCAGCGTGCCAATCCGACAGGCTGGGGCAGGCCAGGTGCCCCGCCCAGAGCTCCCCAAGGGGTTTGCCAGACAAGCCTTTCCTGCCAGCGGCTAGAGAAGCAGCAGCATATAAAGACATGTCACTTGGAAACAGGAAAATGTGGCTTCACTCCCTGGCTCCGAGATCAGCCGAGTTCCGACTCTGAGCAAGGCCCGTTCCGAGCCCCCCTTCGGCCTCGGCCTGCTCATCTGTGGAATGACCCCAGCCGTGGTCTGTCAGTGGGGAGACCCCGCTTCTCACTACTGCGAGCGGATGTGTTAGTGGTTCGGACCTTTCTGGATTCCGGGTGGGGCCAGTGAGCATTTGGTTTTCTTTTCCTCTTTGCTGCTTCTCTGCTCTTCTGTCTCTGAGCTTCTGTCCTCTTCCTGGTAAATCCCCTTTTATTTTAAATAAGTGATTATGAGCCCACGTTGTGCCTTTATTCGAGGAGTCCTTATTGGGACTGCACTCATTTTTCTGAAATGGCTTTTCTGCACTTAGTAGTTTTTCTGTTATGTGCTTGCTTGGAGTTTCATTCATTCACTTCACTAGAACGAGAACGGGCTCGGAACATTTTTAAAGTAGGAAATGGAAAGCAGCGACGATCCGTTTAAAGGGAGCGTGTCAGAATCGCAGAGTGGAGAGAAGTTTTCTACATGCATTTAAAAAATGTGTGTTTGTGTGTGTGTACACATCTACACAAAGTAAATTTCCAGTAAAGTGTCACGTAAGCCACAGAAAGCACGGTGGGGGTGCCGGTTTTAAAAAGTGGAGAAATATAAAGGGTTACAACTGAGAGATGTCACGAGGCCTTTGAGAATCGAGTATGCTGTTAGAACTCTTGAGTTGTCAGATTTCATGTCGAGACTTCAGCCTCCCACTCACGACTGGAGGAGAGGAAGTGAACATTTTCCGTGCCCAGCTCATCCCTGATGTCGTCTCATTGACACGGCACAGAATACCGCTCATCCCCTCTCCTTGTCTTGTTACTGTTCTTCGCACGGGAGGGTATATATAGTCTTTTATCCTCAGCCCAGACTGCGCTTAACTTCTTAGGGAGACAGGGACCTTTTTTTTTTTATACAGCGCATTTCATGTCTCTGAAAATAGGAGGCACTTGGTAGAGTCCCGATACGGAGTTCCTGTTCCGGGGCTGGTCAGGGGGGTTCTTACATCAGCAGAGTAACCTGGATCCCTCTCTCCTCTCTTTAGGCTGGATACTTCTGAAGAAAGATGCTGTTTAACCTCCTGGATGCCTCTGCCAAATTATTCCTCTTTTAAATAATTAACAAACCAATCGTTTTAAAATCCTACCGAAAATAATAAGGAAATACTCAGATGCACCATAATCAACCCTCCAAGTCATTGCCGCACCCCGAGGATAAAACCTGCCATCTCAGCCAAACCCCAGCCTTCCCCTCCACAGCGGCGGGGGTTGGGGTGGGGTAGGGTGGGGACTCGGAGAACCCATCTTACACTGTGTCACTCGGACCTTAGAGCTTGAGTCTAGGGGAGGAGAATGTGTTAGGCTACACCCGGACTCCTTGGGAGATGTAAAGGAGTGTCGGAACCTGTTGAGTGACTCCTTCACTCGAGTTCATGGGACTCAGGACACCCTGCCCCCACCCCTGCTGGCATCCGCCATCTTGCTGCGTAGCCGTCAGGGGCCCCTCCCTGCCCAGGGTTATCTGCAACCTTCCTCGTCCAGAGGGGTGAGGCTAGACCTTCCCAGCTCTGCTTGAGTTGGAGGCACTAGAATTGTGTATGGGGTTGGGAGGTGGGGGGGGAGAGGGGGAGTCCCCCGTCTCTCATCCACTGGGACATGGGGACTTGACCTTCAGGAGTCAACCCTCCTGTCAGATGTGCCACCTGACCAGTGGTCTTCCTCCTTTCTCATCCATTCTCCACCGTCTCCCGTGTTTATACTGGGACAGTCTCTCGGGGCCGTCTACAGATGCCTTCTGTGACTAATACCACGTAAAACATCTTCTTGTACATCCCAGGACTTCTGGAAAGACAAGTTGCCAATTTCATGCAGGTATCATCTATCATTCTTCCTGTGTAGGAGTTGTAGGATTCCGCATCTTATAAAACCCTAACTGGCATGTTTTTATGCTGTAATAAAGTATCTTATAACAATACTTCCTCTTTCTCAGGATCTTAAAGTTTCAGGTCAGTGGATTTTCAAGGACAGATCTGTTAAGTTTCTTATGCCCATAGCACAATGCACATAAATTCCACTTTCCTAAGAGAGATCCCTTTCTGAGTCAATGCAGCCTTCAGGACCTAACATGGAAAGCCATAGCCTGCCATGACAAAGAGGCCTTGGAGGGCTGATGGTGGATAGTTTGGAGGAGAAGGACTCTGAGCCACAGTCGGCCACGCTGAAGGGGAGCTCTCCTGAGCACGGCCGAGACCTGAGACCCGAGAAAGTTCAGCTCAGTGGGAAAGAGCGCAGCCTCCCTACCGGGCCATGGGGACTCCCACCCTCCCCAGAGAATGTGTCATCTGCTTGGTTGCATGGATCTCTTCCAGGAAGGCTGTCCGAGCATGTGATCTTCATCCCACGATCAGGATAATCGGTCCTAAAATATCTTAGGATTTCCATGTGGAATTTTTCATTTAGCCTATTAAATTGTACGTTCTGATTTCTAGTTCAACTAAATTATTGGCCTTGTCTATTCGTATATTCTACTTCAAAATAAATACATTATAAATGCTAAAACTGGCATGAAGTTTAATGACATTCTTTGCGTGGAACCTCTTACGCCCTGTTGGAGACAATTCTTTGGCCCTAGTTTTCTGCCAACTATAAATCCATTTTTTGCCTTTATCTATCACCGGTGGTGTTTATCAACTTTTAAGTCCTGCTTTCTCAAATTCTTATCCAAGATTTCTCAGGCTTTACTTTCTATTATTTGTGTGTGTGTGTTTTTTAAGGAAGGGAGGGTGGTGGGGGGAGGGGCAGAGGGAGCAGAAGAAAGAGATGCTCCAGCAGATTTCTTATACAGCACAGAGCCAACGTGGGGCTCGATCTCACGACCCTGAGATCGTGACCTGAGCCGAAATCAAGAGCCGGACGCTTAACCGACTGCACCACCCAGGCACCCCTGTGGGTTTTTATTTTTTAAAATACCTGTATATTAATAAGTTTTTAGCTCTACCCTCGTATCCCCATTTGCTAATCTAAAACAAGCGTTTCCATAAGCCTCCGCCCAGAACACTAATCCTATGAGGTTCTACATAAAAGCTGATCCCCCTCCCCCCACCCATCCTGTCGACCAGAATTCGGGAAGTGCAGCAGCCACATTACAAGGTCTCAGGCCTGTAGAACGTTTTGCAGCACCGGCCTGGGCTGTTTCCCAAACTTACTTGGCCAGGGAACCCTTTACTCTGAACACTTTGTAACCTTAGGACACATTTGGGGAAACGACATTACTTTTCCCTGCTCGGTTCCCAGTCATTTCCTTGGCTTGCCAGCAGCTCACTAAAGTATGTGTGTCCCAGACAAGAAGGATCCCCGCCTTCTGGGGAGTGGGAGGCCCAGAGTGTCGCTGGGTCCTAAAAACAACACGAATGCACGGAGGACTCTCGCAAACCGGGATTACATTCTCTGCTTCCTTTTTTGTCTATTGGCTCTGATTGATAAATTCATTTTGCTTGTCAACGCGTTTATAGCTACTGATGCCAAAGGGACTGTGTGTGGCAGGGGAGGCCAGACCGCCCTCCACTTTAGAGGCACGGAGCCTGAAAACGTGCGGCAGTCCCAGCCCTCCAGGAGAAGCATTCTAGGATTTGGGTCGGCACTGCCTTCCATCCTGAGGCTGTGTGGCCCGGCGATCTGGGTTCGGCTGCCCTTGTCTGTACCCGTCCCTGCTGTCACTAAGAGCAAGTGCTTCTCAAGGTCTGTGATCAGCACGATGCTGACGGAACCACGGCTCAGCGGAAAGGCAAAGGAGGGTCTGTGGACAGCCACCTACCTCGTCGGGGGTTCCCGGCGGCCAGATCTGCAGGGGCGCGTGGGGCAGGGACGCATGGGGTCCACTGGCCCCAGTCTCAGAGCGTCACAAAACCTTGTGAACAGACCTGGGCACCAGTCTCCTAGGAAATACTGTACTTTTTAATTGGGTGACAGTGTGTTTCGTGATTGTGTTTTGATTTGAAATCCCCCGATTGGACGCCATGTACATGTCTGACTCCTAGCAGCAGCAGCCCCAGGACTCTCTCGGGTCGGCCGATGGCTCCGTCACGAGCAGAGGGGAGAAAGCCAGTTCGACACGCGAGTCTGACGCCGTCCCATCACGCAAGGCGTGTGGTTTCCGGAGGTGTGGTCCATGATGTCCCCCCGACACCGGATCTCGTGGGTGCTGCTGCAGGCAGGTGTGGGCAGGGGGCCGGGAGGCTCTCGGCTCCCTTTCTGGCTCCGAGCTGCGTGGCTAGTGTCTGGCGGTCAGGAACCTGATGACCAGGCCCACCATCAGCATGGCTGACACCACCCCCAGGGCGGCCCCACGGCGGACGAGCAGCTGTTTCACCGACAGGGGGTTGGCCGGGGCTGCCGGGGCTGCCGGGGCTTGGGCTGCTTC
>CM052891.1:43383586-43419618 GCA_028534135.1 Potos flavus
CACACACAGCGTAACAAGAAACACTAAAACAGTGTTGACTCTTGTCTCTGAAGACAATTAAATATTTTTCCAACTAAAGAATGGATGTAATTAAACTATGTCTTGAAAAAAAAATAGCCTAAGTGTTTAGAGATGGTGACTATATCCAGTTTTAGTGACAGAACCAATTTCCCGAATTTTAAGCATTCAGTGAGTGAGCTGCCAATTTTGATTTTGTGTTGCCCTTGACCCAAACGACTTTTTTTTTTTTTTTTTGGAGGAGGAGGAGAAGGAGGAGAGGGGGGAAAGCAGCAATACTGTGTTTGAAAATTATACTCTGTATCTGGCTTTCCTGTGTATGTTAACTACTTAAATGTTATCCTGCTTTGGTTTTATAGTGATTGTGAGGCATTCAATGCAAGTATACAATTATTTTCTCATAAAAAAAGAAAAAAAAAAAGCTCAAGCCCAGAGGGCAGGTCCCCGCTTGGGCGTCCTCAAAACCATTCCCACAAACGTTCCCCAGGACTCTTACATAAGCTAATAATGCCTACATTTCCCTCTGGATAAAGCTCTTCTTTCCCACACTGCTTTCAGGCCCCGGGTGGGGCTGGGGTCTGGGTCTGCGGGGTTAGGAACAGGGACTAGGGCCCAGGGGCCATGTGGGTGCTTCCCTCAGGTGGGAACTGCCTCCTCCAGGTGGGGAGTTTGAGGATCTCGAGTCTTCCAAATGCTCCGGGAGGGTGGTGCTTTGGAGCTCGGCCTGTGCTGGCAGCCGTGGTTTGGCAGCCCCAGGCTCCGTGGCTGGTGTTCTGGGACTCCAGCCGAGGTGACCAAGGTGGAGTGGAGCAGCATCTCAGAGGCCCTGGCACCCTCCTACGGGGAGGTGAGAGTTCGGGGGTGTCGGCCCCCCCTCTCCGAGCTGCCCAGCGCTATTATGAGCAGTGCGCAGCGGGGGGGCCCCCCTCCTGTCCCCACATCCCCTTTGGCCTCCGACAACACACACCACATTTTTAATAGTTCGGCCCCAGGGAATAGGGCCATGAATCCCCATGACTTGGGGAGCCTCTCATTTCTTGGGGTGACCTTCCCCTTGGGGCTCCGTGGCTTACTACGTCCTGCCTTGTGCCAATTTCGGTGCCAGTCACAGTTTGGTGGAAACAGTAGAGACCACCTTGGGATTAATGCCGGAAGAGCAAGGAAGGGGGGAAGGGGGAGGGAGGGCAGGAGGGGGTGCGGGAGGGAGCGGGGAGGGAATAATTATTGGCAGGTGATCATCGGCGCAAGAAAGTTGAGCAACCAGCCTGGAAAACAAGAGAATCTGGGCAACTTTGGACCCCGGGCTTCTCATGCAAGCTCCGGCGATGACTCAGCTGCAAACACCTTCCATCCTAGAGGCCAATTCTTGGAAGATGGAACAGGAGCCAGCCAGTGCTGGGAAGGGGAGAGGAGCGGGCAGGGAGCGGGGTGCTGTGGCCACCTGGAGTGGGGCAGTGGGTTCCCCCAAAAGATGGGATGCTGTGCAGCTAGATAGAAATGGTATCCCCTACACAGCCTGCATAGTGGATGCTCCCCCCAAACTTAGTGTCTTAAATCAGCCACGTCTATGTGCCGAGTCTGGGCTGCTGGGATCAGCTGGGGGGTCGGGCTGCGAGCCGGTGTTGCTGAAAGAGCCAGCGGGCCGGCCTGGGCTGGACAGTTTCCGAGGGCTGGCAGGGGTGCGTGCTGACGGCTCCCCTGCCCTCCAGGGTCTTCCTCCACAGAGCCTCCCTGGGGCTGCCTGGGCTGCATTCCAGGAGCGCAAGAGCCAGCTGCTTTTGTGTCAAGACACAGCCTGGGAAGTGACACGGGTCACTTCTGTCTGTCAGCCTGAGCTAACCATAGGGCTTGCGCAGACTAAACATCTCCTGCTTCCCGGTTGGAAAGAGTGGCAGGCAACCCGCAGCTTCTGTGACCCACCACAGACGGGCACACTCGCTCCCCTCCTTCTGCCCCATCCCCCCCCCTGCCTCCCGTCAGGCCAGGTGCCCACAGCCTGGCCCAGCAGGGGTGGAAAAGGTGAAGTCTCCCGCACACAGTGGTGAGGGGGCCCGGGCCTGTCCAGGAGCCTCCCACGGAAGAAGGACCTCAAGCCACAAAGTCCTGGGGACAGTAGGAGGTGAGGGGGAAGGGGAAGGGAGAGTCATTGCAAGACCCCCCCCAACACACCCTGGGGTTAAAGAGGCTTTCAGCCAAGAAGGGGAGCCTCCCCTCTACTCCCCCTGGGGTGGTGGGTCCCCTACATGCAGCCTCACTGTGCCACAAGGCATTTGGAGTGCGCTGGGAAGAGCTTACAGCCAGCCATGGGGTAAGGAGACACGTTTGGAACCAACCAGAAGCCACTGACCTGGGCAAATCACACAGCCCAGAAAACTCAGGGGTCTCAGGCTCCCCACCTGCCGCAGGCCAGCACAGAGCGACTCCAGCAGCACTTGGAGGACAAGGCCCATTGGGGGGAGTTGGGGG
The DNA here is from genome assembly GCA_028534135.1 of Potos flavus. Taxonomy (NCBI): domain Eukaryota; kingdom Metazoa; phylum Chordata; class Mammalia; order Carnivora; family Procyonidae; genus Potos; species Potos flavus. Next base: position 43,386,071 of record CM052891.1, read on the forward strand.
GGCGTGGTCCTGGGCCTGCCCTCGGGTAACTGATTGCCCTGGGTCCTGCCGGATACAGTGGAGGATGCCGGGGCCTCTGTTAACCTCTTTCTTTGCTTGGTTACACTTCACCAGGCCTGAACCTATTGTTTGCCCTTTGGCTACCCCAAGCCCCGCACCCCCAGGCCGGGGCGCCAGAGTTTCTCTCTCTGACCACCCCCTTCACTGCCCCTTGACTGATAAAACTCCCAGTTGTCCACTGGGGAGAGTGGCGACTCTGGCCTCCCGGTCCCTCAGCTCCACATCCAGCTTCAGAACGAGGGACAGCTGGAAAGGACAAGGTGTCTGCCTCCTGCCTGTCCCCAGGCCTTCAGCTGAGCGGTGATGGACATCTCCCTGACCAAAATGCCCAAGGCCGCTCCCACACCCCCTGCTTCCTTCTCTTTCTGCGTCTACCAGGCACCTCTTCCCTCCCGGCCTCACCCCTTCCTGCTCTCCTCCTTCCCTCCTCCTGCAAGCCTTCGCTGGGCACCTTCCTCGAAGAAACGCCCCGAGCCCAGTCCTGACAGAACCTTAAGGCACTCCCAGGCCTGGAGGTGAGGTGGGGGACAAAGCTGCGAGAGCCTCAGCAGGAACAGCAAGGCCCTTAGTGAGACCTGCCAAAGGCAAGGCTCCCCAAACCCCAAAAATGGTGGGGGGCATCTCCTACTGGGAAAAGGTCTGCCTGAATAAAGACGATGATTCAGCCCTAGAGAGAAATGGGCTCTCCAGCCATAAAAAGACGGGGAGGCACCTGAAATGTGTGTCCCTTAAGTGAAATAAGCCAATTTGGAAAGGCTGGATATTGTATGATTCCGATTATGTGACATTTACCAGAGACAGTAAAAGGATCAGTGGTGGCCAGGGGTGGATGGAGAGGGAGGGCTGAAGAGTCGGGAAGGAGGATTTTTCGGGCGGTAAAACTATCCCGTACGATACTAGAATGGTGGGTCCATGCTATTATATATTTATCGAAACCCCTAGAACATACGCCATCAAGACTGAACCCTGGTGTAAATACTGGGCTTTAATTAATAATCTGTATCTATACTGGTTCCTCAGTTATAATCAATGTGCCATCCTCTTGCAAGGGATTAATAATCGGGAAAAGTGGGGGGCAGGGGAGAGAGCAGGAGGGGGCGGAGAGGAGAGTGGAAATAAAACTATACTTTCTGTACAATTTTTACATGAACCTAAAAGTGCTCTAAAAAATAAAGTCTATCAGGGGGCACCTGGGTGGTTCAGTGGGTTGAGCGTCTTGATCTCTTGATCTCAGCTCGGGTCTTGGTCTCAGCGTCGTGAGTTCAAGCCTGGTGTTGGGCTCCATGTTCCCAAAGTAATAATAATAATAATAATAATAAAGTCTACTAAAAATCATAATAAAGGGGTAGCATTTACTGAGGTCTAAGGAAAATACCCTCCCCCTTGTTGCTTCAGTTGAAGGATGCCATTGTAGGGCTAGTCACACTCACCAAAAAGCAGGGACCGCCCCCTCCCCGGAGCGTGCACCGACTTGATGAAGGGATAAACAAAGCGGGGTCTGTCCCGACAATAGGATTTTATTGGCTGTAAAAAGGAACGAAGCATGGACCTCACCTACAACGTGGACGAGCTTGAAAACAGGCAAAGTGGAAGAAGCCAGTCACGAAAGACCACAGAGTATGTGATCCCCCTTACAGGAAATGGCCATTAGAGGCAAAGCCATTCAGATAGAAAGTGGATTTGTGATTTCCAGGGGGCCGGGCCGGGGGCAGGAGGGGGGGAGTAGGAGAAAGTGGAGGCCACAGCTAAGGGGTACAGGGCTTCTTTGGGGGGTGATGACAACCCACAGAGGTCTGTGTCGGGGAGGGTTCCAGACCCAACAGGTGAAAGTGGCACAGCCTCGCTCACCTGTGGGCTCAGGGGTGGTTATGCCCACGCCCGGCGCGAACCCGGCAAAGTCCCACACTGGGGCCAGGCTGAACCAGATTCAAACCCCAGGTCGCTGCCACCAGGACCAGCAGGTGCACTGCAGGTCCCGAAGGACGGAGAGAAAGCAGGTAGGGGAAGGCCAAGCCAGCCAACTGGGAGCCAGGATTAGAAGGAACAGCAGTGAGCACTCAGAGGGGGTAGAGGGAAGGAGGGGCGGCGAGCACCCCCACTTGTGGGTGCAGAGAGGTGCTTCACGGGCAGGAGGCCCCTAGGACGTCAGCCGGGAAGTGTCGTCAGACCTTTGGTATCCTGAGACACCAGAAGGGACAGCCCGGAGGCCGGGACGGAGATGGTGGTGGCTCCTGGGTGGGAGCCCCCGGGTGTCCCCGTCGCTCCCCACCATGTCCCTCTCACCAGGAGGGTGAGATCGCTGGAGGATTTGGAAGGCACAGGGTGGGTTGGGAGATCCGAGCTCCCAGGAAGGCTTACCCTGGGGGTGGGTGGGGGAGCTCAGGGCCAGGAGGTAGCTGTTTATGCTGGGCGAGGGAGCCCTGGAGATTTCTCCAGATGGGATCTGTCTAGCAGGGCCAATTCCGGGAGCAGGACCTGAAGGCTTGGGAGCAGGGCTGCACGGCTCCCAAGGGCCACCGCGGGGGCTAGGGCCCACTGTCCTCCACGGGCAGGGAGCGACGGGCCTGAAGCAAGGGGCTCTCTGAGGTCAAAGCGAGGCCAGGCCAGCGCACCTGCCCTGGGCGCTGGAGCGTGACCGGCCCAGAGCGCAAACAGGAAGCTGGGCCCTGGCTCCAGGCGGCCAAATGGTGGGAATAAACCCGCCTTTATTTAAAAACAAGCCGTAATTCAGCCCAGCCTGTGCGCAGATGGCCCGGATTACGGGATTACCGAGCCTGGGGGCACCCAGCTGGGGATGACACGCCTCCTGGAGCCACTTGCCCCGGTCACGGTCACGGTCACGGTCACACAGGCGGGCAGGGGCAGCACGCGGACGCCTCCTCCCACCGTGGAAAGTGCCTGCAGGGGCTGCGCAGGGGTCCCCGCTGGCTGGACTCCGTGCCCAGAAGGGGGGGCGGGTCCTGAGTGCCACGTGATCGCCTCCCACCGGGCTGAGCCAATCAGATCCTCTCTCCCGGGACATTGCACTTGGGCCGGAGAGACCGGGTCCAGGAGGCAGGTGGAGACGCGCCCGCTGGGGGCCGCTGGGCCCTGCTAGGCTGCGCAAGGCTGTATGAAATCCCCAGGCTCAAGCGGGCACGGGGGGCAAAGGCAGCGGAGGCAGCCTATTTGGCAAGAGAAAAGAGAAGAGCAGACCCCGTGAGAGGCAGAGATGGGAGACCCCGTCGCCGCCGGAGGGAAGGGCCCGCGATGTGGGCCATTCACTCTTTCGTTTTTCAACATTTTCCCATTTCCAGGCTCTGCGTGGCCTGGCGGTTCCTTTTCCCTATGAGATGACGCCCTATCTTGCCATCCTCATTTTTTCACTTGAGATGATCTGAGTGGGGGTCTGTTCCTTGCAACCCTGGCTTATGGGGGCCTGCCGGCTCCCCACCCCTACCCGCAGCCTCTGTGCCATATTGACCCCGCTGAGCAGACGATGGGGTCGCTGTCCTTCACGTGGGTCTTGCCGCCGAGGCCCGCCGCGCAGCGTGAAGGGCCAAGGGTGCTCCCCAACCATCTAGCAAGACCCTTCCTGACCCATCAGACCACATGGCAGCCTGGGAGGAGAGGATTCACCCCCACTTTCCCTCACTCCTGGACCCCTTTCATGAGGTAGTTCCCCGAACCCAATTGTTCGCTCAAGGGAGTGTTAAATCGATGAAACAAATTAGTTGCCTATTTAAGCAAACCCAGACCTCAGCCTGTAAATGCTTCACGGTTAAGAAATCAAAACCTGGGGCGCCTGGGTGGCTCAGTGGGTTAAAGCCTCTGCCTTCGGCTCAGGTCATGGTCTCAGGGTCCTGGGATCGGGCCGCATAGGGCTCTCTGCTCAGCAGGGAGCCTGCTTCCCCCTCTCTCTCTGCCTACCTCTCTGCCTACTTGTGATCTCTCTCTCCCTCTGTGTCAAATAAATAAACAAAATTAAAAAAAAAAAAAGAAAGAAAAACCTAAGGACAACCAATTCCAGTCAACGAGGCTTTTCCACATAAAGCAAAGGCTTAAGCTATAGCGAAATAATGTCCTTGATTTGCGTCTGCCTCTTTCTCTATAAAAAGACTTTCCCACTGGGCTCCTGTGCGTGGAATGCTCCTAATGGCTCTGGTTTGGCACTGCCTGGTTCAAATAGGTTTCTACTCAAATAAACTCTTACCATTATTCCATTTGCCTCAGTGTTTTTTTGTTTTTTGTTTTTTGTTTTTTTTTTTACAGAGAGATTGATCACAAGCAGGCAGAGAGAGAGGGGGAAGCAGGCTCCCTGCCGAACAGAGAGCCTGATGCGGGGCTCCATTCCAGGACCCTGAGATCATGACCTGACTCGAAGGCAGAGGCTTTAACCCACTGAGCCACCCAGGCGCCCCTGCCTCAGTGTATCTTAACAGGTGAGAAACGAAATGCGGAAGCGAAGCTCAGTTAAACAAGGTTAAATTCTGATTCTGACCTTTCTCAGCGGGCAAGTCATTTCTTCTCTTTGGCTTGTTCTTCCTTTGTAACAAAACACGACAGAGATGCAATTACCCCATAATCCAGCCATTCCACCTCTGGGTGGATCCCCCGAAAGAATTGAAAGCAGGAACCCAAACAGATTTGCACGCCCCGAGTTTATAACAGGATTACTCATCATCGCCAGAAGGTGGAAGCGACCCAGATAGCCACTGATGGACGAAGGCGTAAATAAAAGGTGGTAAATACATACAATGGGCAATCGTTCATCCTTAAAAAAGAAGGAAATTCTGACACATGTCACACAACGCGTGAACACTGGGAACATTGAGCAAACATTGTGTGAAGTTCAGTAAGTCAGTCTCAAAAAGATAAATGAGGTATTCTGTGACGTACTTAAGTGAATCGTCAAGTCATTAGAGACGGAAAAGGAGAGGGGTGGTTGCAAAGGGCTGGGGGTGGGGTGAGGAAGTGGGAGGTTGTTTACTGGGGGTAGAGTTTCAGTTTGGCAAGATAAAAAAAGTTCTGGGAGCGCCTGGGTGGCTCAGTGGGTTAAAGCCTCTGCCTTCGGCTCGGGTCATGATCTCAGGGTCTTGGGATCGAGCCCCGCATCGGGCTCTCCACTCAGTGGGGAGCCTGCTTCCCCCCCTCTCTCTCTGCCTCTCTGCCTACTTGTGATCTCTCTCTCTCTGTGTCAAATAAATAAATAAAATCTTAAAAAAAAAAAGATGAAAAAAGTTCTGGAGATTGGTTGCACAATACTTCACACGACTCACTGAAACCCTCGAAAATAAAGTTTAAGATGATTAATTTTATATAATGTAAAATTAATATTTTACCACAATTAAAAACAAAACACACAAAATATTGAAACCTCACAGAAGACGTTGATACAGAAACGCCCAGAACATGATAGACATTTAATAGATGTTAGGATCTCTTTTCTTTCTTACTTCCTCAGATTTTGGTCCTTGACTCCTGATGCAGTAACATCATAGAGACTCATTTATAAATAGCCCAGATGTTAGCCTTTCCGTCAATAAACACCGCAAAATGTCCCTGGGTTTCTTTTCTTAAGCAGCCTCGCTAATCTGCATAACAAGGTTTGCTGCCCACAAATCTTTTGAGAAAGAGGAGGAGTTGGAGAGGAAGATTTGAGAGAAAGCTAGAATTTGGCTGGTGGTATTTTCATCCGCGTAGATTTCACGCAGACTGTGTTTGCACGGCATGTAGGAGGGTTTGTGTTGATGCCGATGCCTGTGTAGAAACAAGTATCTCTCAATCGTGTGTGAGTGGGCGAGCAGTATCGGATACCTCCTCTCCTTTGATCTCCTACCAACCTTTTCAGGTAGATGCGCTTATCTCGGTTTCCCAAAGGAGAGGAGGAAAGCCCAGAGAAGCAAAGTGCTTGCCCAGTCAAGCAGCAGGGCTGGAGTATGAGGCTGAATGTGTATTATATCCAAAGGACATGCTCTTTCTACTGCATCTGGGGTGCGAGACGTTTCCAGCCTCCAGCTCGGCGCCCCTGGGCGCGTTGCCTTGCCTGCTGTGTCGGGAGCCTTAAACCGGTTCCCGCAGAAAAGTGCGCGGTGATTAACTCTCACCGTCGGCCCTGGGCCTGGGATGGGGAGGAAGTAAGGGCTCGTGGGTTCTGCGTCCGCCTCTCCAGCCTACATGGCACCGAGCCCGGGTTTGGAGCAGAAGTTGTCACTCCTGTTTCGTCCGATCCCCAACCCCGTAAACTCCTACCAGGCAGACGGGCTTTGGGGGCGCAGAGAGCTGTTGTTTTTCTCTGGAAAAAAAAAAACCAGCTACCAGCACGAACATTTATTTACCAGAAGGTCACATGAGGACACGGGAGCTCATGTCTGGTCCTGACTCAAAAGGGAAGATGTTCTGTGAATGTAACGCCCTGGGATCGGGCCCGGGCAACGTTCACGGGATGGATCGGGCGGTCGTTCGGGAAACTTGGCACCTGTGTGGCACTATTGTCACCTGAGGGAACCAAGGGTGTGAGCTTTCTCCCCGTCTTGCGATGTAAAAGCCCGGGTCACACCAGACAGGTGAGACCATCGTCCCACCCACCCCCCACCCCTGTCCTCCCTCCCTGCCCAGCACGCCGTGCTTCCCTCTCCTCCGGCTTTGCTCAGAGGCTGACACCAGTCAGAAGAAGCGACAGATGCCTAGAGCGAGCTCCCAGATCACTTGGTAGGGGGCAGAGTGGGGGGCTGCCATCGTGGTGGAGAACCTCGGGGCTGGGCAGGGAACCTGAGGGTGTAAGAGTGAGCATGGCTGGAAATGTCACATCCCAAGGCCCTGGGGCTCCCCGCCCGCCCGCCCCCAGGCAGATCTCCCAGGAAGGAGAGACTGCCAGCCCCTGCCTGTCTTCCCCGACCTGGCGGTGAGCCTGGGCAGCTGCTTTCCACTGTCTGCCCCGCCAGCCCAAACAATCCTCCTTGTTGCCTCTAAGGAATTAAGCACTCTGAGCCGCACCCAATTGGTAATTTCAAGCTTTCCTGTAAACAAAGTACAAGATGCAGGTTATATCACACCCTGGGCTGCAGAGGCAAGAGTTGCTGGCCTGACAACAGGCCGGCAGGAGCTCCCAGGGCAGTGTGTCGGGGGAGGCTGGGGCTGACCGAGGTTGTCCACGGCCATTGCCGGGCCACCCTCTCGAGGCCGTGCCTTTGAACCTTCCTGCAGATGCCACCATGCAAGTGACCTCCAGTGCCTATTTCAGAGTGAGGGGCCTTGTCTGGGCTCAGAGAACCACAGGAGAAAGTACCAAAAATCGTAACTAAAAGTAATTAGCCCTTCACAAGGCGCCGTGCCAAGCGCTTTACCTGCATTATCTTTTTTTTTTTTAAGATTTATTTATTTATTTGACAGAGAGAGAGATCACAAGTAGGCAGAGAGGCAGGCAGAGAGAGAGAGGGGGAAGCAGGCTCCCCGCTGAGCAGAGAGCCCGATGCGGGACTCGATCCCAGGACCCTGAGATCATGACCTGAGCCGAAGGCAGAGGCTTAACCCACTGAGCCACCCAGGCGCCTCTGCCTGCATTATCTTGTTTCATCCTCATGCTGACCCTAGGAGCTCAGTGTTGATATCATACTCCCTTGGAAATCAAGAAACAGGCTTGAGGGGCTCAGGAATCTGCCCAAACTTCAGCTGACTCTCAGCATCCCTGCCTGCTTCCTGCTAGCAGCTTTCTCTGCAGAGGGGGCCAGAGAGCTAGAACTTGACTCCCAGACTCCCTTGCAGCCAGGGCTTAGGTGAGAATTAGGTTCTGTCCTTCAGAGCCACTTGCACAGGCGTTGGCAGCTTGGATTGACGGGCATGGGCACGGACCCGTGGGGTTTTCTGCACCTGCCATCTTGGGCTCACTCACCACTTTGATTGGGGTCCAGAGGCAGTTACGGGGGCGGCTCCCTGTCCCAATCCACGGCTGTGCGTTGCAGGGGTGACCTCTGATTCGCAAGGCAGAGAGGTCCTGCTGGGCAGTTCTTATACACCCTGGGAGCATATGCATTCCTGGAGACCGAGGCTGGACCCCGTGCCCCCAGCTCTGTGTGTGTTTTATAGAGACCTAATTCCCTTTACTGAATCTCCTCCTGTTGAAAATACCTGCCAGGACTTTCCATTTCCTGTACTGATGAGGCTGATACGGTCCCAAAGCATGTTAAGAGGCAAAGCTGGGGCCAACACCAGGGTCTCCTGCCTCCAGACGCCCTCAGCCATTACTCTCTCGCTGGTTTCAGAGTCCCAAGCTTGGGGGCAGCAGTGGCCTGAGTGAGGAGCCGATGGTCATGGGTGTTTAGAATCAGGAGACCCAGCTGGCATCTTCTTGTAGGGTTAGGGAAGGGAGACCGATCGGGAGGGAGGAATTGCTGGAAATCACAAGCGGGAGTCTCAGGTAGGAGAAACGAGCCAGCCCTGCTTGGAAGATGCTGGAACAAGGTGTGAATGAGAGATGGACGCCAGCAGAGGGGAGGGGAAGAGTGGAGTCTGTTGTGGGAAAAATGGTTGATTCCCTCCATGCTTTCACATGTAAATAACTGAAGACACTCTTCCAAAAAAAATTTTTTTTAAGGACAGTTTTTATCCCATATAACAAAGACTCTAAAGACAGGGCATCTATGTTAGCCCCATACTGTCTTTGAAGGGCCAAGTTGTTTCCTATCTTACTGCCATACCCTTCTTGGTAGGTCTGCTGAACCTCAGTGGGACTGTCCTCATGGTCACAAGATGGCTGCACTATTCCAAATATCACATCCAGACACACCATCCTCTAAGAGGAGTCCTCCCTTCTGGGCTTCTGTTTTTACCAGGGGAGGAACCGTTCCCAGAATCCCCCAGTAGACTTCCTCTCAGACCCTATTGCCCACAACTGGGTCCCACAGTCATCGCTAATCAGTCCCTGGCTGGGAAAACACCCTTCATTATTGGCTCATGTCAGGGGCTCTCAACCCTAGCAGTATATGAGAATCACTGGGAGTACTTAAAAAAGAAAAAAAAACCAAACCCATATATATTTAATGTCTAGTCTCCACCTTGGAATATGAACCAAAACCTCAGGATCCATAATGATGTGTCTGTCCACACAGGTTCATCAATTGTAACAAATGCACCTGTTGATATGGGGAGGGTGGAGGATGGAGGTGTGTGGGAAATCTCTGTACTTTCCACTCCATTTTGCTGTGAACCTCAAACTGCTCTAAAAAAAAAAAAAAATTAAAGCTCAAGATTCTAGGCATTACTATTTTTTTTTAGAATTTTCTAAAATTATTATAATACCCTAATGCGCCACCAAAGTTGAGGAACTATTGGTTTAAACTACGTGATATTTGTCTCTGAGCTGGGGACAAAGTGACCTTTCTTGGAGGTGAACATCTGAATGATACAGAGATCCTGTTAGTGAGGACAGAGGGAAGGAGTTTGTGGAGGCAACAATGCGTCTCCTAGGGTCACCAAGGTCCTCGCGGTCCGTCCACACCAGTCAACGTGAGTGTAAAGAAACTCTGGGGCAGCAGGAACAGAGAAAGGGCTGGCCCAAGGGTGATGGGGGCCCACAAAAAGAGCAGGGCCCAGGGGACCCCAGAAGCATAGCCTGAGACGGGTGCCCACAGCTGCCATCTACCCTCCTTCCAGACCCCTGGAGTGTGGTATGGCGGCCTCATTGCCTGGCCTCAGAGATGGCCAGAGACAGAGAGCAGAGTCCCGATTGTGGTGTGCAGAGTCCTGGGGATGGTTTTCGGAGGGAGGACAGCCTGGGATGGCAGCAGTGCCAATCTGGGGGAGGGAGGGAGGGACTCAAGAGCCACCACAAGTCAGGGTTAGATCTCTGAGACCCGTGACGAGGGGTGCCTGATGTGCCTTTCCTCAGTCAACCCCTCAAATGCTCACCTCTCAATGCCGGCAGGTTCTTCCTTATCTGCGCAGCACTGCCCTTTTCCAGTATTTTCCTTGTCTGTTGATTCATGGGTTTATTGTCTGTCCCCATCCACGTGGCAGACACATTTCCTGCTCCACAAATATAACAAGGTTTCTGCGCATTTCCCACTGCTGTTCCGCCCGATGGGGCCACACTAGTGGTTCTGGCCAACGGGATGAGAGGCGTGGTGATCTGCTTTGTGACCCCCTGGATCTCCTTCCCCTCCGGGATGAACTGCAGAGATGGGGCCTCCATTAGTGGTGGTCTCTGACTGCCTTTGGGGAGTAGAGCCCCACACCACCCTGTCACATTAACCACAGATGTTCTGCGGCTAACTCGTTATACCAGCCTAACCTAGCCTATCCTGACTAAAACACTCCAGTCAACCCTAAGCTACTCAAAAGCTCAGACCTTATGTTTCTTCCAGCGGCCAGAATAAATATTCGTTGAAGACCAACTCTCCCTTTCTGTTTTAGAACAACAAAAGTTTATAATTTGGAAGCTGTGATTACAACAAATAGGGTTTTTTTTTTTAATTTAAAATCTGAGAATTTAAACACTAGAAGCGATTGAACAATGGAACCGAAGGATGATTTGCTCACGGGGCTACCGTGTTGGGAATTGGAAGGTAACAGGTGCCCCCCTGGTGCACTCTGTCCAGCGTGGTGTGGATGGCCATGAGCAACCCGGAAATGTCACCTGCTTTCGCCCGGTAACACATGAGTTGTGACGATTCTTGGTCATTTATGTTCGGGACAATGGCAACTGTTTGGAAAGGTTGAATCATAATTGGGCGAATATTGTTTTTTGGCCCATTCCTTCATCCAAGAACAACAGTAGAAAGAAAAACAGTAGTTTGAATCATGGAGTTGGGACAAGAGCAAGTTGTTTTTCTCCCCCCCTCCCCAAATTGTTTTCTTTTGAGTTCAAATCCAGTTTGGAAATAGGATCAGACCAGAACAGGTCGGACTGGGAATGTTTGGACTAAAACAGGTTACATTGCAAGGTGTATGTTTGATAATAATAGTAAAGAGGAAGGGGAGAAGGAGGGTGGGAAGGAGAGGAAGAGGAGGGAGAAAGAGAACCAGGAGTTTCACCTGTCTGCTCTAAATCTCCCTTCTGGAATGAAACGGGTCAAGTCCTTGGAAGCCGCAGGCCATCTCTTCTCTGAGCTGGGCGCTTCCAGGTGTCTCGATAGCTCCTCAGATAAGCATTTGGAGGAGCCACTCAATATGTCACCATGGGTGACATTTCCGTGGTATCAGGAAAGAGCAAGATAGATGCTCCAGGGACGCGGTAGTGACATGAGACCAAGGGACAGGACTTCCTCACCTCAGTTTCCTAATCTGTGAATGGGCTCATGAGACTAACTCATAGGGCTGCAGGGGGATGGCGGTGAAGGAGAGAAGGAGGGCTGGGGACCAGCTAAGGCTTTCTCCTTCCTCCCGCCTCTGGCCTGGGGTAGGGGTGGGGGGCTCTGCTCTCTCACTTATCAGAGCGATGCCTGTGGGGCCTCAGCTCAGGAAAGACAAGGGACACAAAGTCTTTGATCCGGATGTTGTCTTTAGGGTTAATACGGTTTCGGCTTCCGGGCTGTTTCACCCCACAATCGGCTCCTGTGAGCTTGTTGTCATCTAAAGCCAGGTGACTTCAGATGAGAAAAGGACAGGAAGAAGGCGGGATGTGGAGCAAGAAAACCCCAATGCCACCATTTACTTTCGTGCACTTAAATATTTAGTGAGCACCTACTATGCACTGGTCGCTGTTTTAGCCTCTAGGGAGATACCGTGACTACAAGAGACAAAGGTCACTGCTCCCATTTTAATGGGGAGACACAGGCCATAAATAGATGAACAGATCAAGATAAAGACAGATGATAACAAGTGTTTCGGAGACACAAAGCAGGGTGAGTGATAAAGAATGGGGAAAGACTGGGGGGGGGCGGTGAGGTTTGGGCTGAGACAGGTGTGATGAGACACGCCCGCCATGAGGCTTTGGCCGATGTATGTGTTGGATGGGGAGTTTGAGGTATCGGCTGGGGTCAGAGAGTAAGGCGGCGCCCAGATCATACAGCCCCTTGCAGGGCGACTTACGGACCTGAGGACTTTTTCTAGGGGCAGCAGGAAGCCACGGGAGGATTTTAAACAGAGGGTAGTGTCGGGGGAATAGAATTAAAACCTAAATCTCACCACCCAGGAAACCTCTCCACGAAGGTAGTGGAGAAAGAGAACAGATCTGTGATGGAGGAGGCATTAAAGCAGAATGGGATGCACACCCGGGCAGAGACGGAAGGAATCCCACCACCTCACGGAGCCAGGTGGAACATTCCGTCACACACGCATCCTCAAGGTGAAAGATAACTAGTCTGCCGACGAGAGGACTCGACAGCACCATATGTCACATAGCGTTCATCCTAACTTCACCTTGTCCTTGGGGACACTATCTGTGCTAACTAATTGGCTTTCTCCGGGGGACCAACGTCTACCTTTATGACGGGCAGTAGGTGGGTCTGTAACTTGGAGCCAAGTGTTGGCCAAGTGCAGCTCCGACCTGAGGCGATAGGGGGCGCTGTTTCCCCGAATGTTCTTTCAAAAAGGTGGCTCCCGGGTCCTTGAGAAAGAGTTCCTGACCCACTAAGCTGGCTAGAGGCTTTTTTAGCTTTTAAAAAGATTCCCACAGGTTTCAAAGAGACAGAGAAAGAACATACAAGGACAAATTTTCGGAAGTCAGTCTTTATTTACCAGGGGAGAAAGATCTGTTCCTTTATTTTTGACGAGGGTGGGGGGATTAGGCCTCTTTTTATAATTATTTGCTCCTACGGTGGCATGATCTGATTTTTGTTCCGGGAATCTCATGTGGGGGCTCGGGGAAGAATGAACTGCTCCGGAGGGCGATGTCGCGTTGGTTTAGGGGGAAATCAAGATCTCTGTTCTGGGCGTACTCGCATTATGTTCCTATTAAGAATCCAAGTTCATGGGTCAGGTAGGCAGGTGGATTTATGAGTCGAGAGCTCAGGGCTGGGATCGGAGACTTTAATTTGGGAAGAGGGTGGGAGGAGAATGCAGGCATCGAGTCCCAGGACCCCAGAGGTGAGGGAGTGTTGGAAGGAGGGGCGGTCCACCGGGGGGGCCAGTCTCGCTGGCATCGGGGCGAGATCAGGTTCAGCAGAGTGGACGTGACACAGGCTCACGTGGCCGGGTCAAGATGTAGGAAAGCAAAGTGCTGTCGGAGAGCAGACGACCCACTGTCCGGAGGAGTCTCTCCTGGGGAAGGACAGCGGAGAGAAATGACGCAGTAACTAGAGGGGCAGCGGGCTTTGGGAGGATTTCGGTTTTGTTATTATTCAATTATTTGGATATTTGCAAAATAAGTAAATGGTGCACACAGGGAACATCCAAGCGATACAAAACGATTCACCGACTGCCTCGCTGGAGGGGACGAACACAGGTAACAGTTTAAGGGCTTTTCCTTTGGGGTTGTATTTGGGTTTGGGGGGGAGGGTAAATAAGATGTGAGATACTAGAGAGTAGGCACAGAATGGGGGACCAGGGATGCCGGGGAAGGGGGTAATGACGTGAGTCAAGTTCAGGAGCAGGCAAGGTTGAGAAAGGCAGGGGTCCCGGGCCCGGTGGAGGGCTAGCCTTGGTTGGGGGCAGGGACGCTTTGGCGCAGGGCCTGGAGCAGCTGGCGACTCTGCTTGGACCATGAAGACTCCTGTGGGCACCCCACAGTTCTCCCGGAGAGTCGCCAGCCCCAGTGGTAGCGATCCACTCACTGCCAGCTTGCAAACCAGGCAGGAACGCCGGCCTCGGCCTCTCTCCCCAGCCCGCCCGCCCCCACGCACCTGCTGGCCGGGCTGGGTTGCTTCTTGGCTCTCACTTCAGACCGTCCTCCCCGGACCCTGTCCTTGCTCCTCGGGCCTCCAAGGGGCCAGACTCCTGGGCCCAGACGCTGCCTGACCAAGAGTCGTCAGGCACTGTGGGTCCTGGGGGGCCCACCTGGCTTCCGGGCCTCCTGCCCAGGAGCTGCCCTCGGAAATCACCAAGGGGGTTCATGCTGACGACCGCGTGATCTCGCCGAGGGACCCCTGACGTAGGGGTCAAATCTAATTTGAGAGGAGCACATAGGCCTGCAGTTTCTGAGCCATTTGCCATGGAGACAGCCCCCCTGGCCATCCCCTTCGCAGAAATGGAGAGGACCCCCATTGTCTAGACACGAGGTTAATGTCTCCCTGACACCAGTGCCTTCCCCCTCAGGCCCCCGGGGGCCCATGCGGGACTTTGGGGACCTTCGCTGCGAGTCAGGATGAGAACTGGCTGGGGGCGGGGATGGGACTGGAGAGGATGGGGGGGTGAGTGGCACAGGAAGCACGCACGCACACACGCACACATTTGTCTGGCTGGTGAACTTTTATTGGTCTCTCTATGTCCAGCAAAGGGGCGGGGACCTGGGGAAGGGAAGCCCGGGGCCCAGAAGGGAATGGGGGCATGCACTGATGCTCAGAGGAGCAAGAGGGGGGCTCCAGGAGCAATCCTCCTAGGGCTGCACAGAGGGGCTGGGGCGCAGCACGGGCAGGCCGGGTCCACTTCAGTGACGGGTCATCTGTGAAGAGGACACAAGGGGACAGGAAGGCGCGTGTCCTGTGTGGGCCTGGCGGCCCCGCAGCCTGGTCTCTGGGACGTAGCCTCTGCCCCCGCCTCTCACCTTGGCCAGGCTCGGGGGGTATCTGGCTTTGAGGGACTCATCATTCAGCAGAGGCCTCACCAGGCAGGAGCGGCGGTGGGAGAAGGTCTCAAAGCTCTTCTTGCCATGGTAGGAGCCCATGCCGCTGTTCCCTGCAGGGAGGAGCCCTCGGGTCAGCCCCAAGCGGCCTGAGACCCCCCAGCCCCCACCTGCAACCCTCGAGCACCCCTTCTCTGAGCCTCCCCGGGGTGGCCGAGCCCTGGAACATCCCCCAGAGAGTCCGCATTGGGGACAACAGAGAGCGCTCCAAAGAGTTCGGTTTCGGCGATACCGCTAGATGGCTGTGTGACCTCCGGCCCATGTCCCCTCTCTCAGGACCTCTGTGAAGCAGGCCTGGTGCACCAGGGGGCCTCTAGGAGCCTCTAGGGTCTCGAGGTCAAACGTGGCTGGTGGATATGCGGGCAGGAGCCAGACGCCCACAGGGGAGAGTTCGTGGGGGGTCCGAGGCCCTCTCCTGAACTCCCAAGCCAGGGCTGGGGCGGGGGGACATCTGTAGGGGACAGATGGGCAGTGAGCTCAGCCCCGGACTCACCCACACCCCCGTAAGGCAGGGAGTGCACAGAGATGTGGACGATGACGTCATTGGCCGTCACCCCACCGCTTGATGTCTCTGCAATCACCTTCTTAATCACCTGCAACAGCACCCAGCCCCCGCCTCAGTCTCCTTCCTGGGGCACCCCAGCCCCCTCCCCACCCTGTCTGGGCACATCCCGGAGCCTCAGGGGCCAAGCTGGTGGAGGCAGAGCCACACTGTGGTCTGAACCAGTCGGGGTTTCCCACTCTCCCCACGTGTCATGTACTTTGTGGGAAATGACTGGCTTCAGAGCTGAGAAAGGAGCTCAGAGAGGTTCAGTGACTTGCCCAAGATCACACAGCAGGGAGCAGTGAAGCTGGGATCTGAACCCGGGTCTGTGGGCTCCTGGGTCCTGTTCACATGATGCTGTGTCAGGAAGCCAGGACCCCAGGGGTCGGGGGGAGGGCACCCCAGGCCCACCTTGTCATTTAGAGAAAACACGTAGAGAGCCAGGGGCTTCTCGCGTTGGTTGATGAACTGGATGGCCTCCTCCAGGCTCCGCACACACACGACGGGCATCACGGGCCCAAAGATCTCCTCCTGCATCACCGGGGACTGGGGGTCCACGTCTATGAGGATGGTGGGGGCTGAGGCAGGAAACAAGCAAGGGTCAGCCGCTGCCGAGGCCCCCAGCCGCCTGGCAAGCCCCGGCATCTAGCTTCTTCCTTCCATTTCTGCACAAGGGAGGCTGCCGAGACTCAGGGGGGACACAGACGAGGCCTCCACCCGCCCGGGCTCCATCCCAGCGGACCATGGGGAGAACTGCATATAATCAAGATGGGGAGGACGCGAGGGGGGACACAGGTTCCACACTGCGAGGGGGCAGGCTCTGTGCCCTGCCTGCCACCCAAGCCCCTCCCGGAGCTCTTCATTCCCCACCAAACTGGGGGCAAAGTGGCGGGGGGGGGGTGCGGTGCTCTTACCAAAGGGGAGCACACACACCTATGTATCGGGTGGCCGCGTCCCCCGTGCCTCCGTAGGCGACCTTCTGGCCCTCCATCAGGCCCATCACCCTCTGGAAATGCCGGGAGTTAATGATCCTTCCGTAGTCACGGGACTTCTTGGCGTCCTCCCCGTAGAACTCCTATAGAGACGAGGAGGCAGGCTTCAAGTGAGGATGTGGACCTTCATTATGGCCATTGGCTGAGAGGTGACCTTGGCCATGGAGCACAGGTGCCCCCCCCTGCAGCTGGTGCACAGCGACACCAAGGGCTACTGGACTGCCATGACGTCGGGGGTGCCCCAAACATTCACAGCATACAAATTGCTGCGAAACAGCATTATTTGAAAAAATATGTGCACAGTTGTGTGCACATGGAGATAGGATTAAATGTGTGCAATCACAGAAAGGAAATGGGAGGGAACATACCAGTAAGTTAGTAGTGATTGTCTTGGGGTGGTGGGTTTCTGGGTGGAGCTTTTTTTTTTTTGCTTTATGCTTTATTTTATAATCTTTCCCCAAATTATCTACAGTGAGCGTAGATTACTTTTAGGATCAGAAAAAAAAATATGCACTGTTTTCTAAAGTCTAGACGCCCCCCCACCTCACTGCCTTGCAGCCCCTCTCTCACTCAGCCCCGGAGGGGGCCCACACTCACTCACTTTCAGGGACTTTTTCAGCTTCTCCACAATTTGGTTCTGGATGGAGTGGTCACAGAGGATGTAGTCGGGGGCCACGCAGGTCTGGCCGCTGTTCATGAATTTCCCCCAGGCGATGCGTCTGTGAAAATTCCAGATTAGATTGCATTCCGCAAGGCACGGGAGGCGCCCCCAGACGAGCATCTCAATTCGGTCAGCACAGGATCGAGGCGCAAGGTGCTGAGCTCTGGAGGAGAGCTCGTAGGCGGGCAGAAGCCAGAGGCTGCCCAGACTCAGAGCAAGACGGCAGTCCGCGTGAGCTGGAAGGTTCCAGGATAGACAGGTGCTGTGCCCCTCACCTGCAGGCGATGTCCAGATCGCAGTCCTTGTCCACATAGCAGGGGTTCTTCCCCCCCAGCTCCAGCGTGACGGGGGTCAGGTGCTTGGCGGCCGCCATCATGATGACCTTCCCCACGGCGGTGTTCCCGGTGTACAGGATATGGTCAAACCTCTCCTTGAGCACCTCCGTGGTCTCGGGAATGCCCCCAGTGATCACCGGGTACAGGTCCTTCCCCGCGAGGAGGAGAGAGACGAGGCTCAGGAAAGCCCACAACCCCTCCTCCCCCTGGCGAGCTAGCCCCCATCAAATAGACCCCCCTCTCCGGACACCGGGACTCCATTCACCTCTATGGGAGAGGCGAGCTCTGCTTGCCCCAACCCGAGGCTTAGCCTCTTGCTGCAAAAATGCACTGTTTCTCAACCCCCAGAGACCCGGAGAGCACCTCACCCTGTCCAGGTACTGAGGGATGATGGTGGCCAGCAGGTTCGCCGTGTTCTCACTCAGCTCCGAGGGCTTGGTGAGCACCGCGTTCCCTGCAGAGCACGGAGTCAGAGTTCTGCCCTCCCAGGGACCACGCCTGGAGCCCCATCCGTTCTGGGTCCATCGGACCACGGGAAAGACAGATCCATCAGACCACGACCTGCCCCGGGGCTCCATTCTTCCCCAGGCCTGAGCTCCCCGCCGTCTCTGGCCACACTCAGCAGGGGTGGGACCGTGCTCCCTGAGGATCCCCTCCAGAAACGGGGGCCCACGTACCTGCAGCAATGGCGCCCACCACGGGCTGGATGGTGACGGTGAAGGGGTAGTTCCAGGTGCCGATGACGAGGACCACGCCCAGGGGCTCGGAGTGGATGTAACACTCGTCCTGCTGGGTCTGGGGAGTCTTCTCCACGGGCTCGTCCGCAGCCCACTCAGGGAGTTTCTTGATCACATACTCGATCTCCTCCAAGACATAAACCATCTCCTCGTAGTAGGCGTTCCATTCATTCTGCGGTGGAGACGGGGCTCCGTGTGAGCTCACGGGCTAGAGAGCGAGGGAGTCCCCGGGGCTTGGCTGTGGTCCTCCTGGCTCACTGCTCCCTGGATTTGGGACCCTGAATGAACTGCCTACCCTCTCCTAACCTCAGCTTCCTGATCTGAAAAATGGGAGCACGGTCTGGACCTCTCAGGACTGCTGGGTGTGCATGTTGGACACAGTCTGTCATGTCGCTGCCAAGGTGATGGGGGGTGTTCATGGGGGCTCCCCAGGCCGGGGGCCTGGTCCAGAGAAGGCGCAGGGGTGTGAGCAGAGGTGAAGATTTGCCACTGGGGTGGTGGGTCCGCGAGGGTCCCTTTCTGACAGTGTTGGGGGCCCAGGCAGGTTTGGACATGTCAAGTTCATGGTGCCTCAGAGCACGTCAGACCTGGGCAGGGATTTGAAGGTCATTACGAGGTGGGGAGAACCGAGCGGGGGTGTGTCCAGGAACTCTTATAGATTGAAATGAGCCTTGAACCCAGAATGAAGCCTTAAGAAGGCCACCTTGAAGAGAGAGGTCCAGGGTGCCTGGGTGGCTCAGTGGGTTAAAGCCTCTGCCTTCGGCTCAGGTCATGATCTCAGGGTCCTGGGATCGAGTCCCGCATCAGGCTCTCTGCTCAGCATCTGCCTGCCATTTCCTCCTGGTTTCACTTCCTTCTCCACCCAGTCTGGGGCATGAGACGACTGTTTTTAGCCATGTCCTGCCCACAGGACACCCTGAACTTCTGGTCTGCTGTCCCCCAGCCCTCAGCCCCATGCAGGGCCACCTGGTCCCCCCCCCCCAACCAGAGAACATCCCAGCTTGGCATCCCAAAGGGCACCTCCCTCTGCAGGGAATCCTCCCTCCCTCCCCATCCATCCCTCACCCTGAGCAAAATCAGAAACCTGCCAATTCTCAAACCCTTCACCTTGCTGCCCCCAAGTCATCTGGCCCTGATCCCACAGTTCGATTCTGCCTTGGAGAAGAGCAGGGGGTTAGTTGCAGCTTATCCCCCTCCTGGGCTGGGCCCCCTGCTCCTGTATTTTTAAATCTCTGGTTCCTCATCTTAAAACTAAAGCTTCACAATTTCTGTTTTGCTCTTTCACGGCCAAAATTCATGGAAGAGTTGTGTATTCTGATGTCTGCTCCTCCTTTCTCCTCACCCCTGCACAAGGGCTCCTCCCTACCTACTCCAGGAGGATCCCCTGAACCCTCTCCTCACTCTCCCTCCCCTACTGAGGGTCTCCTGGATTTTGTCCTCGCTTTGGGGGTCTTTTTCCTGGACCTTTTCTTTTCTTTTTTTTAAGATTTTATTTATTTGACAGAGAGACAGATCACAAGTAGGCAGAGAGGCAGGCACAGGGAGAGGGGAAAGCGGGGTCAGCCTGCTTTGAGGACTAAGGGAGGTTCTAGGCAAAGAGCTGGGCACAGAGCGCTAGGCGCGCAGCAGATGTCCCAAACGCAAGCAGCGACCCTTCCTGTTGCTGTCCCACGCCCCCGGGGTGTTGGGGGGACCGGGCGCACCTTGTGGAGGTCGGCGGTCAGCGCGCCCACGATGTCCTTCTCGTGCTCCTTGATCATGCGCCGCAGCGCCTCCAGCTGCTGGATCCGGAACTGCAGCGGGCGGGTCTTGCCCGAGTTGAAGGCGGCTCTGGCCCGCTGCACGACCTCGCTGATTTTGCTCATGGTGCCTGGGGGGAGAGAGCGCCTTGGACCTGGGGGCTGCAGGGCCAGCACCCTCATTGCTCCTCCGCTGCGTTAATTTTATAGGAAGACAAAGAGCTCCCCGGGAGCGCTGGGAGAATGGCATGCTTTTGCCTTCTCAGCTCCCTAAACCCAGACGTCCCGACCCTCTGGCCCTCTCCATCCCCCCCCCTGAGCTGATGACAACCTCAAATCTGCAGGGAGGGCCAGGAAGCAATGACTCGAGACCCTAATTGCTCGCGGTGAGTTCTGGGCTGTGTGCTGGGGCAGGTCCTTCCTGCCATCTCTCAAGCCCCACTCCCACCTCCGCCCGCTTGCAGAGCTGGAGACCCTGACAGACAAACACGCCGAGAGCCCGGCACACCCAGCTCAGCCCGTTTCCGGGTTAGACTGGCCCGCACGGGTGGCGATTCCACAGCCAGCCGATTCCTGAAAACGAGCATCAGCCTACCTGGGTCACCTTCCTGGCTCCGCCACTGCGGAAGCACTCCTTGCTTTGCAGGTGGAACCCGGCTTGGTCTTTAAACCAGAGTATGTAAGAAACCATACTGGCAAACTGGGAAGGCTCTTCTGGGGGGCCATCTGGCAGCCTCTAGCAGAAGCCTTTACAATGTATTTCTCTATGATACTGCAGGTCCGCATTCAGGAGCTTACAGAAATCACAGCATTCCTAAACATTCATGAATAAGCAAGGTCACCAAGGTTGCATATAACACAGAAATACCGGAAGCATCCTAAGTGGCCATCGGCAATGGAAATGAGGTAGGCAGCACTCATGTAATGGATGATTGTGCAGGATTTAGGAGGGAGGTAGAGCCCTCTCGCTCTCGGTGCCCGATGTGTCTCAGGCACGAGGCATAAGCACGAGACACAAGAAAGAAAGTAGGTTACAGAACAGCAGGAACACGAGGCATGTGCCTAGAGGTGTGTGTGCACGCGCGCGCGTTTGTGTGTACATGTGCTCTTGCACACTCAAGAAAAGGCCAGAAGGATAACCCCCAACATGGTGATGACAGGTAGGGATGGAATTAGTAGCGATCTTTGCGCTCATCTTCTGTGATGTTTGACTTCTTTTGCAACAAGCTTGCCTTTTTAAAAATGTTTTGTACCTTTTTGAATAGGTAACACGCGTTCATGGTAGAGAAAGTAAAAACATACGAAAGGGGCACAGAGAAAAGCCTCCCTTCTCCCTTTTCCCTCAGCAACTCCTTACCGTCCCGCCGAGACATAGCCCAGCACTTTCAGACACTGGATAACTTCTAATATCAGGGAAAAAAAAAAAAAAAAAAAAAAGAAAACCCACAATAAGGCTATTTCTACTTTGCAAAAAAATTATATATACCATATACACTATATAGAGATACATATATGTATGAAATATATGTATATATGGTATATATAATTTTTTTGCAAAATGGAAATAGCTCTGTGTGAGAGAGAGAGAGAGAGAGAGAGAGTGTGTGTGTAATCCTGCTCAAATTCCAGCCAGTGGTTTCTGATAGCTTCCACAGCGTCCCCTGTCCGCGGTGCTGACCCCCACCCCAGGCATTCTGCACAGAGAGGAGGGGCCGTGCTGGCAGCCAGGGCACCCCAGCTGACCATGACCGCAGTCACACAGCTCTACGGGACGGTCCTGCTCCCCTCCTCGGACTCAGGCGGGGTTGTCGACCAGGGCAGCAGGCTCTGGCCATGGGCCACCAAGGCTGGGCGGCCCAGGGAGGAAGAGCCCAGTGTGACCCCAGGTCCAGCACTCAGAACTATGGGGTGTCTGGGAAGGAGCTCTATGGACGGCATTAATAACGGCATTGCCCCTCAGTTATTACAGAGATTAATGGAGCTGGAGAGCATCTAACGTTGCACTTGGAGCCTCAAGGGGAGCTGATGGAATTCCTTTCCTTGGAATCCCACCCGCCTCACCTGTGCCGACTTTGCCCCCCAGGTGTCCCCGTGGATGACTCCCCCTCAATCACCCCCTTTGATCCTCACAAAAACTCCATGTCAGCGCCCACGAAGAAGGAACTGTTAGGAATCCATTTTACAGGTGAGCAAAGTGAGGCCGAAAGATGCTGGATATTCCCGCCTAGGAAAAAAAAAAAAAGGAAGGGGGAAGAGGGTCGGGGAAAAGAGTACCTCTGACACAGGCTTTCCTAGCGTCTTGAGACTCTGGAATGAGCCGCCGCCGAGAGGGGACACATTTAAGGACCCTTCTTCCCGCCCACTTGGCCTGGGAGTCCCTGCCCAGGAAGTGTGGGTAACCAGAACAAAACAGTGTTCGAATATGGGCTCTAGCTAACAGACCTCTGCTTCCTCTGAGCCCCAGCTTTGGGGATTAGGCTTTGGGTGGTTTATTTATTTAATTTTTTTCTCTCTTCTGAAATGCAGGAATGCGTCTCTGGAGGCTTGGGTGGGGTTCCCATCCCGCTCTTCAAAAGGAGCCTCTGTGTTTGCCCTGGGCAAGGGGGCCCTGGCTGATTCAGCCTGGCACGGAACTCTCCCAGATTTCCAGAATCTCAACTGCCAGAGGCTGTTCTCCCGATGTCCTTGTTTTGTAAGGTCAGCAGAGGGTGAGGCCCCAGGCGCGGTGAGTGCGCACGCAGCTCCCCCAAAACGCGGCACTGCACGCACACCTTCTGGACCCCCATCCCACCTGGGGCGCTATGGGCAGGGGGCTTCCTCTGCGCGGATCTGCCCTCCCGTTGAAGGGCGGAGACGAGGCCAAGAACCGGGAATGACTGCCTGGAACTCTCCCTCCGTGTGGTCACCCGGGAAACCGGAGATGCTCGGGAGGGAAGGAAGGCATCTGGAAGCCCCTTCCTCTGCTCTTTACCAGATGTTGGCTGGGCACCTCCTCTGTGCCACCGAACGCGGAAGGAGGCAGACGTCACTGCCTATCACTTCTCACACCTGTCCTGCTGCCCCAGGCCCTTGGCTTCTTCCTACCAGACTTGCGGCACCCTTTCCCACAGGCAGGCTCTTCTCCAACCAGCATTCAGGTGCCCTTGCTTCCCATTTCACTCAGAGGAAAACACAAGGTCTCCAATGGGGCGCCTACAAGCCCCTGGGGCTGTGTTCTGACCCTCCCCCTCCCTCCCTAGGAGGCCCTGCCCTGATATTCGCTTTGGGTCTTTTTCTTCCATTTTATTTCTCTCCGAGTATTCATTGCCCCCGACATGCTGTCTGTCTACTTATTTCTTTGACTACCTGTTGCCCTCTGGCTAGAATTTAGTTTGGTCACCGCCGTAATCCTCACATAGAGTGTGGGCACATAGTAGGGCACATGCTCAATCAATATTTGCCGAACGATGGAATGCACAGAAAATTCCAAAATAATACGAACACTGGAGCAACTGGAACATGCATGAGACATTACAGGGACAGGGACGAGGGGGCCACGGGAGGGGGACGGCATCTGTGCTGAGTGAGGGGTGTTCAGGCAAGGAACAGCAGGAGGGCTTGGAACAGCAAAAGCAAAGGCACAGAGGCCGTGAACAAGGTCGTGCATCCCCTGCAGTTAATCATAGGCTGAGAGGGGCACGCTGTTGCCAGCAGGAGGCAAAGATGAGGCTCCAGGGGCCAGGGGCTCATGGAGACCCCGGGGGCCGTGCAGGCTGTGGGTTTGGCTGGGCATGAAGGAGTTTATCATAGCGTAGCAAAATCAGACCTTGCTTCTTGAGAATGCCTCTGGACAGGGCGCAGTCTTGATGAGGTCCGGACTGGAAGCTGCAGCTTGCAGGAATGCAAGCAGCGACAGGACCCCAACCCAGACTGTAGAATGAGAAACCTTCCGGAATAGCAGGAGCAGTCACGGGCAGGATCTGGTGCCTGGAGCCGCGGAGGCGCCGAGCTGGCCGGTGGGTGGAAGGTGGGGGGTTTCTCAGAGATGGAAGGTGACCAGCTGGGTGCACAGGGTCCCTTGCGCCGACCGGAACCCTTGCTTTCCCGGTGATGGCACCTGATGAACTTTGTAGATGACCCCTCGCCGGTGAGATGGTTAAGCAGGGTGCTCTGTTGCAGCCTGGCCATGGGGAATGCGGGCCCCCCACGCTCTCCTGGGGACTGGATACTGAGTGGAGGGCAGGCTGCAAGGCCCAAGGCCACTGGAGCCGATTCATCGTGACCACAGCTCCCTGGAGACACAGCCCAGCGTCCGGTCCCCGGTTTCCCGGCTGCCCCGCCCACCCCACCGAGGTCTGCTTGTCAGCTCCACTGTTTAATGCATTCAGTGGAAATGTTCGCCAGATCGCCGAACACTACTGGCTGCATGTCCTTAGACATGCTCTTTAGTCTTTCTGGACCTCAGTTTCTGAAATCATCTGAAAAACAAGGTGGAAAGAAACGGAGAGATGAGTCTCCCCCCCCCGGGCCCCCCACTTTCTGATCCTTGGGTCTGCCCGCCTTCCTTGAGACTCCTCTGCAGCCTTCGTGGCTTTAAGCCGCCTTCATCCCGCTCATTTCCTCCTTCCTCTTTCAGCAGGAAGTTGACCTCCCCGAGGAGAACCACGGAAGCGACTGGAAAGAGCAAGGGCAGGCAGAAATGCTGAACGGTGCCTGGTGCGCCCGGAAAGTTTAGTGCAAACGCTGGGTGCTGCTGCTCTCGCTAGAAGGAGCAGCCTTCGTCCTGGTCACGGAGCAAGGAGCCTTGAACCTTGTTTAAATCCACAGAAGACAAAATCTTTAGATTCTTGTTGGTGAAGAGTTGCGGTTCTGGCAGGAGCTGGACTTGTCCCAGACGGCATCGCGGATGCATGGTTTTTAGGTTTTAGTCTTTGCCCTGCTACTCCATCCCCGTGCCCAGATGGTCCGTGCTCTCTCCGGAGCCACTGCCACCTGCCCGCTCTCCTGAGTCCCTGCTCACCTCTCTAGGGTACCTTCTCCAAACACCAACAGAGGGACCCTTGGGCAATGAGGACCTGAACATCTCTCTGCCCGCTGACATCCTTTGGTGGCTTTCTACTGCTCTAAGGAAAAAAGCCTTGCATGGCCTTTGAGACCTGCACGGTCTGACTCCTGGCTGCCTTGCCAGCCTCATTTCGTACCACATTCCAACATTTTCACTGGATTCCGGTCCACTGGCAGTCCTAGGATGGGCCAGGCGATTGCCCACCTCAGGGCCTTTGCACATGCTGTCTCGGTCCCTGGAATGCTTCCTCTTCTACTGTGCACCAGGGTGACTCTTACTCATGTTTAGACCTCAGTTTCTCTGACCCACCCTCACCTCCAAATAATATCTTCTTTACTCCCAGGAACCTGCCACAACTTGCAATCATATATTTGTATCTGTGATTCTTTGTGGATTTTCTTCGCTCCTTGTCCTCTCCCTTCCCTCTGCCCCCTCCACCCAGACTTACATTTCCATGAATGCCATGATCTCAGCTTTTGTTCAATACTGTATCCCCAGCATGTGGCATATAGGAAGATCTCAGAGAATAATGGAAACATGCCAAGGTACCAAACCATCCCAAATCAGCAGATGAGGCTGGGGAAGGTCCACATGAAGAGCGAGAGAAATTATCAATCATTCCGCAAGATGATTTTCAGCAAACTCACCTAAACCTAGCAAAACATTTTTGGACGAATGAAAAAGTTGGGCTTAAAATTTACTTTGCTTAGTGGGAGGTGCATTAAAAAAAAAAGTTACTTTGCTTAAATTTCAAGGAACACGTAGGTTAGAGTACCTGTTGGAGGGAAAAGCCACTTTCTTTTTAAGGGCAGATGGGAAATAATTCGGCGGTGAGTGTGAGGGGTTGTTATGTCTCTCCTTTCTGTCAGAGAGGGAAGGAGGATAGACGTGGACGCTCGGGGCCTGTGGGAATACTTCTTGCACAGACTGTGGGGAAAATAGTCCTGGCTTTGTTTCTGAGCTGGGGCAGCCAGGGAACCCCAGCAGGGTCTCATAAGCAGCTGAGGTCATGGGCAGGATGAGAACACACTGTCCCAAAGGGGTTCTGATCCTTAGCCACGCCAAGGCTGTGCACCAGTGAATCGGAGACGTACGTTGACGAGGTAGAGAAACCTCTTGGGTTTGGAACCTTGAAATAAAACCTGTGACAAGATCCAGAGGGCCCCTCCGGAAGCTTGAGACGGCAAGCTGAGCACATCAACCCATGCACGATGCCTCTCGTGAAGGGACAGAGCCTGGGAGCCTGGGAGGGAAACTTCAGGAACAGTTGACTTGACCCTTATTCTTGTTTTTGTAAATTGACCAAGTGTCATGTCTGATCATCACACATTGTCCACATGGGCAGAACCCATCGTTAGGCTGACTCCCCTGGTGAACAGTATCTCCCCTGTGAATACGATGCAGTGGGCTCTCGAGTTATCTCTTTGGGCTCAGATAATGTCTACCTTGCCCTGGCAGGAGGATCCAGCTCTCATTCCGCTGACACAAATGCCATCTCCTGGGAACCCATCTCATGACCCCAGGCTTTAATATCACCTTCTTAAAAAGTACAAGACTAAGTCCATGCTTCTCCAAACATGGCCCCCGGACCAAAAGCTTCAGCATCTTGCTTTTTCACAAAGATGCCAAGACAATTCCATGAGGAAAAAAAAAAAAGTCTTTCTAACAAAGGGTGTTGGGATGACTGGATATCCACATGCAAAAGAATGAAATTGAACCCTTACCTCACACCATATGCAAAAATTAACTCCAAATGGATCATCAACCTAAATATAAGAGCTACAAATATAAAACTTCTACACGAAAACATAGGAGCATCTCTTCATGTTCTTGTGTGAGGCCGTGATTTCTTAGATACAACACCGAGAGCACATATGATCAAAAGGGGAAATAAAAGATAACTGGATTACATCAAAATTAAAAACTTGTGTGTTTTAAGTCATGCCATCAAGAAAGCAAAGAGAAGGGGCGCCTGGGTGGCTCAGTGGGTTAAGCCTCTGCCTTCGGCTCAGGTCATGATCTCAGGGTCCTGGAATTGAGCCCCGCATCGGGCTCTCTGTTCAACAGGGAGCCTGCTTCCCCCTCTCCCTCTGCCTGCCTTGCTGCCTACTTGTGATCTCTCTCTGTGTGTCAAATAAATAAATAAAATCTTAAAAAAAACAAAAAAACAAAGAGAAAACCCACGGATGGGGGAATATATTTGCAAATCATATTATCTGGTAAGGGTATAAAGAACTATTACAACTCAGTAATAAAAAGACAAATAACCCAATTTAAAAATGGGCGAAGGGTTTGAACAGGCATTTCTCCAAAAAGGTTATACAAATAACCAATAAACCATGAAAAGATGGTTGCCATATATTAGTTATAAAATAGTAATTTATTCACAAGGACATGTGAATAAAAGTACAATGAAATACCACTTTATATGCACTAGGACGGCTTTTTTTTTTTTTTTTCCTCACAAATATACAATAGCAAACTGGTATCACCACTGTGGAAAACAGTGTGGAGATTCCTCCAAAAGTTAAAAAGAGAACTGTCCTACTAACCAGCAATTGCACTACTGACCCAAAGAATTAAAATATACAGATTCAAAGGGATACATACACCTTATGCTTATAGCAGCATTATCTACAAGAGCCAAATTATGGAAGCAGCCCAAATGTCCATGGACCGATGAATGGATAAAGAAGATGTGGTATGCGTATACGATGGAATATTACTCAGCCATCAAAAAGAATGAAATCTTGCCATTTGCCATGACATGGATGGAGCTAGAGAGTATTATGCTAGGCAAAATAAGTCAGTCAGTGAGAGACAAATACCGCATGATTTCACTTATGTGTGGAATTTAAGAAACGAAAGAAATGAACAAAGGGAAAGAAAAAAGAGAGAGAAAGAGCCAAACCAAGAAACAGACTCTTAATTATAAACACTCTGATGGTTACCAGAGGGGAGGGTGGGGTGAAATAGGGGATGGGGATTAAGGAGGGCACTTTTCGTGTTGAATCACCATATTGTAACACCACAAACTCCTATTACATTGTATGTTAAATAAGTGGAATTTAAATAAAAACCTTAAAAAAAGCAAAGACAGACAATAACAAATGTCGACGCGGATGTGGAGAAACAGCAGCCCTCCTGTCTTGCTGGTAGGAATGAAAAATGGCGTAGTCGCTTGGAGAACAGTCTGGCAGGTCCTCGAAGAAGTAAACAGTTTCCATGAGGTCCGGCGCTTCTACTCCTAGGTATATACCCGGGAGAAATGAAAATGTACATCCACAGAACAACTTCTATGTGAATGTTTAGAGCAGCGTGTTTCGTAATAGCCCAAAAGCGGAAACAACCCAAACATCCATCAACTGATGAATGAAGAAACAAGATGTGGTCTACGGACCACAGTTATTGTATGGATGATGGACTAATACTCAGCCATAGAAAACAGTGGAGTTTTGCTACACCTTCCAGCATGGATGAGGCTTGTAAACATGCCAAGTGAAAGAAGCCAGTCACACAAGACAGCGTCGTATATAGTTCTATCCACAGGACACATCCAGGAAAGACAACTTTATAGACAAAAGGTAGATTAGGGGCAACCTAGGGCCAAGGAAGGGGATTGGGGGGAGTGGGGGTGAGAATTTCTTTTAATGTTAAATGTAACATTATTTAATTAACATTATTAATTCAATTTAATTAACATTAAATTTCTTTTAATGTTAAATGTTTAATGTAAAAAATGTTCCCGATTAGATTGTGGTGATGGGCGCACGCACAAAAAAACCCCAAAAAACTGAAAAACACTGAATTGTACACTTAAATGGGTGAAAATATGATGTTGTTTCTCAATAAAGCTATGAAAATATTTATATTATATTCAGTGTCTTCACTCTACGCAATAGGAAAATGATTTGAAAATCCTCTGGGCATCTCCCTTATAGAAGGATTCAAAATAATGTATATGGGTAATGCCCTCTGAAGGAGATGGCCCATAACCCCCCCCCATTTCCTTAAGTGTGGGATGTGTGTGGTGACTTCCTTCCAAAGAGGACAGTGTGGACAGGTTGGGAGATTGGCTCTACATGGAGAAACCCAATGAACATCACCTCCCCAGGCAGTCAAGGTCAATGTCATCAGTGATGGGTTATGGTGGCAGCACATCCCCTGGATATGGCGTAATGGAAATGACCACTAACCTCCGTGGTCTTCCCTGGGAAAGCTCAGAACCCTAGTCTCACCATGAGACGAACACCACACAAAGCCAAATGGAAGGACATCTACGAAATACCTGAGTATTCATCAAAACCATCAAGGTCATCAAAAGCAAGGAAAGTCTGAGCCAAGAGGGGTCTAAGGACTCATGACAATGAGTGTAAGGTGGTCTTCTGGATGGGATCTTGGGACAGGAAAAGACATTAGGTAGAAAGTCAAGAAATCCAAATAAAACATGGACTGCTATTAATAGTAATGTACCAACATTGGTTCGTTACTTGTGACAAAAGAGTGTTTCACTAGTGTGACTAGTGAAATATGTTAATAACAGGTGATCCGAGCGTAGGCTCTACAGGAACTCTCTGGAACTATCTTTGCAAGTTGTCTGTAAATCGAAAATCTGCAAAAGTAAGAAGTTTATTTCAAAAATCTCATTTGGAGGCAGCATGCACAGGGTGAAATGAGTTCTAGCCTCACAGCTCTCTAGCTGTGTGACCTAGGAAAGATATTTACCCTCTCTGGGCCTTCTGTCCCCCATCAATTAAAATAGGTGTGCCCAAACCTCCAACAGTTGTAGGATCCTAACTCGGTAACATACACGGAAGAACTCTGGAAAGTGAAATTTCTTCCAAAATAATCCACAAGCAAGGGTAGGCTTTGGTCAGCTAAAAAAAACTTACTCGTGGGGCGCCTGGGTGGCTCAGTCGTTAAGCGTCTGCCTTTGGCTCAGGTCATGATCCCAGGGTCCTGGGATCGAGCCCCGCATCAGGCTCCCTGCTCGGCGGGAGGCCTGCTTCTCCCTCTCTCCTTCCCCCTAGTGTTCCCTCTCTCACTGTGTCTCTCTCTGTCAAATAAATAAAATCTTTAAAAAACAAAAAACAACAACAAAAAAAACTTACTCGTGTGAACAATTTATTCTCCAAACCTTTTTGTTTTCCTAACTTAATGTACAGCGGACCCTCGAACAACACAGGTTTTCTCTTCTTCTGTTATATTACAGTACTGTGAGTGTTTTTCTGTCTTCCTTATGGTTTTCTTTCTTTTTCTTTAAGATTTTATTTATTTGACAGAGAGAGACACAGAGCGAGAAGGAACACAAGCAGGGGGAGTACGAGAGGGAGAAGCAGGCTTCCCGCTGAACAGGGAGCCTGATGCGGGGCTTGATCCCAGGACCCTGGGATCACGTCCTGAGCCGCAGGCAGATGGCTTAACCAACTGAGCTGCCCAGGTGTCCCGAGCATCCAACTCTTGATTTCAGCTCAGGTCATGATCTCAGGGTCTGGGATGGAGCCCTGAGTCAGGCTCTGCTCTCAGCAGGAGTCTGCTTGGGGATTCTCTCTCTTCCTCTCCCTAAGTCCCTCCCCCTGCTCGCGCGTGCTCTCTCTCTCTCAAATAAATCTAAAAAACAAAAAACAAACCAACAACAAACAAAACCCACCACCAACAATAACAACAGTACTTACTGGGTCTTTACTGCGTGGACTTTCCATGTATTGGCTCATTAATTCTCACAACTACCCAAGAGGTAGGAACTAACTATTATTACCTCCACTTTATAGATGAGGAAACTAAAGCACAGAGAGGCTCAGCGATTGGCCTGAGGTCACACAGCTAGTAAATGACTGGTCCAGGTATCACACAGGACGTCTGACTTCAGTGTCCCCCCATTCAGAGTTTCATAGCCTTCTGCTTCATCCACATCCTCCTGGTTTTCAAACCTGTTGCCATATGGCTTCCTCCAAATTCCTTTACCGTCTCCTGACCTACGTGTCCTTTCTCACTGTTACCTTTGCATATTTCTATCTTGTTTTTTCTTTACCGAGGAAAGTGCAAGTCATGATGAGCTCGGATTTTTCTGTGCATCCGGGCTTGCAAAAACCAATTAATGCATGCTTATCTTCTCTAGTAGAGCCATGAATGTGACTGCAGATTTGCTTTCTTAATTCATTAATTTCTGCCTTTATCTTTATCAACGTCAACTTCCTAATTCCTTTTGGTACTTAAACTCCGTAAGAAGGTCCTTATTTTTTGTCTTCCTATTTTAAGACTGAAGGCGTTTAAGTTTTAATTTTCCGCTGAATGTGGTTTTGCTGTGTCCCAGAAGTTTGAGAATGAAGTATTCTATTTTTCATTGTTTTCCAATAGTTTTTAATTCGGTTTCACTCTTGATGTCCTAAGTGTTTTCTAGAAGTGTGTTTTCTAATATAGTAAAGAGTATGGTCATCACACCTTTATTACTACCAATTTCATTGGATAATGATAAAAAAAATGGCCTTTTTCAGGGCATCTGGGTGGCTCAGTCAGTTGAGCATCCAACTCTTAGTTTCGGCTCAGGTCATGATCTCAGGGTCGTGAGATCAAGCCCGGAGTGGGGCTCTGCACTCAGCAGGGCATCTGCTTGAAGATTCTGTCCCTCTGACCCTCACCCCAGGTGCACATGCACACGCTCTCTCTTTCTCTCTCTTTCTAATAAATAAATAAATCTTAAAAAAATATGTGGCCTTTTCCTCTGTTTTTCTGCACTGGTTTGGGTTTTCTCTGTGGTCAGTTAATTTGTAAGCTCTTCTCCACCTTCCACTGATGGTCCCTTGCCTCTCCCTGCTCTTATAATCAGATGCATATTTTTCTACAATTATTTGAAAGCAACATTCCAAGTGTTTCCCCCTCTAAGCCGCTCTGTCCCTCTCCCGCCCCAAGACAGTAGCTCTGGGAACTTTTGCTTCCTCCCTCCTCTCCCCCGACCCCCAGGCCTTGGTTGTGACATGTAGGTTGTCTTAACTTTCTGCCTCCCCAGCATTTGTACCGTTTGGTTTTTCCTCTCCCTTTGGAGAATTTTGTACTTTTAATTTTAGGTTCGCGTTTGGACCAACTGAGGCATGAATACAAAATGGCTTTTCGAATTTGTTTTCAATTACTGCCTCCAACTGTGCTCCATCAAATCCTCGTTTCTCCCTCCCTTCGAACATTCCAAGGAGCTCCTCTCACTTCCTGGTTAATTTCCTGTATCAAAAACTCAGTCCAGACTGATTCAACACTTTGATCCCAGTGAATGCTCTTCCCCCCCCCCCCCCCCCGACTCAGGTCTGGCCTGTGGATGCCAGGCAGGGATGGGGGTCTCACTCCCTCTGCCGCCCCATGTCTCCTGAGTCCCTTTCCCCCCGGTCGCTGGGGCTGGCAGGGGAAAAATGGACGCGGGCAGTCTTTTTACTCAACCGGTGCTCCTGACGCCCTCTGTGGGTAGGCATCCACACGGGCTGGCTTGCCCACTGCATGGTTCCCAGGAAAGGGAGAGATTTTTTCCTCCTGCCTCGTAGCCACCCCACCACCCCCAACACCATCCACAGCACCTCCCATAGGGGTCCCCTCACCTAGCCAGCAGGCAAGACGGTTAACCCAGCAAGGAGTTAGTACAGAGGAAACCACAAATCTTCCCTCTGTTCCCACCCCAGGGGCGCCTTCCTTCACCCAGCCACCTCTCTCTCTTTTTTTCTTTTTCTAGTTCAACCAGCTCAAATGCAGGTCTCCTGCATGAGGACACGTCCCAAGGGGCAATGAATTGCCGCCCTTCTTGCAGATACCCCAAGTTCTGTCAATGACTCTCTTGGAGCCCCATTTGGTTGGTTTGGAGAGGCGGGAAGTCCAGCTTCTGGGGGTGGGTGGTGGGAAAGGACACCCTCCCTTTAGGCTCACGTCTCCCTGACTCTTACAAATGCTCCAATTTCTAGTTTTCTCTTTACGTGGCTGAGAGATGCTGGAGGAGAGAGTGGAGCCAGTTCTGCCCCCTCCACTTTGAGGGAGATCTCCAAAGGGAGAAGGGCCAGAGCACAAAGGAAGTACAGAGCCCCAGGGAATGGGACGTTGCAGGTGCTGGATCTTTGGTGGGGGCCGGAGGGCTGGTGAGTCCCACGGGTGATTCCCAGATTGGAGCTCATGCTGCGCCCACCTGTGTCCATCCCTAGGTGACACTGGGGAGGGGGCCGCAGCTGCTCTTGGGACCACGGAGACGCCCACACAGTGCATGGCCCTGTTCGAACCATCTGCACAACTAACATACGGTAGAGTATCATTAAGCCTTAAGAAGGAAGGAAATCTGACCCATGCGTGGATGGGCGCGAACCTTGAGCACATTCTGCTGGGTGACATAAGCCAGTCACAGGACACATGCTATGATCCCACTTACGTGAGGAGCCAAGTGTGGTCAGTTCCACGGAGACAGAAAGTAGAACAGCGTTGCCCCCGGGACCGGGGGATGGAAACGGGGTGGCGGGGGGTGGGGGTGGAGGAGGGGAGGACTGGTGTTCAATGGAGACGGTTTCCATTTAGAAAGAGAAAAGGGGTTCTGTGGGTGGCTGGTGGGATGGCTAGGCAACAGCGGGAAATGGCGAAGATGGTAACTTTCATGTCATGTATATTTAACCACAATACAAATGTTTTTACAAACCCATCCACATGGGGGCGCCGGGGTGGCTCAGTTGGTTAAGCCTCCAGCCCCCGCTTGGTTTTGGCTCATGATCTCCGGGTCCTGAGAT